>JAVSCE010007328.1:0-407011 GCA_032199065.1 Smutsia gigantea | reverse complement strand
TCCATACAACACACTCATGCTCACTCATTTACATGCTATGACTGCATTCCCACTAAATTCCAACATTGAGTAGTTGTGGCAGAGACCAAAATGGCTTGTAAAGCTGTGTATTTATTATTTGGCCTTTTTCTGAAAAAGTTTGCTGACCCCTGTCCTAACATATAAAAATATTTGAATAATATCTATCGCTCTATTCATCCTAATCATCTAAGTGAACAGCAATGCAGTAAATTCTAAACTCAATTAATTATTTTCCTGTATCTAAGAACTATTACCATTCAGTATAAGAATAACAACACAAATATATGAGAAATGGAGCTGCCCACATCAGTTGTAAGGGTGTTATCGAAATGTTCTTCCCTCGACTATATGAGAGCAGGGCACTTTGTTACAGCATCTATTTATATTCAGGTATACCATTCAGTCACACTTGTATTTAGTCTTTGGTGCTGTGACCCAAAGATGAACCAGCAAATTCCCACACTCTAAGTGTTCCTCATCAAGCAGGGAGTTCACCTTTTCATTCCTCATGCAGCTCAGTGAGATGCTTATTATTAGAGGTGAGGCAACAGAAATGCAGAGATCAGGCAATTTGTCTAAGACCCTGAAACACTAGAAATTCCTGTTTGCTTTTTTCTGGACTCAGGTTAACACAGCAGTGGAAGAGATACACTTTTACAAATAGCATATTGCTGAGCAAGTGCATAGGAAAAGGAACCTAAGGACAGTTTAGACCCAGCCTGGGAAATATCTGTCGGAGAAGTCCATGCTAGAAAAAATTCCCAGCCCATGTTGTTTCTTTCAATATCTAACAGATTTCTGTGTATGTTCCAGGCTAGACATGCTTGAGGGGCAAGCACAGGAGACATTGGGAGTAGGAGGGCATCAGACTGGAGTCTGCCTTTAGCAAAGATATTTCAATGGATCACAGACACCATACCAACTTCGCATTAAAAAAAAAATCCCCAAAAGACTTGGTGGAGCCCTGTAAAGTGTAATAATATAAGGACAAACAGCTTGGGTGCTGAGAAAAGCTTTGCAGTTCGACCTCTCTCAGATGCAGATGTGATGATCCTCCTCCATTCCAGGTGGAGAATGAATTCGAATAAAGGTGCCCACAGCTGTCCCGTGGAGCCCATGTGTGGCCTTGCAAATGAATGCGCTGCCAGAACTCAGAGCAACCGTGGCTCTAATGTGTGTTAATCGTGTGTGTGTGTGTGTGTGTGTGTGTGTGTGTGTGTGTGTGTGTGTGTGAGTGAGAGAGAGAGAGAGAGAGAGGAGTTGCTTATGTTGTTAATCACTGGAGGCTTCCCAAAATTTCATACTGAAATTAATTGGGTTATAAACAATTAAGATATGTTAGAACACAGTATTATATATACTTTTTTTTTCAGGTGAATGCTGTTCACTGATAGCAGATTTCCTCACTTCCATAATAAATTTAAGGGAGGCCATATGGTCAACTACTTAAGAGAGCCTGGATTTAGTACTCAGGCCTGACTTTGTTCAAATTTGTCTCTGCCCCTTGAATCTGGACAAGCCTGTAGGTATCCCTAAGTTTTAGTTTTCTCATACATATAATGGTAATTTATATATGATATTTAGTTTAACGAGTTGTAAACATTTTGTTAGATAATATGTGTAAAGTGCTTGGATCAGGGTCTGACAGAATTTGCAGTCAATATCTGATGATGACTGCCATTATTAGGTTTGAGAGGAGTGAGTGGGAATCCTTTTAGGCTGGGGAATGTTCCTCAGACCTGAAGGCTTCCTTGATGCATCTTCTAAGAGATGAAGCAATGAATTATTCTTGCTTTTTCCCCTTGACCTTACTTAACATTAAAATTAAAGCAGTTATTAGCCAAACAGTTCCAGGACCATAGTATCTGTAAATCAGACAGCCATCTGTGACTGACACATGGGACTATTAACTTTTTCCTTTCTCTGCTTTTTTGCGGACCAGAGTCTTCAAGGACCACCTGACTTGGGAAGAATAGTTATTTGAAGTCATCAGTACTTAATCTGTGACAGTTTTAAATCACTGGAGGATAAACTTATTTTAGGTGACAATTGTAAGGCAAATTTTGGTATTTATCAATGTTGCTAAGACAAAGCAGTGGACCGTCATCTTTCACTGTCTTCAAATACTCATAGTGTGACTTTTTTTTTGCATGAACAGGTGCAATTCTCCCTTTACTTACTGCCTATAAAATAGAAATACATGACATTTAAGTTTATTAGATACATTTATTTTCTTGTTATATTTC
Source organism: Smutsia gigantea (assembly GCA_032199065.1). Lineage (NCBI taxonomy): Eukaryota > Metazoa > Chordata > Mammalia > Pholidota > Manidae > Smutsia > Smutsia gigantea. Next base: position 404,744 of record JAVSCE010007328.1, on the reverse strand, counting down.
ATCATTTTGTAGATTACTTTGCAATGGATTTGCTGAAAAGTATTTATTGAGTATTTATTATATGCCAGGCACTAAGTTACCCTGCAAATTAGGGTATTAGAAACATTAGTAAATATAAAAATACATGTGTCAAGCACTATGCCTATACAGGGAATATAAAAATTAAATAAAAATCAGTGAGATGTGTTCTTTTTTCTCAATGTACTTAAAGCCTGGTTTTATCATCACAGTTTAATGAAATGAGTATTATTAAATACATTTAATGGGAGATGAGGAAACAAGTTAAAAGAAGTTGAAATAACTTATGCAAGAATATAACTTATAACACAGAGAGTTAAGTGGTACAATTGCAATTTGGGTTACTCAAATATTTTTATAATACTGTTTTATTTCCTATATTGGCTTTGGAACTGTTTCTCATTTTAAAAAAACATTGATCTGGGATAAAAATGTGCCTTCTTAACTCATTATAGTCTACTTAGAATCAATGTTATACAACTTCCCATAATGTAATAATACACTTCCATTTTTTCCCTACTGGCCTTTTAACCATTTTTGTCATATATTCTGTTTTTACATATGTTATTAACCCCATATCTTTTTGCTATTAGTTTTGTTTAAATGGTAAATTATCCTTTAAATTGACCTAAAAATAAGAACAAAATTTTATATATTTATTCATGTAGCTGCCTTTCCTGGTACTCTGCATTCCTTTGTATAGATCATTAGTTTCCTCTTGTATTTTTATTCTGCCTAAAGGATTTCCTTTAACATTTCTTCTAGTGTACATCTAGTGATAAATTCTTTCATCCTTTGCATCTCTCAAAAAGACTGTTTTACCTTCATTTTTGCAAAATATTTTATGCCAGGTATAGAATTCTAGGCTGACAGATTGTTTTTTTCTTTCTACATTTTAAACAAGTTGATCGATGATCTTGCTTGCTTATTATTTTATCTTGGCTGGAATTGAAAGCCCCCTCTTTTAGCACTTTAAAGATGCTGTTTCATTGTCTTCTGGCAACTATTGTTTCTGATGAGAAGTCAGAGTCTTCTCTATTATTACTCCTTTATGTGAAATACATTTTTCCCATTGGTTGCTAATAAATATTTCTTTATTTTTGGTGTTCAGCTGTTTTACTACCATGTGCCCAGATATGGTCTTTGTATTTGTACCGTTTTTGGTTTGCTCAGCTTCTTAGATCTGTGGGCTGATGATTTTTTGTCAAATTTAGGGAAATTTCAACCATATTTCTTCAAATATTTTTATGCTTAAATCTCTTTCTCTCCTATCCTTGTGAGACTCTAGTTGTATGTCTGTTAAACATCTTGCTACTGCTTCACAGGACACTGAGGTGCTGTTCATTTTTAAAAATTGTTTTCATCTTTGTTCTTTAGTTTGGGTGATTTATACTGAACTCTCTTTAAGCTCATTGATTCTTTTATGTCCATTGTCCAATTTTCTTTCAAGCCCATCCAGTGGGTTTTTTATTTCATATATTTTATTTTTCAGTTCTTGAATTTCCACTTGGTTCTTTTTTTTAGTTTTCATGTCTCTATTAACCTCTATCTGTTCACTCATTTTACCTATTATTTCCTTTAAATCTCTTAATGTGTTTATAATATCTTTTTAAAGGATACTTTAATTTCAACACCTATGTCATCCTGGGGAACTACTTTTATTGACTTTTCTTTTTTTTGACTTTTTGTCATTTTTTTTTTGCTTATGGATAGTAGTTTTAAAAAACCTATACTGGATATTATAGATGAGACATGATTTATGGACTATCATGTTTTCTTTTAGTGATGTTGAGTTGTTTTCTGGCTGATAGTTAATTCATGGCAATCACTTAGAGGGCTAAGAGAACCACTTAGACAAGTGGTTCTCAACCAGGAATAATTTTGCTCCCTCATATGAGGAGACATTTAGCAATGTATGGAGATATTTTGGGTTGTCATAACCTGTGGATGGTAATGGCATACAGTGGGTAGAGACCAGGAATCCTGCTAAACATGCCCCAATTCACAAGAAAAGCACCCCACAACAAATAATTATCTGATCCAATATTTCAGTAGTGCTGAGGTTGAAAAACCCTACTGTACATATTTTTGATGTTGTTAGAAAGAGTCTTTCAGTTTTTCTCTCAGTGCTTTCCCCCATGCTTTCTAGACCATGTTGCTTTTTCTAGAGCATAGTCCTTATCTCTAATGTGTGGCCATTTTGGGGGCTTAATTAAATGCCCAAAGTATTAAGTGAGATCTCTGTACCCCTCTGACTGGCTCATAGTCCAAAGTCTCTTAGCACTTTACACCCTTTGGTATCTTCCTTTAGGAGCCATTCCCCAGCAGCTGTTCTCTGGCTGGCCTCACTGATCTCACCCTGCCCAAGTGCAGTCCAGTGTCGGTCAAGGTCCTGAGGGGCACCTCCAGGCAGATTTTTGCATCTCCTGTATCTCAAGTGCTTTTTCCTATACATTTTAGCTTCCTAAGCAACACTAAATTCCAAACTCTGTCTCCTCTGCCTAATGAATTTGCCCCTTTCTTTATTTCACTTGGGAAAGTGCCTGAGATAGGAATGTGGGATCAATAGTGAAGCTCACCTCATACCTTGTGTCAAGAGTCACAGCCCGGTACAGTTTGCTGTCCAATGCTTAACAACAATTGCCTCATATACTTTGTACAGTTTTATAGTTTGAAGTAGGTGTGGAATTCCTATGCCTGTCATTCTATCATGGCCAAAGGTAGATATCTCAGTAATGGAACTTGAATCTCAACTCTAAATCTTAGTTTTCTACATCATTCTTTAAGAGTAACAAGATATTCTTTTAATCAGAAGTAATTCTTTGATAATAGATGAAGATAAAATTATAGTTTTCTTCTCTAAAAAATACTAGAGAGGAACATTTCTGCTAGATCTACCTTCTTAACCCATCTTCAAGGCCACTTTAATGCTGGCTAATAAGACCATATATATGATGTCTTCTCTCTATCAGTGATGATAATATCTGTCTTCTATTGTATGCTTTCTGTTGCCAGGCACTGTGCCAACAGGTTTACCTACATTTTATTTTGTTTAATGTTCACAGCAGCCTATTTTCCTTACAAAGAAACTGAGGCTCTAAGAGCTTAAGTAACTTGCTCATGTTTGCAGAGCTAGTTAAGTGAGAGAGTTGAAACAAAGACCTAAATTTGTCTGACTCTAATGCCTCAAATGTGTAATCAGTCAGAGTAGGCTCATTGCTGTTACCAACAACCCTACATCTCAGTGACTGAACACTTTATAAAAATGTTTATAGCATTTTATAATAACAGTTTATAAAAATGTTCTCATTCCCATCACACTCCAGCATGAGTTGATGGAAATGTTTGCCTCACACAATCCGTCCTTCTAGTGGCTGCATCATTCCTGAGAGAGTTCTCTGCTCCTCTACTTCATGAGAAGACAAAAAAGAGTGTAGAGGATCTGGAAGCTGGAAGCTTTTCAGGCTGGTAAGTGGAGAATGTCATTCGTGATCACAGTTGGGCAGAAAGCAGAAGTCAATTACAGAATTCCACCTAACTACAATAAGCCTGGGAAATATAGTCTGGCTCTGCACTCAGGAAAATAAAAACGAATGGGTTTTGGTGAAAACTATCAAATTCCTATGACACCATATTAAGCCATATTCTCCCCTAAGTTTGATGGAAAGCATTTACACATTTTGCTCTAAATGCAGTTTTTCTAGGCTGTGGATCTGGTTTAGCACTACAGATAATCCTCTAGGCTTGTGAAAGTTAACACAAATGATGTCCTGAGGAGATTTTGATCTGCAATTCATGTGTCCCATTGTCCTTAAGGTTAATAATAATTATCATCATCCCCAATTCTAAGCAATACATTTTTTTATTCTTAATTTTTGACATTTAAATCTATGGGTGGTATTTATATTATTTTAATTCAGTCACTGCATTCATTCTCTCATAATTCCCTCCCATCATGCCCCTTAGATCTAGGTCGCTGTGGAGTCTACGCCTTGTTTTCTTGCATTTTATCTTGTCTGTGTAGCAGCCTTTCAGAATGATGTCTTCTAGTGCAAGCTCTGCATCTGTAAACAGAAAATAAATGTTAGAAAAGTTCTAACTGCCCTGAAAATAATACTGGTGCTAAATTAATCATAAAAAATAATCACAACTGCTTCTCAGCCTTTTGGCTAAGATTAAGTGTAGTATTTGTTCTTATCAGTATAATCTGATACGTCCTCTATCTGAGGGCAATATATTAAGTAGATTTTGGAGCAGGAAGATGGACTGGTTGCTTGCTTCATACACTCTAAGTATCACCCTGCTGTTGCAGTACTTCCAGAAAACATGCACCCCCTTGGGGGAAAAATAAGCACAAATATGAGGAAGACACTTCCAAATAGGGCTGCTTATGTTCCTTTGGGAAATGGTGGTAACACCTGGGACACAAACAGTTAACTTAGAAAGAGGCAGATCCGCAGAGCACTCTAGTCAGATTGCTTTGCTCAGCCCGCAGGAGTCTTTCTTTTGATGTGAGTATATCTATCCCATGTCTTCGGTTAGAGAGTTTGAACAAATTCCCTAAATATATTAGTCCGACTGCATGTGCCTTAATCCCGTACCTCCTTTACTCCTCTTCTGACAACATATCCCTATTTTTCCTGTCTTTGATATCTTCCTTCCTAATTCATCCTTCAGAGGGTTTCATTAGCTTTTGAAAGTGCAGCTCATGTTATACATTATTCTCTCTCAGACACTTCTGGCACCAATGGCACTTTTCCATTTCCAAACCATGGTTCTACCTTACATTTCTAACTTTGCCTCTGGTTTCTTCCCTCGTACATGCTCTGACTCATCCAGCCCTTTGTATTCCCAGAACTTGTTCCATGCTGTCCCATATCCATGCTCTTATGACTTAAATTCCCTGTATCTGGATACCTTCTTATTCTTATCTCTATTCCTTAAAATCCTGCCTAGTTTTCAGGGCTCAAGTAAAAATTTCTCTCTTCTGTGATGTCTGCATCATGTTTCTGGTTAAATAAATCTCTCTCTTGCTTGTGTTTGTATAGCACTTTGTACTAGTCACAGTCTGCTTTGTGTCCCTTCTTCTCTACCAGGTCCCAAGCTCCTGGAGAGTTGGTGTCTCCTTGGGAACCTTCCTGCCTATTTCCCACAGTACCCAGAGTCCCACCTTGTTCAATGAGAATTTGTAGAAATGCTTACTGGGCAAAATTAAAAGCAGGATGAGACATCAACTATACAAAGACCTTTTCCCTGAATTAATCTGAAAACTAATAGTAGATTATCTTCAGAATGACTTGGTAATGTGCTTAAGATAAAGAACTTATCACAACCTAAAGGTGCATTTAAATGGTCTTTTTTTTAAACAAAATAAAAAAGAATTCTTCAAACAGTTAATTTTTAAATAGATCTATGGTATCTTTTGGCAGCCTGCATTTTCTTAAAGATAATATTATATGTGTTAATTACATAGGAAGGAAGGTTGGAATTATCCTTAAAAAATGTATTCTGATTTCCAGTTTCCAAAAAGGCATCTTAAATGATAGGTATTGAGTGTGCCTGGGATGATGCCACTGCAGGTGGCTTCTTTAGCAATGTCCTGGATACAATTCTACATCTAGATTGGCTTTGCCCAAAAGCAGCACAACTTTTGTTAGAAAGCACAATGGCCAGTGCAGCGAGGCAATTGGAAAGAGTTACATCTGAGAGAGCCTTCACAGAGAATGTATATCTTCATCAAAATTCTAAATGCATTGAAACTGTCACTCAAAGAGTTAACATCTGTGAAGAATAAAAAATGCAATGGAGAGGTTTCAGGCAAGGCATGGGGAGACTGATAAAATTATCAGTGAATTAAATTCAGACAGATGGCTTTGGAAAGGAATGAAGTACACAAACCTTATGTAAAGTATAATGACTCACTCTGACAGGGGCTTTTGTCAACAGGGTAAGCCTGTCTTTTTAAAATCTGGATTTTAAAGCAGTTGGAAGTCAAATTCTTCTCCTTTTCTGAAGGTGTTTTTAGTACTTAAAGCAATGAAAACAACAATAGCTTATAAAGCTGCCTGGATGGCCTCAGACTTAAAGTGCCCAGCGTAGGTGCACAGCCTTGCCGAAGGCACATGGAGGCATCATGCGTGCGGCTTCTCCTCACTGCCCCCAGATTCCTGCCCACATCAATAGGTCCGTGGCAGTTAAAATATTCCTACAGAACAGAGGCTAATCACTAGCTGTGCTTACAACAGCAGGAAGGCAAGGGACGCTTTCAGATATTAAACACACACGTGCGCACATACGCAGAGGAAAGACACAAATAGACTGGTTTCTGCTTTTAAAATTTTTAATTTTTATCATTGTTGGTTGCATTAAATAAAAATAGAGCTCATAAACAGAGCATCCGAGTTGATACTAACTATCCTTTCTATTTAGGCAAAAATGATGAGAAAATAATATGTTATTTCTGTCTCAGGTCTTCTTTTTCCATATGGTTTCCATTTTATTTTCACTCATATGCCTCTAGGGAGCCCCTCTTTTGGGTGATAGGCTCCAGCATGTTCACGTTTGGATGCGGATGGCCAGGCTGCTTCTTAGCAATGGACTTTGCCTTTGTTCCAGACCAGATGTTCTGTTTCTCCCTGGTAACAGTTTGCATTGTGGTACCTTATTATACGGCGCTGTCTGGAACTGGTGCCAGGGTGGCCTCCGAATCAGCCAAGAGCAGAGCTGAATCAATGAGACAGCTGGCAGCCTCCCTGAGGAGGGAACATTTTTACCTTTTTGATTCATGCAGTCTCCACTAGTTCAGATCCAGGATTCCATGAATTATTTTTCTCAGTGACAGGTGAAAACAAAAAAGCTTTGTAAACCTAATTCAATGGAAGCTGGAGACTCAGTGTTCTATTGATTAGAAGGAGAAGATGGTGAAGAGGAAGTGTACACACAGTCCAGTTGCATTTTCCCCATCATCGACTTCTGTGCTTCTGCTTGTGTTGAGGTTGTCAGGTTTGCTGGGAGGAAAAGCTTGAAAATCAAGAGGATTGTGTTTATTGATCTAGGGTTAGGATTTTAATCATGTGTCTTGAGATTGCATGTTATGTCCAAAAACAAGAAGATTATTCCTTTTTCATTTTTTAGCTATAAAATGCCCGAATCTCTTGCTAACTTTGCTTTAATGGGTTTGTTCCCCTCATCTGGCTTTAATGTTTGGCATCTGTTTATTTGTTAGGGGTTTACACTCAAGCAAAGGATTACCACTCAGTTGGAGTCCTTGCCCTAGGCCATTCACATCAGCACACTTTGGGGTAAGCAAGAACACTAGCCCTGCACTCCCTGGTCTCCTGTTACTATGGCATAGGCCAGTTCTTGAGCCATTGTCATCAGATGACCATTAGGAGATGAGATGGTACAGTTCCTGGGAACTCCAGTCCCGGTGTGGCTGAGAGGCAAAAATGTGACAGTAACGAGAGTCAGGGACCCTGAAGTGCATCGTCTGTATCAATCATGGCAGGCATATTAGCAATGTGATGGATGACACCCAGCCACTGACCTTGGTGCGTTAGCCTTTGTCACATAAATAACAGAATAAGTCAAAGCAGTGGGCCTACCTACCGTCAGATAGGAGTGATAAGCTGTGACAGCAGCAGAGGGAAAATGAACATTAGTGGTAAATGTTGCCTGTATTTCTGAGCCAGGAGGAACAGGTATCTTATTGTTCAACCTTTGAATGGGATGAGACATTTCAGGAAGGAAGAAAAATCAATGTTATCAATGTAGCAGTATGAGTTTTTCTCTCTTAAGTATAACTTAGAGAATAGCAAGTCTGTAAACACTCTCAGAGGGTGAAAAGTATTATATCATAGATTTCTTTACTTTAAACCTGAGAAAACAATAGGCTAACCAGTGAGCAATCCCATACAAACTGAAGATTCAGCTCTATTTGTAAGGTACTAGCTCATATACATACAGTTTAACATTCAGTTGGTAGCAGATGGCTTGGCTTGGGAATAGAGATAATTTAGTCTGGGATTCCTAGTGATTTTCCCACGATAGTCCTAGAACTTGTCTCTCAAGCAATCTCCCAAAGCTTCATAGTTACAAATGACCTATCCTAAATCCCTATTCTGAGTTTAATTATTACTTGATTTGTCATAGAAAGTAAGGGGAAATTCTCAATATTGTATTTCAGTAATGAGCAGCAGGACATGTGGAAGGCTGGTTGGCTGTAGAGGATAAAGGAAACGAAGAAGAGCTTATAGCCAACTTGCTTTTCATAGGAAAGTGAGGTTAGAATAGACTGAAGCAAGATCTGCCCATTTGTTTTCCAGATGGCTTTTATGCCATGTGGTAAGGAATTCAGTCAGCTTTTCAATGAAAACAGTTAGTAGTCCTAACCATACTCCTAAGCTAGTAGAAGCACAAAAATCCTGTCTCATCTATTTTGGAATCAATATTAAAGAAGCAAGAGACCCAGGTACCAAGTGCTGGTCTCTCCTTCCAAGCCGAAATATTCACATCGGCGTCCTGAGCACCAGTTAAGGTGAGCCAATCAGGCAATCAGGTGGCTTATTTACATTTAGGGGTCTGACCCTGCATATTTCCAATCCAGCCGATTTCAGTTTATATGTATTTTCTTCCCAAACACCTGTATGCTTACCCCTGTGTCAGCCATCAGTAAAGACGCTTCTGAAGGCAAACAAGTAAGACACTATCTGTCATAGCAGGCTTTATAAAGTTTGGAATGTCAAGAGGTGGGTATAAACTGAAAATGCATTCAAGATTCAGGAAGGATTTAGGGTTAAAAAAGAGAGCAATATTCCATATCCTAGCTTTATTAAGGAAAGGAAATCAGGGGGTGTTTCAGAGTCACTCTTTTCTTGAGGTTGATGTCAGGGAGGATGAACCTGCGGTCTCACAGATGCCATGAGGGTATGAGCTGCTTGTCTGAGCCAGCAGGACAGTTCTCATGCTCTCTAGTTCTTGTGATGGGAATAGACACTGTGAAGCCACAGCCTCTGGAGGGGTTTTGTTTGGCCGTGTGGACGGCTGTCTAGAGGGAGAAGAGAAGGTATGAGCCCTGATGGTGTTCTGAATGTGTCTCCTTTCTGAATGAAAGCCTAAGATGCTGCTAGAGTGAAAATTGAGTCCTCTTGGTAATCCTTCCCATTCTTCTTGACCACAGGATTTATAAAACATTGCTCTTTGGGTCTAGGAATCATTTTGGGATCACATCGTGATAACTCTATGTGTGTTCTGGGAGGGCAAAGTTGCAATGTCATACTCAGCGGTGCTGGCAGAAGAAGCAATTACCAGAACACGTTTTAGCCCCGCTTGTCCGAGTGAGTTTTACTCAGGCACAAGGGAAGCATTAACTTGGACAGTATTCCTTTTTGGAGGCTTAATTTAGTTTTTCATCCCTCTAATTGTGTGATTCCTGTATTTTAGCTACAATCCCTAGGCTGTAAGAACCTTAAACAGCTTTTTATTATGAAGCCAGGGTATGGGTGTTTGAAGAAGAATAAACAGGGAGCCACATAATTTATAGGAAAACTGCACGATGGACTTTTTCTTCACAAAGAACGTTGAGGTTACATTGGCACATGCCACATACCTTTTTAATGAATAGTCAGTGATCAGCAGCTACAGTAAATGCTTGAATTTTTTTCTTTTATGTGCTATGAGTCCATAAATTAAGCATCTGATTCTGATTGCTGTCATAAAAGCATCCATCTATTGCTGCCTATCCCCACTGCTTACATCCCCTGCATCAGCTCCTGCTCAGTGTAGAGCAGTAAATGAGTAATGGAGGGCAAGTCTCTTTTAATATGTTCAATTGCCATTTGCTTTAAGTACTAAAATGAGAAAGGAATGTCAACAATACATTTCACTTTCCTTTTTGGATCTAGATCACAGTTTGGTTTTGAGGACAGCAATATTATATTCTAGAATGTAAGAAGAAGAGTTTATACCAAGAGCCATTAAAGTAAACTGAATTGTCTAGGTGTCTTTTTTTTTTTTAAGCAGCGCTTCCTCTCAATTGTAGGCTTTCAAGTTGCTCATTCCTCTAAGATTTTGCATGTGCTATTTGCATCATTTGGATCGTATTCCCCCCTTTTCTGTTCTCTGCTTCTTAATATTTCTAATTCTAAGAAAAACTCAAACAAAATACTTTAGATTATTCTCTTCTAGTCTTGTCTGTAGATCCTGTTCACTCCCCTACTCAATGGTTCCTGATGCTCTGTGAAGTCAATATGGACAGATGGTTATTGATTTATAACTTAGATGCCTTCAAAAAGTTTAAGAATATTTTTAAAGCTCTAAACATATTTTCTAATTTCAACAATGGTATATGTAGTAGTTATGGCTTCAGGCGAAACCACAGAGTCTACATATAAGCCAAAGTATGGGATAAGTACAAATATTTAAAATTAAAAATCAACATCAGAAAATAATATTGCAATGTTGACAATAAAATAATATATTAGAGCTTTATATCTGTCAGGCACTGTAGTAAGTCCTTTAGAAATATTAATTCATTTACTTTTTACAGTATTCCTATAACGTAAATACTGTGACTTTGATTATTTTACAGAGGAGGGAAACTGAGGCACAGGAGGTTTGAATAACTTATCAAGTTTGCATAGCCAATAAGTAGTAGGGCTGACATTCAAGTCCAAGGAGTTTAACACAAATCTTACGATTTTTAACTGCAGTGTTAATGCTATTTAAATTTTTTTATTTTTGTAAATGAATATAGAACGAAGAAAGCTCAGAAAATAACTTTAGTAAATATATTCAAAAACTAACTTTGGAACACTATTAAGTGTCTCAGGAAGAATAGACTTCGTAAATGTGAGATCTGATCATTCCTTCAAGGCCCACTAGGCGGCAGTGTTGTCTGAGGCGGCTTTGTGGCTAAAGCTGCTGCTTACCCAGGGCCTCGGGGTCTTTAGAGAAAGGTGAAGTGAGAAATACGTATGGACTGTTTATTATTCATTAATAGTTGGAGAATGTCTTCTTAAAGATTATCCCTTGTTATCCTTACTTTTTTTTTTTAGTTTCTTCATGTGTTCCCTTTAACTCAGTAAATTATAGTATTTTAGGGACAGAGATTATTGTATCTTTTCACAGCTCCTGCAGTTGATTTTCTTGTATTTGGAAAAATGGCAGGGGTCATTCCTACAGAGTGCAAAAGCTTTGCCACAAAAGAATTACTTTCCTGATCGAGGCATTTCCTCACCCAAGGTAAGTTTCTTACTGCATCTCAAGTGGTGATCTGAACATTATACTCATCCAGTGAGTGTTGTTGAATAAATGTCATACAGCATTCAGAATCTTGATTTTATATAACTACAGTAACTTTGTATTTTAAGTCTGAAAAGTATCTGTTGTGTTATTCCGTCTGCTGAAGACAAACCTTTGCAGGTTTCGTTTGTATTTCACTGTTACTTGCCTGAGGAGGGAACAGGGAAGGGAGGAAACCCAAGAGAAGATTTCGGTAGAATGTAAGCACTGTAGAGAAGTGATGTGTTCAGCTTTGCATTAGGTAAGCAGAATTTCAGCAGGTCAGGATCAGCAAATTTGTGCAAGGTTCTGGTAAGCCACTTCCCTTCTGTAGTCTACTCATTAATTTTCGGAAGGCTGACAGAAAGGCTAAAAGGATGATCAATTTCAAGTGTCACTCCTGGCATGTTTTTAGCCTTACGTAAAAGGAGTTCCTGACAAGTAACCCTGTTAGTGCCCTCAAAATGTCTCCTGTTATTAAATATTGGGAATAAGCTGAGATAATGAAACTCGCTTTTTTCTGTCACCAGAGAGGTTGGTTTAGAACATGATGAGATTAGTGTCTATTACTGACTTTTAGGTGGGCTTAAACACTCAAACCAGCAAAACCTTGAGAGAAGTGAACACATTTCAGGAGAACTACTTTTCCTTAATGGATTTGTGTGGAACAGATGGGATATCTCTACTCATTTTCCAAGTGATTGCATAATGGTGTTACCTAGTAGATAAAATTCTAACTCTCTCCTCCTCCTACTCCCTATCCATTTTTATTCTAATGTGTTGCTTTAATCCTGGGTAGACAACTGGTGTCCCAGAGGCACCTAGATGCCCCTGAGAGGGGTGTGGGTGGCAATGTAGGTGTTTCTCTGCCAGACAGACAGTGTCTTTCCCTTCTGTGTTTGCTTCTCCTCTTGTTCTCCTACTTGTGCATGTATTTTTCCCCTTCTTTCCTGGATGTCACCTTTTTCTCCTTTTCCTTTGGGTAACACCTTCTATCCTTAAATCTTTAAACCAAATCATTGGCAATGTTGGGTGCTTTTGATGTCTCTTGGTACCAAAGCATCTGCTGCTGTTCATCTTAATTCCTCTTATGTCCCAATATTTGGTGAACTTGGTCCTAATTCCCTTTATATCCTAATATTTGGTGAACTGATATTATTTCCAGTGTGCTTGGTGAGAAAAGGGGAGAGAGTTATTATAGAATCCAGTTTCAGAGTCTCTACTGCGACCATGTGAAGAATTTTACGAGAGAGACTTGAGATCAGACAAACATTGCATGGTCCCCTGTGTAGGCAAGCAGCGGCCACTGTGAGTGCTCACGGGGCCAGGCTGTCAAAATAAGTGAATGGCATAGACCTAGTAGGAATGGAGAAGAATGGGAGATCACGTAGTCCATTCACAGGGAGTAACTGCTCCATCATTGCTTTGCCCTTCAAAATGTGAGCTCTCCATTAATTTACTTGGTTCGATGCTAAGTTTATCCATCTATCTCTCTCTCTCTCTCTCTATCTATCTATCATCTATCTATCTACCTACCTACCTATCTATCCATCATCTGTCTATCTTATCCTGGGAAAGAAAGGAAGAAAGAAAGGAAATGAAAAATAAGAGAAAGAGAAGAAAAGCAGTTTTCAGGTCTAGAGTACCGTTGGCAACTTGTCTGTGACTCCTACCATAAATATTATAAATTCTGCAGATGGGGTGTCGTGATTTTGTCACAGCTGGGAATCTTAATGTCACTACAGGGTTTTGACAGACTCTCAGCACAAACAGTTCTCTAGTGACTGTTCATCCACTCAGTGAAAACTCTGACTCATCAGAATGTGAGATCTTGCACTGAAACTGGAAACAATTAACTGACTAAACAACATCACCTACTGTTGAAATACAAAGCTATTAATTTATAAAGCTAATTGGTTTGGAATCTGGCTAAACTCAAACCACGGTTACATTCTAATTGCTCTTTTACTTTAGAAAATATAAAGGATCAAGAGATGACATTTTTATAGTGGCAGTTCTTAACAAGTCATGCAGGTCTTCAATAGAAGTCTTTATCAGAATAGTGGTATTTGAAAGAATTAAGTGTAGGCCAATTTTATGAGTGCACTAAGGAAATGCAGGGTGCATAAGAAGAAAAAGGATTTGTAAAGGACTTTAAAAAACACAGCCTACATTCATATACACTAATATCTAAGTCTCATGGAGTGCCTTTGAAAAATTTTGTTTTCTGGAATGTTCTCTGAAATATGTATTTTACAAACTGAGTTGTTTTCAGTACCTATAGCCAGTTAAGAATTGTTTCTTTTGTCTTAATAGAGCTGTCAGGCAGTTCATAATCATGTTGGCTTTGATGTCTATCAAGAATAGATGCAAAGAGAGGGTTGGGAGACCTGTTTGACACAGCACTCCCCACAGATGCAAACCAACTGACTTAGCCAAGTGGAAGAGCATGTACAGACAATGTGACATGGAGCAGGGGACACACGGTCTTCTAGTCTGAACACCCATTGATGTTTGAGCATTGGACTGTGAACACTTCCATTCATATATCATCTCAGATATTTGCCTTTAAGGAGGGCCTCAGATCTCAGGCGCTCATCCTTTCATAATCTCAGTTAAAATAACTTCAGACACACCTGAGTCATTTCAGTTTTCCTCATCAGTGATTTCATCTAGCTTTTACCCAGCACCTCAAAACCGTGCTGAGCTTTCTTGGGAGTCCTGAGGCACCCAGGTCCCTCAGTTCCTCTCAGTCCTGTCAGGAAGCATATGCTGCAGCTTGTCCTCAATACCCAGGATGATCAGAATGCTAACTCCCACTGTGGGCTCTCAGTAAAATTAAATAACACTCAGAAGACGTGCTGAGGCCTTAAACAGGACTCTGGAGGCCTGCTAGTGTCAGGGCTATGTCCTCTGGGACACACCTGGGGAATCCTGAGCCCAGCCTCTCTGCTATGGCTGTGGGGGCCAAGCTGTGCAGGGTGTCTCCGCTTTCCCACTCAGAGCTGCTGCTGGCCATGAGCAGATGCCTCCAGAGCAGTGGCTTTCACCTGCTTGGGCTCTGTCAGCCATGCTTCTCACCTAGTAAGCCCTCCTTCATGTCTCTTCACTGGGTGCCCATTTACGGGGTGCAAACAATGTCTCATTATCAGTTCCCTCACTTTGTCTTTTGCCAGCCTTGTGTCAGGCTACAGCCTGTCAGCAACCTGTCACTTGCAGTTCAAAACCAATGCTCGGGCTCGCATCTTGCTGTCTGGCTCTGGACAGAGTGTCAGTGCCACGCTCAGGGCTCCATTGTGTAGCACAGGGTAAGACAGGGTTAGAGGAAGCTCTGAACTCAGTCAAAGATTATGTCTCTATGATGCAATTTCAACTAGGTTTTGCTATTTGGCTTAGTTTTCCCAACACCCCTCCTACCCTACTTATCACTTATCCATATGCTGACAGGTGGGAACTGTGGTAAATATAGAGTGGAATTTTAAGTTGAACAACTTTAGGATTTGAGAGGTGAAGGTCAGGGGCAATACCAATGCAATGAATGGAAAATTAAAAAATTGCAGTTAAATTATTTGCCACCAATGCTTCTCTGTGGGGAAGTAATAATGTAACAATGGGCTTGGAAGAAACGTTCATAGGTCTCTTTTAGGTTTTTGTATAAGAGTTGAAACAGTCTATTTTGTTTTAGATATAGGCATATTGCTTCTGAAGCCAAATGGTCTTGTTTATGACTACATTTTCTTCTATTCAAATGTTTCATCTCTCTTTTTCTTATTAGATGTAGAAACCTACTTCCTACCTTAATGGCACTGAATTCAGTAAAGCTGAATTTCCTTAACAGTAAAAAAGCCATGTAACCCCAGTATGTGTGTGATGTATGTGTTTCATCCCTGGACTTGTCTTTCTGTGAGCAATGAGTTTGAACACACATACACCCTACTCCACAACAATCTCTTTGTCATATCTTTGCCTGGATAGGTAATATCTTAAATAAACAAAGTCTCTAATTAATTTTTATGACTTTGGTAGCCTTTTGCAATTCTTTTCCCCAGCACCATTGTGTGCAGAGCTAGAATACTACTAAAAGTTTTGTAACATTTGTATTACTTAATCTGTTAACCTATTTCCAATCTGTGGCACCTTAAAAAGACTTCCTTTTTTCTTTTGAAATTTCTTTCCCTTAAACTAGAATATTTTATAATTAGGTAGCCAGATAAAATCAGTAAAATAAAGAAGAATTTCTCAGGCTTTAACCCCTTATGTGCTATTGTTAGACAGCAACTTGCAAGTTGCCTACAAATTCATGGCTTGAGAATTTATGTTTTGGCTGCCTCCAGAGCAGTGGCTTTCACATGCTTGGGCTCTGTCAGCCATGCTTCCCACCTAGTTACTCCTTTCAATAATTGAAGTAATGGTTCGTGTGTGTGGACACATGTTAGGAGGTTCTGTAGTAGTACCTGTGTGTTCATATTTTTATCCTTGCTGCCAGCATCGGCTTCATTTTCTGACTGCATTTGTAAGTATTCTCTGGAAGCTGTATGAGACTTTTTAACCTTCTCTCTTCCAGAGGATTAGGAAAGACTGATAGATGAGACTTTAAAGGGGTCTTTCTGTGTCTTCCCATTTTCCAGTCAAGCAGTACATTTTACCCAGTTTCAGTGCTATGATTCACACAGAGTAAAGACAAAATTGCACCCATATTACCTTAGTTAGGCATGTGCTTTATACACTGAGAGAAATTCTCAACACTGATTGCAGAGAACTTCTGTTTAAAATTTCCTGGTGGTAGGATTTTTATTATATTTTAGTCTGTAAATACAAGCATTCCTCTGGGTTCTTCTTTTTTTGTGCATGTGGACCTAAAAAAGTCTCCAGAAGCCAGAAGCCAGAAGCCTTGCCTTTTTTCTTTGTTATGGGTAAATTGTAGAGGTTTCTTGTTATGGAGTGTGCACTTGTCATCATCTTTACAAGTGTGACACACCTTCCCCCTTAGTTACCAGATGTGTTTCTGAAGGCAAATTAAATCTTTTTCATTGAGAGCAGAGAGCTCTCTTTTCCCCAGCCAGTAAAGATCTAGTTAGCTTACGTTATTAACAGAATCCCCCATACAATGGCATAACTTTCTCATTGTATATTTTCTGAATTGCTTCTCAATTGATTGAGTGTAATCAGTAAGCTGGTGGTATGGTTAAGTAGCTCTGTACTATGTTGGGACCAGCGTGGAGCTAGAAGTTTCAGAAAATTTTCATAAGAACTCCTTGCATTTCTGCTGCTTTAGTTAAACAGTATAACATGCACATTTTCCAGAATTTGATGCCCTGCCCCACCACTAACATGTTCTATTTTGAAAATACATTGAATTCTCACAACTGATCAGAAATTCCAGATAGACATATGCTGGTTGCTGGAAATATAGTTTTGCATAGAGAAGGTAAGGTTGAAGCAAGGGCAGATCAGAGGAAAAGACCTGATGTGGTCGTCCCCATACATGTCTTAGGTTAGATGCCCCAGAAGCAGACCCCAAGGTGGAGCACTCAGGTATGCGTGATCTCCTGAAGAGATGCTCCCTGCATAAACACAGGAGTGAGGGAATCCATGGTGGGATTCCAACCCGAGTCCCTGAAGAGACTGGCTTGGTTCTACCCCACAGGGAAGTGCTTGAGGCAAGGGAGCTGGACTTTCTTGATCCTGCACTCCATGAGTCATCGGCTAAGCACCTCGAGAGACTGGCACAAGCTGATCCAGTAGCTTGAGGTCCATTTGCCATAGAAGAGTAACAAGTGTTATCCATTGGAAGTTAAGGCACACCACTGTCAGAAGAGGGCACAAAACGGCAAAGGGATCCTAGGGAAACTGGGCGTAGCACGATGCAGCCACAGGCTTAAGTCCTGGGAAAGCTGGTCTTGGCTTCATGGTACCACCTTGATGTTTCCTCAAAGGATAATTATTTTCCCTTTAGTTAAGGCTACTAGGATCCTAGTCTGTTAATGGGAAGCTTGAATGCTAAGATGGAGTGATATTCTGGAGCCTACTCCAATCTATTTGCAAGAGCTGGATTATGCATATTTCTTTTACCTCCCTATTCGGTGATGCATTGGTAACTTGAACTATTGAAGTATTGTGAGAGTATACTCAGGTGGAAATCTGAAAAAACTACAAATCAGGGCTTTCTGGGGTTGGGAGAGTAGGGAGGGAAGCCACGTATTAAATGATTACCATCATACCACACTGATGCTAAGCAAAAATGTTATAGAGACAAAAATTATGAAAAGTGAACACTTATTGCATTGAATACACTAATGTATACATTAAATAATGTATTTGCAAACATTTTGTAATCATGAAATGCTATGCAAATGTAATTCTTGAACTAAGAGCCTATTATAACATATAAAACATACAATACGCACAATTTCCGACCAGGGCAGCAGAACTGGCAACATATTGTAAAAATAATCATGAAAAAGGGATTCTTCAGTTAGTCTGGTAGAATTGTTGTTATTAGGCAAAAGCCATCACAGAGTTCAGCTATCACTTTCTTCTTTTATTTTCTTTCCCAAGATGCCTAGTTAATTGCATTATGACTCATGTCTTAAACTCTGCTTCTCTCATAGGCAGATATAAAATGTTTTATTGGGAGAGGTCACCATGTAAATGTGTAATACTCTATTTTCTGACAGATATTGTGAGGAAAATAGGCTTAGTCCAATAGAAAGACACCACCACCACCACCACAAAAATCAAGAATTTCCGTCTGCCTGATTATGTTTAAAGGAGCACAGTGGTCTTCAAACTTAAAAAAAATTCAGCGACAAATCTCTTTTTAAAATGCAACGTCACGAAGCCCTGTTTGAAGGTTGGGAGGGTCACTTCAGTTCCTTTCACTGCCCCTGACATGCCCTGACCAGCACCCAGGTCCTGGAGAATGCAGTGAGGAAACATGCCCTGAAAGGATTGATTTATATCCCCTCTCCCATTCCAGAAAGGCAACAAGTCCTATATTTGAAAGCTAAAGTTTGGAAAGCTCAAGTATTGTAGACAGAATAATGCCCTTCTCCCCAAAAGATGTCTCCATCCTAATTCCTGAAGCCTGTGAATATGTTATTTTACATAGCAGAAAGGGCTTTGCTGATAAAAGGAAGGATCTTGAGATGGAGAGATTATCCTGGATCAGCTGGATTGGCTTAAAGTAATCACTAGCGTCCTTGTGAGAGAGGCAGGAGGGTCAGAGTCAGAGAGGGTGTGATGATGGAAGCAGGGGTCTGAGTGACACGAGGGAGGGGCTGTAGGCCTTAAAGTAATCACTAGGGTCCTTAAGAGAGGGCAGGAGGGTCAGAGTCAGGGAGGGTGTGATGATGGGAACAGGGGTCTGAGGGACACGAGGGAGGGGCTGTACGCCAAGGGATGAAGGCAGCCTCTACAAGTTGGAAAAAGCGAGGAAAGGGATTCTTGCTTAGGCCCCCTGAAGGAGCGCAGGCCCACCAACATCTGTATTAGATTTCTGACCTTCAGAACTGCAGGATTATCAATTTGTGGTACTTTAAGCACTAAATTTGTGGTAATTTGTTACAGCAGTGATAGGAAACAAATACACCAAGGATATAGGCTCTAGGCTCTTATTTGAAGGTACCCTTTATACTTACTTTTTCATAGTGTTGGTTAGTGATTTCCATGAGTTAAGTGAAGAAAATAATAAATGGAGCCCCAGAAAGGAATGCTACATGTGACTTTTATGGAGATAAGAAACCATGTTTTAAATATTGACTCATTTATCCTAACAGATTTTTTTATTAGAAAAGATTTTATTCTAACTTAGCACACAAAAACATTAACAATTTCTAATATATATAGTCTTTTCAAATTTTATTATCTTCTTACTAATCTGATTTTTACAAGAGAAGCACTTTCTATTATAAATGAATTAGGTATTCATTATAGGAAATTGGAAATAGACATAGAAGAAAAAAGAAAAAGCATCCTTTTCCCATTATCAGAGAAAACCTCTCAACATTTTGAAATATTTCCTTCCAGTGTTTTCTATGCACAGTTTTTATATGTATTGCACTCGTTTAGGTATGTGACATTTTGTATCTTGCTATTTTTGCTTAATATTTTACAATACTCACCATATGCTTGGGAACTTATTATAACTTTAATTTTTTTTCTGTTCTCCAATTTGGATTCTTGAATAAACCCAGACCGTATAAGGGTTCTTGCATGTAAAAATCAACTCTGGCTAATGGAAGCAAAAACATTGTTTTGAAAGGCTATTCAGGTGGCATATAGAGCTGATAGGAAGACCTGGGGAATCAAGGGAGACAAGAAGTAGCTAAAATCACAGTGCGTAGTACACTTTGGTTCCTGGTCACGGAGTCTCATTCTGACTGGCTGTGCCACCCTGGAGTGGTGCCTCCAGTCCCCAAAGAGGCCCCCAAAACATTGTACCTTTCTTTGTAATAGGAGGCTCCCTGCATAGCAACTTGTCCTTTACTTTGGACAGAATATTCTGACATTGGCCCATAAAATCCCTGTATTTTTATGGGATTTATAGGCTACTCTCTGATAAGTAGATTATCTTCACAAATTTTCTAGGATAACTTCTATCTTGATTTCTGGATCATATCACAATATCATCCAGTTGGGGACAAACATAATGTCCTGTGGAGGGGTGTGATGTTCAAAATTTTTTGGACCAAACTACGGCACAGAGCTAGAGATTTCATATGATTCTGAGGCAGGAGAGTAAAGATATACTATATTCCTTGCCAGATTATAGTAAATTGCTTCTGGCTCTTTCTGCTTTTAGTGAGACACAGAGAGAAAAGCACTATTTTTTTAAAGATTAAAAGCTGCACACCAGAGGCCAAGATCTGTGTTTATTTGCTTTAGGAAGGGCAGTACAGCTGAAAGAGCACTTTCAAATGGACCAGTCAACCCATGAAGGTAACATGTAGTCACTATATTACATTCTGTAAGACCCTCATGTCTTCTGCACAGGCCAAACTGAAAGCTTAAATGGAATTTTCCATTCATTTGTTCCACAAATATGTACTGAGTACCTACTAAGTGCTGGGCCTAGTCTATACCTTTGAGATACATAAATGAACAAAACAGTGAAAAGTCCCTGCCATCACGTAACTCATACTTGAATGGGAATCATCCCTTCTGCATTTTTCAGGTTTGGAGGAAGACACTCATTCCTGAGATCTACTCTTTTGGCGGAGGGGGAGAGCACTGGGAGCTTCCAGGCAGCCCTTCCTGCTATAAAGCATTGCTCTCTGGGCTGGTCCTTAATATTGGTGGGACCACCTGAGGGAAAGTGTGGGTACAGTTTTGACTGGTACAATGGCTGATCAGTGGTACTGGATTCAGTGGATAAGGGCTGAGGATGTTAGTCATCCTGCAGTGTACAGGGTACATATGTGCAAGAGAGAGTCATCTTATGCCGGCACGAATTGCAAATGATACTCTGTAGCCTAAAATATAACTTCATCTTCATAAAAATATGAATTACTTTTGCATAGTTTTAATAATCTTTGAATCTTCCAGGACTGGGGCTACTATGTAATTTGGAAGTTGATTTTATTTTGTCTGGAACTTTTTAAGAGTTGTTCACCGTTTTATAAAATTACATGAGGTGCATTGCCAACATGCCACACATGTATCTGTCTTCAGTGGCAGCTGTAACGCTCATGGTGATTCTCTCTATGGGGCAAGCATCTGACTAATTCATTGTGACTTTTAATGCAATCATGCCTAAACATTTCCTTTATGTAATTATGAATTTCCTTTTATTTCTTTTTCATATTATAGGTAGACCATCTATTCTATTGTCATTTAAAAAATTATGTGTGTAGATTGGTTATATTTATGAATTTCATTCCAGGGAAGTAAAGCAGGCTTTAAAAGAGGTTCAAAGAAGTCTTGGGCCTTATTGCCTTGGGATTCAGTTCTTTCATTGACCCCAGATATCAAGGAGGCAGGGAGGGGATTCTGCCAGTTGATGAGCTGGTGAAGGTATACCCAGGGCAATGGGAAGTAACCTATATTATTAGGTTATTTATTGGATTATCATACCCACAATATATTTGGGATTCCACCAGGACTGCTGTGATATGCTCTGGGTTCAAAGTTTATCAGTATTTATGAGCATACCTACCTAATTTTCTAGCTAACAGATGAACTCCAATCATGCTCTGGGTGTCCAAGATTCAAAGTTAGCTTTAGCAGGTGACCAAAAGTCCCCAGTGTCACAAGTACCTTTTAAAAGTTAGGGGGAAGGTTCCCAATAAATGCTTGTGTTGTTGCTAAGTTGTCCTCAGGGACCCCACCTGCCCCTCAGTTAAGGAGCTTTTCATCTGTGAGGTATTGTGATGTTGACACCTGTGGTTCAGGTAAGGCCTCTCTTCACCAGTGTGGAGACCCACCAAGACCCACACCAAGAACTACATGGTGATCTGCTCCTGTATTTTGGTGTAGTAGATCTCATGGTCAGTTATTCTCTGACAAAGAGAATGACTGTAAGTCAGCCACTCCAGTTTTCACCCTGGCCCTCCTTTTTTGTTTCTTGGAGCCATTTGTATCTTGTGTTGGGTAGTTCACCAGTGCTTCTAAATCTCTGTCTTCCCAGGATCCTCCCATCGTCAGGGTAGTCAGGGAGCACATTTTACTGCAGTGAATCCTCCCAGGATCCTGGTCTAGGACAAGAACCACTTAAGTGCTTTTCAGAGGTGCTAGCACTCTCCTTACCTCAAGGCCCTGCTGGGTGCCTTGAAAGACAGGTCAGAGGATGGGTGGGAGGTGAGTTACATATGATTCATTCCAGTACTCATATTGCATGAGATTTTTGTATATCTTCCTGTTTATTATAGCAAGGATTCCCCCCTCCCAACCCCAGCATTTCAGCTTCATTTAATGTCATACACTATTTTGTCTACATTTCAGGAAGACCATACAAACACCAGTTAAAACAACTTGTAAGTGCTTGACTTAGTTGATCAAATCCAGACTCTATGGTGAATGTACTCATGCTGAGTACACTTGTTTGAGCACATTCCAAATTCATTTCCACACATATTCCCCAGATTTTTCTGATGTAAAATTGTAGAGTCCATCAGTTCCTTTGGTGTATAAACCTTCTTGTTTGACTTTGTAACTGTATTCCCAAAACATGCTGCAATCCGCCTCTAGATGTAGGACTTGTTGTGGAGAAAAGTGAAGGCTGAGGAGAGTTGGCTTTTCCTTGCAAAGTAGTTTCTCTGTATGAGTTTACTAGTGGGCCTTCAAGTATGGTAGGGATAGCTTCACTGGACAAGGGTGGCAATTAAAGGTTCAAGGTACTTAGAGTTCCCCAAATCTCCCATATGTATTCGACAGTTTAGGCTGCCATGACAAAATACCATAGACTGAATGGCTTAAACAACAGGATTTATTCTTACAGTTCTGGAGGCTTGAAGTCCGAGACCAAAGTGCTGCCTGATTTGGTTCCCAGTTGAGGGCTCTCTTCCTGGCTTGCGGACAGCTACCATGTTGCGGTTGCTGTGGCCTCACACGGCAGAGAGAGAGCAGGCTCTTTGGTGTCTCTTCCTACAAGGGCACTAATGCCGTCATGAGGGCACCACCCTCAAGACCTCACCTAAACATAATTACTTTCCAAAAGCCCAGTCTCCAAACACCATCACACTGTGGGGTTAGAACTTCAACATAAGAATTTTGGAGGGAAACAATTCAGTTCATGCACCAATATCCTCAGTATAATACTTAAAGTCCAATCACTTTCCAAAAATTAATGTCCTAATTGTCACATATAACACATGGTGAACATATGAATTCAAATGATGTTGTCATTCAGTAATTTCTAAGGTACACGTCCTCAATAATTGTTTATTCTGACTCTCCCCTGGATCTTTGTGTCATATTCTCAATATTCACAATTCCAGGTGTGAGTATCTGACTGATTGAGCCTGGGTTGTATGCATGTGCCCTATGTCTCCACAGTGGGAAGTGGAGAAAAATATTTGAACATCTTAATAATAAAAAACTGGGATTTTTTTTTTTGGCTCTGCAGAGACCCAAATCATGCAATCCAAAAGAAAGCACATTTCAGAATTTTTGATCATCATAAAAAAAGTAATGGTACCAAGTGAGACACAAAGAGTCATTACCTCTTGGGATTCCCTTTAAATCAGAAGGTTGTTCAGGTGCTGTGTAGCCAAAAAAAATCCCAGTTTTTTATTATTAAGATGTTCAAATATTTTTCTTCAATTTTCTTCTATTTTAAACAATACTGATAAATAACAAGGTTACAGTTACTTCCTAGGGTAGATCACCCAGAGTAGAGTTTAGGGGTAAAAAGTTTTATACAAAATTTTAGGATGTGTGATATATGCTATTGAATTGCTTTTGAAAATTTTTGCGCCAATTTATTTTCACTCCAGCAATATTTGAGTGTTTCTGTTTCACTGTGTCCTCACTCCCACTGACCTCAGACATTTCCTTTTCTGTCAACAGTCTATTATTACTCTTTCTTGGAAACATCAACTTTTTATCTTTTAAAGAAACTTAGCATTTCTCCATGCCAGAAAAAAAAAAAATCCTCCACAAGCCCAACAACCCTCATGTAAATTTACTTGTTAGAGCTACTCATGGCATCAGACTAGCTTAGATATTTCTAGATTTTCCGGATTGAACTCAGGGGGCACCCCTGCCATCTCTTTGTGTCTCACTTGGTACCATTATTTTTTTTATGATGATCAAAAATTCTGAAATGTGCTTTCTTTTGGATTGCATGATTTGGGTCTCTGCAGAGATACTTCTGCTAGCCAATATGAGTCAGCATCGTCCCTGTTCTGTGTGCAGTGTCATGGGAGACACAACAATGGATAGAGCTGCTGACTGGATTCAGTAATAGGAAGGCTTTTCACTTCTGGATTTTTTTTTTTATAATCCTGTTTTACTTGAAGTCTTTGTTCATCCTTGCATGGTGGACTCGGCCATTTCTCCTAAACCTGTGTCCAAGGCTTTCTTAAACTGTCAAGAGCTTGACCTCCATGTGTGTTCCTCCTGGATCACTGGAGACAGAAGCCAATGTATAAAGTGCATCTGCCTCTTTTCTGTTGCCTGGGTGGAGAGTTCTGGCGTTTCCTAAGGCTACTCAGAAGGTTGCAGCAGTATCACAGAGGGTCCCCTGGAGCAGTGGCAAGCTCAGTAACACTTCTCTGCATTGTTCTTCTTTGTCTGTTTCATTCTAATCGATCTTTTACGGCTGCCTCTTGGTCGTAGTCCCCAAACTCCCTGTGCTGAAGACTTTACGTCAGCCTCTGCTTTCAGGGGAAACTCAGACTGTGACATCATGAGCAATTTTAACACATGTGGTCAATAATTCTGCCTTCCTCTCCTTTCCCACTTTAGCAATTTGGGGGGCATTATTGAAGCACCAGGAACATATTACTCTATTTTTTTGTCCCTCCTTTTCACATATTTGTTTCTTCATTCTTTTAGTCAACAAATAGTGGTGCCGGGGTTCTTGTTTGCGGAGTTGAAAAATGAACTTGGCAAACACCCAAGGTAGGAGAGCCAGGGAGAGGCTTTTATTGAGAGATACAGTGAGAGGACAGAGCTCCTGGCTCACGCCAGGAGGGGACAAGAGAGCCGGTAGTGGTGCGTTGTCTAGGGGTTTTATAGACAGTTGACCATGTTTGGGAACTGAAAAAAAAAAGGCTTAGGGGTGTGGACTTGTTAAGAGGTCACTGAATATTTAGAATTAACACAAGCAACTTCCTAGCTCTGATTTCTCCCTGAGATACTGGCATCTTGGTCTGGGAACATACCAAACAAGGCCACCTACCCAGCCCCCAAGGTGGGCTGAGTTATTGTCTGTTTGCTAAAGAGTAAGTTAAGAATCTTACTTCTTAACTTCCTGGGTGTTAAAATGCAATTTTATCTTTAAGGTGGAATCCTTCCTGCCTTTTACTATGTTGTTTCTGGCTGGGCCTGCATGCCAAATTAGTTGCCCAGTTTGCAAATCACCTCATCAGGTCTGAAGGAGGAAAGACAACACATAGGCCTGGGCCTTTTAGTATGTTAAAGTGAATTTTACACATGATTACAAATGATTAGCATAATAAAAACATGTGCCACTCTTTATCTGGGGAATATTAACTGATCTCACTGAAGAATGACTCTAGAGCTTAATGTTTAACACAGAGTTTTGGTAAGGGAGTTTCCTTGCATGTAGTTACATTGCTCTTGATGCCGGGGTTCTTGTTCATGAAGTTGAAGAATGAGCTTCACAAACACTCAAGGTAGGAGAGCAAGGTACAGGCTTTTATTCAGAAATAAAGTGAGAGGAAAGAGCTCCTGGCTCATACCAGGAAGGCACAAGAGAGCCCAGGGTAGTGCGTTGTCTAGGGGATTTATAGGCAGTTGAGAATATTTTGGAAATTGAGGGCTTAGGGTGTGGACTTGTACCACCTGTCCTGCCCTCAAGATGGGCTGGATTACTGTCTGTTTGCTAGGGCTGTTTACAGTGAAGTCATGGGTTATGCTGAGATACCCTTGTGGAACACTTAAACATTCCAGGCAAAGTTGCTCCCAGCCTTTTCACCTTTAACTGATTTCACTGAAGATGTCTATATTCCTAGTCTGGTATCTTTACCCTAGAGAGCGTGACCTTGACTTTGCATAATGCTGGACACAGAGTTTCGATAGGGACTTTACATTGTTACATTGCTTTGACTGTAAATATCCTGCCTTGCTTTTTCCAGAGGCCCTCACCCTACTCTGTCTAAGCCCACGGTCCCTGTCTCACTGACTGTAAATATCCTGCCTTGCTTTTTCCAGAGGCCCTCACCCTACTCTGTCTAAGCCCATGGTCCCTGTCTCACTGACTGTAAATATCCTGCCTTGCTTTTTCCAGAGGCCCTCACCCTACTCTGTCTAAGCCCACGGTCCCTGTCTCACTGACTGTAAATACCTGCCTTGCTTTTTCCAAAGGCCCTCACCCTACTCTGTCTAAGCCCATGGTCCCTGTCTCACTGACTGTAAATATCCTGCCTTGCTTTTTCCAGAGGCCCTCACCCTACTCTGTCTAAGCCCACGGTCCCTGTCTCACTGACTGTAAATGTCCTGCCTTGCTTTTTCCGGAGGCCCTCACCCTACTCTGACTAAACCCCACAGTCCCTGTCTCACTAGTACTGAGCACTTACTATGTACTAAGTCTTATTCTGTAATTTTGGGATACATCAATGAATAAAAGACAGAGCCCTGCTCTTGTAAAGCACAGTCTAGTGGAGGGAGACAGGCAATAGACAGTGAACCAACATGTGATCAGTAAGCCACAGTCTGTTAGAAGGTGGTAATAGCTATGAGAAAAATAAAAATTAAAGGCAGATAAGGAGAAATCAAGCATTCCAGGTGTTTGATGGTGATTGCAAAGTTAAATAGGATGGTAAGGGTAGGCTTATTGAGCAGATGAGATTTGATTAGACTTGAAGGAGAATGGGAAGTCACCCATGAGGATAATGAGAGGGAGAATTTTCCATCAGAGGCAATCACTCTGCAAAGCTTCTCAGGCTGGAGAAGGCATGCCATGTTCAAAGAACAGCAAGAATGAAGTCCTTTTCTCCAGACTTTTTCCTTTGGCTTTTGGCTACTCACCTTAAGGCAGGTATGAGCTTCACGCATCATAAATTTCTGTCTGGTTATTCAGAGCTCCTGCTCTGTCTTCCATAAACTTCTAATTCCTTCACATTGCTCTTTGAAGTTTCCTCTTATTACTCTCTGTACTCTTTTAGTAATATCTTACCATTTCTTCAGAAGCAATCGCATTCCTTTCATGCAGATGGAGCAAACATGTTTTTTTTAATTCTGTGAGATAAGGAGAAGGAATATTCCAATTTTGTAAGGGACTAAAACACAGAAAATTTGTGTTTGACCCAAGAGAGGGAACCTCTCAGTCACTCACTATGGATTTTGGTAGTTTGAGTGCATAAAAATTAAGTCTAGAACTTCACACCCATTAGGATGGCTACTGTAAAAAATATAACAACAAAAAAAACACAAGTGTTGGTGAGGATGTGAAGAAATTGGAATCCTTGCGCACTGTTGGTGGGAATGTAAAGCTGTGCAGTTGCTATGGAAAACAGTATGATGGTTCCTCAAAAATTAAAAATAGAATTACAGTATGATCCAGTAATTCCACGTTTGGGTTTATACCCAAAATATTTGAAAGCAAGGTCCCGAAGAGATATTTGTACACACAAGTTCATAGCAGTGTTGTTCACTATAGCAGAAAGGTGGAAGCAGCCCAAGGTCCTTCAACGAATGAATGGCTAAACAAAATGTGGACAGACATACAATATAATGTCACTTAGCCTTAAAAAGAAGGGAAATTCACATAAAGCTTCACTATGGATGAACCTGGAGGACCTTATGCTAAGGGAAATAAGCCAGTCACAAAAAGACAAAATACTGCGTGATTCCACTTTGGGAGGAAACTCGAGTAGAGAGTAGTGAAATTCATAGACTGAACATAGAGCAGTGGTTGCCAGGGACCAAGGGAGGGGAGAATGGAGAGTTATTTAATGGGTATAGAGTTTCAGATTTGCAAGATGTAAAGAGCTCTGTAGATCGCCACACACCACTGTGAGTGCACAAGGACTGTGGACTACACGCCTAAAAATGGTTGATATGATAAATGTTATGTTACGTCTATTTTTAAAAAAGTAAGATCTCATATCACCAGAAGTTTTCCAAAGGATTTGATAACCAGTTTATGGATGGTACTTTGAGAAACAACAGGGTAGAGGAATTACTCGTATCTGTGAACCTGTCGTCAATTTGCCAATCCAGAGTCCAGATTGTTGTGAGGGTCTGTCTGGCCATCCTGCAAATGTGCTACTGAGTGTTAAACAGAAGAAGAGGAAAATTAATCCAAGGCTCAGGTGATCTGCTTGAGTCTTAGAGTTCCTTTCAGGCGAGTAGCTAAATCTATGGAGGAATTTACAGGCTAAGCTGTGTCCTTGTCCTGAATCCCTTTGAAGTGGAAATAGACCCGCAAGGAGGGCCCGGGGACAGACTCTCAAACCAGATTCTTCCCAGATTAGAAGATACAATCTGGGCTCTTGCTGACAATCCAGATTCTATATTTTAGAAACAGCAGAACAGTTGGCACTTTTACCAGGTCAAAACGGTTGTTCAGTGACCAGTGTTTATAGTAAGGGGACAACAGTCTTTTGGGCTGTGCAGTTTGTGCACTGCCCAGAGGGGCAGCTGAGGAATGGTTGGGGGACTGAAACCCACCCACCCTGTTCACCCAAACGTATGCCCTGTTTCATGGCCCCACTGGGAGGAGGGGGCCACCCTGTCCTTGCACAGAGTGGTGTCACCTGGAGGCCCTGGATGGGGGTCTGCATCTTCCTAGAGGGTTTTTGTGTGTGTGTGTGTGTGTGTGTCTGCCTAAGGGATAGCCTTTAAAATTTTACTCAGGCACCTTATAGACTAGCGTTGACTCTCATTCCCAAAGCAGGCTATCAGATCAAGTGATTTGGCAAAGATTCAGTTCATATTAAAAATTCAAAAGTGTTTTTCAGACCTTAGGCAGGGGTGAGGGGTGGGCAGGGGGAAGAAGGACGACTGAGATGGGTAATGGTTGAGAGAGATGGTGGAGGAGGAGGAGGAGGAGGAGGGTGGGGTATCAGTGTACTAATGATATACGTTGTTGACACACCTAGTCATGAGCTTGTCTTCATTCTCATGTCATTTTCATGATATCATGTGGGCTGAGATTGGGTGAAAAAATGCTTTGGAATGATCACACGCACTGATTGACATTCTAATTGTTCCCTCTATACCAAGGCTTCCTGACTGGCTTCTCAAACTGCGCCAAATTTAGAGAGTATGCAGTTATACACACTGGTGGAAGTCTATAATATTCATCAAATTTTCAAAAAGATTCAAGACCCAAGACAGTTTTAAAACCAGAGTAGATAAGGAATATGTCCTTCTCCTTAGTTTCTGCAGTCTAGTAACACGTTCTATGTTATCCACACCTGCATCTCAGCATTCCCTGTGTCTCCGGAACGCCTACTGATGCACTCCCAGAGACCAAGCCCCCTTCCAGCTCTTGGGACACCACTTCAGATGAGGACAGTGGGTAGAGTGAATCTTTCCTTTCTACTGTGTTGGTCTTCAAAAGTTTTGTGTGCACTCTCCCAAAAAGAATTTTGAAAAACCTGTTTACAACCTCACATCTAAAAATGGATATATATATATAATATTTTTTTATCATGTTGAAATAGTTGCAAAAGATGTATTTTCTGGCACATTGTATATACTTTAAATATATTTGCATCAAAACTATGGAGTCTCAAATTTAGCTCATTCAATTGATTCAATGTCCAATATACAATTTAAGTAGCAAAGTCAGTCCTTGCAGTTGAACCTATCAGCCAAATCAAAGTTATTTTCTGCCAGAAAAATGTTAGAATTCCTTCTTTAAAAATTCAGATCAGTGTATTACCACATTCCTGTGATAATCTTCTTAGGTCTGAATTAAAATCTTATTTTGGTAAGTTTATAGGAGTAATTAAGGAAGTAGGCAAGAGAGAGAGGGAGAGACAGACAGAGATTTGCTATGGGTTAAAAAAGACTTAGCTGCTGTCATTATTCCTTCCTGCACTCTCTCTGTTTTTTTCCCACGGGACTCATCTTCAGAGGCATTTCAAATTTGTCCCCTGGTTTGCTTTGCAGGTGGCTTTACATCCCACTTAGTACAGCAAAGTGAATTATGGGCAAGAAGTGTTTTTCTTTTGTCAAGTGGGAGAAGGATCATTGAGAAAGGGGAAGAAAGCAAAAGAGAACTGGCAGAAGGAGCAGCATTCTCAAGCAGATCAAATTAAAATTTAATTATAAATTTCAATTTTAAATTACTTATTTTAGTTTTTAGTTTAAAATTTTATTATTAATTAAAATTAAATATTTATTTTTTATTTTAAATAGTTTTAGATTTATAGAAGAGTAGCAAAAATAGTTCAGAGAGATCCCATATGTCCTTCACCCAGCATAAGAATACTGAACTTTGTTTCTGGCTCTGCCTAGGACTCCAGAGTGGATTCAATTTTGTTTTGAAGGAGAGAAGGCTATAGGATTCCTAAGTTGTGCTGGGAAACTAGGGCGTCTCAGTTCCCAGTAGAGAATGGGTGTTGTTTCTGGACCGGGTCAAAGATGACTTCTACCACTCATGGGAAGCATATCTAGAGTTAACAGTAGATCTATTCTAAAACAATAACTGACCTCTAGGCAGCTACCATTATATACTACTGCTACCTTCAGAGTAGATCAGTATTCTGTAAGCCAGCCACCACCCAAAAGGGAACACAGGAAAGGGACAGCTTAGCCACTGGGTAATACTAAATCCATTTCCTTAAGTGACTTCATCTTAGAGCAAGCATAACAATCAGGTTGATTTTGTAAGATTTCTCATCTTACCATCTCCCCACTCTAGTTGCTGGTTGCTTGTCTCTTAGAGTAACTGGTTTCTACAAGTTTATAAGCATTACTCTTTCTGATGAAAATTTAGATGTTTCTTCCTTCCCACCAAAAAAAAGTCCAGTTTCTGCTAGTGTTAGCCTCTCACAAAACCATGGTATATTTAGCAAAATTAAGAAATTAACATTGGCATGGACATTACACTTTATTACATATTTCACCAAGTTCTCCTTGTGTCTTAAACTCTTCAATCTGTGACCGTGTCTTGGTCTTTTCTTATCCTTCATGACCTTGACATTTTTGAAGCATATTTGTCAGAATTGTGTAGAATGTCTATCAGTTTGGGTCTGCCTGATGCTTTCTCATGGTTAGACTGGTGTTACATGTTTTTAGGAAGAACACCCCCGAGGTAAAGAGCTCTCATTTCATCAGAGCAGGGTATATGTGATATCAATGTGACATTTTACCGGTGATACTGATCTCGATCACTTGCAGTGTGTGCCAGGTTTCCCCACAGTAAAGTTACTATTTTCTCCTTTCTGTCTTCTGTTTGACAGAGGAGGGTGACTAAATCCAGCCCACACTCAAGGAGAGAGGAATTAAGCTCCGCCTCCTAAGGGAGGAAGATCAGAGAATGTGGAGATACATTTGAAAACCACCACAGTACTTGATAAATATTTTGGGGGAGTTCTTGGAGACAGTTCAGCTCTCCTGTTTCTCATGACACTTGCGCCCACTGAGCCCAGCCTTCGTCACCGGGCCTTCCCTGCAGCGGACTGCTGTGACGCACTAGCGGTGATTTCCTCCTTCCCTCCTTCCTTCTCGGCTTCACTAGAGCCAAGCAACTGTGTAAGGAAAGTCTGACCAACTCCATTTATTTATTTATTCAGTCATTTGTTATTATCAACAGAGATACATGGATATTTATTTTATTCTTTGGATTATAAACCAAAAACCACTGTTACCTATTTTGTCACCAGCTTCAGCCATTAGGAGCTCTCTCAGGTGGTGTCCTTTTGATATGCTCTTATCTTCATTTTCTGACTCTCCCTCCCTTCCTCCATCCCTCTACTCCCTTTTTTTCTTCTCACTTCCTTATTTTCTGGCACTATGAATTATTCTAGGCTCATCTGATATTTTCCCTGCCCTATCCCTAGAATCCATCATTTCTTCAGGGAGCACTGGTTCCTTTTACTGGAGAATGGGGTTTAGAAACCAAGATGTGGGTGTTAGCTAAGTAAATAAGCTTTAAGAAAGGAAGTTGAGGCTCTAGGAATGGATTCCCTTAAAGCTATAATGTGTATACTACAGTCTAAATACCTGAGAAATAAATTCTATAAAATGCTAAAACTGAATATTTTACAGCTTATGTTGACAGGTATGTTATATATAATAGCTACCATGATTTCTTTTTAGAAGTAAGAGCAGTGGTAGAGCAAAGCTGGTGAGGAAAAACTGAAGGCCAGTAACTAAATGCTGTGGATTAACTAACTCCATTCCTTTGTTCATTAGATTCCTTAAAGCTAATCAAGTTCAGATCTATAATTAATTAAATGGTATTTCACTTCCTGAATGCTCCCTCTGAATCCTTTAGTCTCTGATGCAGGGGTTTTGGGTAGGTGTTGAAATCTCTGCATCTTTGTGTGGTATCCTCACGTTTCCTCTCTTCTTAACGAATATGTTACATTAGCAATTTCCTGCTTCACTGCCTCTCCCTATCAAGCAAGCTGTCAAGTAAGGTTTTGTCATCTTACAGCAGAGGTGAGTAACAGTACTTCCATTTCTCTTATTAAAAAAGTCAGCCTTCGTTTTCATTCCTGGTGTCTGCGTAAGCATTGTCTCTCAGGCTTTGAGGATGTTTAAATGGTAGTAAAGAAATTCAAGAAACCACTCTATCAGCTGATGATAGCTCAGCTTCCCTGTAATTCTCTTGATCCTCTACTGACTACACATGTACTTGATCTACATTGTGGAAAATGTCTGAGATCAGTGGCTGAGACGGGGGGTGGGGGGTGGGGGGTGGGGGTTGGGGTGGGGGTGGGGGGTCACATGATAGTAACTGAGGGAGGATTTGGACTCTGCTTACACTCACCCTGAATACTGTGGGCTTAAGGAAAATTTCATCCCTGAAAGTAGGTGCCATTGTCATTTTCTTCCTTTTTTAGATTGTTGTAACATTCCTTACTGAAAGAAGACAGTGCTTGAACTTCTCAGAAAGGGACAAGATAATTACATTTTTACCCAGTGTAAAACACAAGCTGAACAAGGATGATTTGAATGACATTTGTTTGGCTTAATGTGTAGAGTAAGTGCATGCCTTGCCTAACCACCAAATTTACATGTGTACTCTGACACCTATTTAAGTAGTTTCCAACATTTTTTTAATATGAAGACACATTTTTAATGTCCTACAATCTCTAAAATCTTCATAATAGTAGTTGTAGTTTTAGGATCTTCTGAGAAAATGCTGATGACAAAAGCTATTATGAATTCAATGCTTTGAAATTAATTTGTATTTTTCACATATAGGATACATAGTATTTGTTCAATCTATAAATAACTCTTGGTTCACAGATTGATTCAGGGACTCCTCACAATAAGCTTGGGGCCAGGATCAGAGCATGATATCCCAGCAACTACAGATATAAACAGTAGTTGATTTATTGAACTGATATTACCAAGAATTCTTACTTAAGGGGTGGAAGCACACCAGGATTAAGCCTTAGGGGTAGAACCATATCCCTTCAGAAGATTTATTAATAAGAACAATACTTTACAATACCAAGTGACACACACACTTTTTCACTGTTTAATCAGAATCCTATATAGAGAATTTAACTCTTTTTGGGATCACTTAATACCTGGAAGGTAGGGGGTTGAGTAAATTAAACTGCAGTCATTGTGATAAGAACAAGACCCAATTCTAATGGCCATTTGTAGAGGAGAGATTGCTCTTAAACAGTAATGTTGAAATGTGGCAGTGAAACAACCACTCTGATAATACTGGAGAGATTAGTGTAATTTACTGTGATAGTAATTGGCAAAATGCATTGGAAACCTTACACACCTTTGCCCAGTAATCTATCTCTTGGAGATATGAAATGAATTTCAGCATTTTTTATATTGGTAAAGAATGTGAAACTATCTACATTTTCAACAAGAGAGACATGGTTAAGCTGATTGTGATTGGTTGACTGGAACATTAAGCAATTATTAAAAATTATATTTACAAAATATTCATTAGGTATAGAAATGCACATGTTGTTTAAGAAAAATAGTGCACCAAACTGTACATTTATCATAATATGACTGTATAAAATTTCCAGATTTTTATAATAGGCCTGGATATCTTTCATAATGAAAACTTAATATATTGTTTATTTTCAAACTGTTTATCAAAAACTAGTTTTCCCCTTTTTTATAATATTGTAAAGCAATATGTAAAATAGTGACATTATTGGCTTTCTAAATATGTAGTCTTGGGTTCAAATTGCATTTCCTGACTTGAAACATGAGTGACCTTGGGTAGGTAATTTACAGGCTCTAACTTCAGTCCTCTTATCTATATAATGGCTTGTCATGACGACAAGATGTAATAACACATATATAGGTGCCTGATGTGAAAAATGGTAGCTATATGAGTTAGTAATTCAGGAACTGCTATGAATGTATTCTGGAGTTGAACAAATGAATAAGTGAATGGTGGATGATGGGAGCCAGGTGTCTCATTGTGGAGAGGGAAATTACAGATGAGCCAGGAGGGGGATGGGACACTAGAATGAACTGGTACTAGATTAGAGGCGATCATCAGTATCAAACTGTGTTTAACTGAATAAAGATAAAGATGGGTAGTACAGAAGTAAATACAGATATATACAACCCATATGCGTAAGATAGTATCACATACATATATTTTCCTAGTTCCGTCTGCTGAGAGGGCCAGAAGCAAGGACAGCCCATTAACAAGTGTTCTCAGTGTAGATCTTGGTTTCTGACACCATTTTCTAACAAAAGGAACAAAGGCTCCTTGGAGAAAAGACTGATTCTAGAGTTGGGGCAGGGAAAATACAAGAAGAGCTGGAGAATTTTGTAGTGCCAGAAGTAAGAAGTACTCGAAAAACAAAAAGATAGGACCATGTCAAAGAGACTCAGGAACCAATCTGAAAGAGTCCCTGTGGCCAAAGCTGGAAGGATTTGAGCAACAAATGAGTAAAAATAATAGTGGATTGTAACCTAAAGAATGAAATAAATATTTATGAGTCCATACAGATATGAATGATTGAATAAACAAAGAGAAGAAATGAGTCTTCCTTACAGAGGAACTCCAAATAATTTTTGTAGATGCTACCTCCTCCAGGAGGTGGAGCTCAATACCTACCACCCCTCAGTGTGGGCTCTGCAGTGACTTGCTTTCAAAGAATAGAGTATGGAAAGGAGGTAAAAGAGCAACTTCACAGTGCAGAAATCTGACAAACACTGCCTCAGTCAGGTGATCAATGTTAACCTTAATAGTTAAAAGTCATGTTGATAACATGTACCCTTGATGTAATGTGATTAAAAATAACACTTCTGTGGTCTTTCTCCCCCAAACCCATAACCCCAGTCTAATCATAAGGAAAACAGAAAAATTCAAATAGAAGGACATTTTACAATACACTTCAAAATATGTCCTCTTAATTGTCAAGATCATCAAAAACAAGGAAAGTCTGAGAAGCCGTTACATTCAAGAGGAACCCAAGGAGACATGACGATTAAATGTCACCTAATATCCGGAGTGGGCTCCTGGCGTAGAAGAAGGATACTAGTGGAGAAGCTAGTGAAATCTGAACCAAGTGTGTTTAGCTTATAATAACGCACTGATGTTAGTTCTCTAGTTGTGACAAATGTACCATAGTAATTAAGTGCTACCTTTGCTGCACCCTAGCAAGGGTTTGCAAAGTGCCTTCTTACACCTTCCAACCCACAGATTGAGCTAGCCTGTTCCAGCTTTGGCCAGCTCTGAAGATTAGATTATTCACTCTTCATTCCTATTCACCCATTGAATCAGCACTGATTTTACACCTTATGGTCCCATGCCAGCGCATTAAGGGACATTGGTGAAGAAAATGAATGTGGCCTCTGCTCTCCAGTGGTGATTAGGAAGTGCATTTCTACAATGAGCAAAAACCTCTTTCCTTGCAATATTTACCCAGTCATCCTAGTTTAACCCAGTTTGGTGTTGTGAAGTTTATAGAGTATCTGTCTTGCTCGAATTAATCTTTAAATTTTGGAGGGCACTAACCATGCTTCCTCTGGGCTTCCTCTAGACAAAATTCTCTCTTTCCCTTCAATATTTTCTCAAATGTGCAGTTTTTGTTTCCCTCTAAGTCCTGTTTGTCTTCCAGTTTTTCCATATTCTTCTCAGGGTATGGAGTCAGAATAATTTTAACTGCTACTAGGTACCTATTCTGTTAATTGTGTGACATACTATTCATGAATTTTATTTTTGATAACTTCAGAAGTTAATATTACCAATGAGAAACTGATACTTTGGTCAAGACATTAATTTTTTCTACAAATATTTATTGAGGAACTGCTTTGTACTAGACTCTCTTTAAAATAATAGGGATAAAATAGTGAATAAAGCAGATTAAATCCCTGCCTAATGTGATTTATTGTTCTAGAGCAGGGGTTGGCAGACTACCACTGATGGGCCAGATCCAGCCCCTTCCACCTGTTCTTGTAAATTAAGTTTTATTGGAACACAACCACACCGATTTGTTTACATATTGCTGATGGCTCCTTTCTGCTGTAATAGAGTTGAGAGGTTGTGAAAGAGTTCCTAATGGCCCACGGAGCCAAAGATATTTATTATTTAGCCTTTATAGGAAAAGTTTGCTCACACATGTTCTAGAGAGCTTGAGGGGAGGGAGGTTGGTAATTAGGCACCAAGGAAGATAGAAAAAAAGAGTTATGTACGTCAGATGGTGATGGGTGCAGCGGGGAGCAGTGGAGCAGGGTAAGGGAGATAGGGAGTATGGCAGACTGAGAGCGTATTTAGGAAAAGGCCATTCCAGTCGGTGGGAAGTGAAGCTTGGGTCTGAGAGGCAGGAGAGGTGGAGGTGCGGGGCCTGCATGCCTCGGGGCCACTTTACTTCTCTGGCTTTGGCTTTCCTGTTGGCTGATGTGGGATGTTGTGAGAAGGTTGTGGCAGAGGAGTGAGGTGATAGGGTCATAATGGAGAAGACTTGCTCTGGCAGCTGCATTAGGATAGACTGAGGAAGAGCCAGAGCAGCCGCAGCTACTGGGCTACTGCAGCGATGCAGGCAGTGGGTGATGGTGGCTCAGACTGTCACCCACAGAGTGAGAGACAGGGCAGGACTGCAGCCTGAGTTTGCCAAACAGTGGTTCAATCACAGAACCTGATACTCCAGGGTCATGCAAGGCAGCACTTAACTTGAAAAAGCTGTCTTCTTTATGGATTGTCTGTGTCCTGTCAGGAGAATTGGGCAACTCGAATAGATAAAACTACAGCAATAAGATAATTGGAGGGGCTAGTGAGATCCTGTGAGCGGTGCTCATCAGCTCTTTTGAGTAAGGGCAGGGGCACTCTGAGCATCTTGTCAAGGCTGTGAAACACACTTTCCAGAAAAAAAATAAATACAGGAATACATACACAAAATCACAATGTTTTGCATGCATTTTTAAGGGTACAACCTCTGCTTCTAGGATTTAACACCGAGAACTGATTCCTTTGGGGTTATTTAAATCGGAACACTGACTTTAAAGTTGAGCATTTGAGGCTCAGCAAGGAGGGAAGATAGTACTTCACTGAGTGAGTGGGGAGGTATTTATTTAGACACCAGGGAACCTTATGGCATCCTCTAAGTCACACAGAGCCAGTCCCCTATGGGAAAGGACTATTTTAGCCTGGACGTATCTCCTATGGTATTGAAATAAAATGATATATTTACTAATCATTTTTCAAAACATAAATGTATTAATGTTATAGCATCTTATAAATTTTGGGGTAGAAACATCAAAACAAAGTCCCTTTTTAAGTAGTTATTTAAAAATTGAGTACAAGGTGATATCACAACTCCCCTTGAACAACCAATGCCTCTGTTACATTTCTGCTCCCATTCATTTTTAATAAATAAGGAATTGAAGCAGTTTTACAGGGAACCTACATTCTTCTCCATTCACTGACTTGGCTGGAAATGGGGGGAAAAAGGCCATTTGGGCCTAACTGATGAGCTTTCTCTTTCTTCCTTTGTTACCTGACTAGAGTGGCACAGCTGTTGGCTTTTCCATGAGCAAGCTAAGCTAGTGTATTACCCTGGTATGTATCTAGATTCAAGAGATCCCAACTGCAATTTTATTTCCTTAGACAATACTTTTTATCTGACCCAATTCTAGCACTTCTTATCTAGAAGCAAAGACTTTTTTTGGTTGTCATATTAGTTTGATAAAGAGATTTGAGAAAGAGAAAACCAGAACAAGAATAATAGACTATCTCTTCAAGGCACATATAGAGACCACCTCATTCCCATGTGCATTCAAGAGGAGCAGGAGGATATTTTTTTCTCAGTTGGTGTGATGCTGTGATACACCTGACACATTTGACACTTGACTTTTTTTTTTAATGCTACCATCCATTCCTCTGTATGACAAAATTATTTTCAGTAGTTATCATGAGATAAAATTAGAGATCTATAGCTTTTATCCATAAGGATAGTGTCTAAGGCTTTATTTCTAAGTGATGTTGTGTCCAGCCATTGGTTTAGGATGATTTAGGATGATTTCTGGATGCCCAGTGCTGGTCATGATATGACACAATTCTGCCTCAAGGATGTTGCCACATCTACCTCTAGTGAATCTTTCATGCAAGGTAGTTTTTAGAGCACAAAAAAGAGAGCTGGAATTTTCTTAAACTTACAGAATAGACTGTATGACCAGGTCTGTACTTGCTTGCTTTTGATTGTTCAATAAATGTCTGTATGTATGGCATAATTTGATTGGAGACATGCTTTCATTATAATTTGGTGATAAAGTTGTGGGGGAGTCTCTGTCACCCACCTTAATCTTCTTTTGTGACCACTATTTTTAATATAAAGAATTGAGAATGTTCTCAACCAATTTTTTTAGTCAGTTCGCAAAATTTGGGTATTCATTGGTTACCCTTTGTTTCCATGGTTCCTTAGCGGTTTCTGGAAACTCAGCACTTATATGCTGATCTTCCTTCCACTCTGAAATGCACAAATGAATCAGTTATGAAGTGACTTACCTTTTATCCAAAACAGTCTCAGCCTTATGATTGCATCATTTTGCAAGTAAACAATGGTAATGCTTTATTAATGGGAATTGATCTCTCAATGCAAAGATGTAAAAGACTCTCAGTTCAACATAAAATGGTAAGGACTCTTCAGAAGTTTAAAAGTATTAAAAAGAAAGAATGAAAAATATTACGACTATGTGATTTCAAAATTAAGCTATGAAGCTTTCCTGTTTCCATTCATTTAGAATGCATGATTACCATTGTAAGAAATTGTTAGTTTGGTTTAATGGGTGAGCTGGGCTACAGCAATATGTGGGAAACACTAGGTGGTGCTACAGGACTGTAATAATTGACCACAATTAGAGCCCTTTACAAATCACACCATTGTCAGTATCAAGAAGACTGTGAAGTTTTACATAAAAAGTGATGCAAATGATCAGATTTCCTTCTCTTCTGACTATGGCTTTGCCCACTAAAAATCCAAGTGCTGTTTTGTCATGAGTGAAATAGAGTTTATACAGTGCGTGCTGGACAGTAACTTTTCAGAACAAAACATACTGGAGAAACATCTCTTTGTTTGGATGTTCCCATGTTCAAATTTTGTTAATCCTCAAAGTCATGGTCTTAGTTTGGTTAACAGTCATCAACTCATTGTAAACCATGCACGTGGAAATATCCTTGATAGTCACCTCTTCAGTGACAGTTTCCTCCTTTTGTGCAACTTTTTTTTTTTAATTTAAAGGGTCACTGTAAATCTTGGAGCATAGCAGAGCATATGATGAAAGGTGAAGGCTGTTCCTTCATCCTCCATTTGCTCATGTTGTAAAAAAGAATGAAAAATGTTTGCTGTATAAGCATGTTTCATCTTCACTCTTCAACAGGAAAATGCATTTCATAATCATTTCATTGAGGGTTATTTTTGTCCATTTTCATTGAAAGGTATCTACTTTCTGAAAGGCAATTAAGATTTGGTAAAGGAGAAACTAGTATGCAGGTTACTTATCATTAACATTTCAAAAACATTTCTTTTTGAAAATTATTTAAAAAAGCATATACTTAGTTTTTCAGTCAGCTTATTTGTCAAATTCCTCTGCAGTGTCTGGAAAGGTTCTGTCTCATTAATTCTGCAACCTAAGACACAAGGTAGAAATAATAAATTTGAGATTGAAAATATAAAAATACATAGCCTAAAGATAAAATAATATCTTAGTATCTTAGTCAATTGGTACATCATTTTCATAAAATTAACACATATTTAATATAGCTCATCTTGTTTTGAATTATAGAAGCTAAAATCCAAAATCTCTACATTGTAGGTTCACAATTTACAACCAAAAAAAGCATTTAATGTTATGTAAAATGAGAAAACTAGTAACTAATATACAGTTAAATTTTCCCAGTTTTATATATCCTTATCAAAGATAATTTTAAAAATTAGAAATAACACTTTGGTTTTATACACAATTCCTCTGAAGACTTCAATGTAACCCCAAGTTTTGGGACAGATCATTTTAGGGTATAAGCTATGGATTGGATAGGCTCTTTGGATGCTGAGTAAACTCCTTGGTTGCCTTAACTATTTGGCCCTTCTCATTATAAAATATATTTCATTTATAACATCATATGTTGCCATATAACTTTCCTTTCTTTTTTTTTTCCTTACATCCCATGATCAAAAGTAAAGAAAATAAGATTGCCAGACTTTTGTTGTTGACCTGGAAGGACTCAATCCTGTTAGGATCTCTCTTAGTAAATCATTCATTCAGCTCTCTAATGGTGCCCTAAGGACCTAAAAGGAATAAGAAAGTTTTCAAAATTCATCGAGTTCCCACACTGAGGAAGTAAATGGCACATCTTTTAAGATATATCTGAGGTGTGGAGTTGATATAGACTCAGAAAGCACTTGCTTAATAAACTATTCTTTGTTTTGTTCTCTTAAGATAACAAATCTGAGAGGAAGATCTTGGGGTAGAAAGAAGTCCACTCGAAAGAGGAAATGTGTTCCCAGAGAACTTCTTTATCCTCATTTTCAGAAACTCACACTTGTAAATCATTACTGTTTGAATCCGTAATAGTTTAACAAAGCTTTTGAGATTTAAAAGATCAAAAGCAAAGAATTGTTTAGAATGTGTACTTTGTTTTATGGATATTTTGTTAAATTAACTGATCAAATCAATTGTGAGACTAGTGGTTCATGTTATTAAAGAGGAAAAGAATAACGTTAAACAACTACAGTTTCATTGAAAAACAAATTCAGCAAAACCACATTATTTCTTAATGAAAAGGTTTGGAAATAGCTTTGAGTTATGTTTTGAGTGGTTTTATGTTTTTGTCCAGGAGGCAATTATAGTGGAGAGTGGAAAGTCATAGGTCTAGGTTCCAGTATCCTGGAATAACCTTGGGTGGGTCAACCTCTTTAAGACCATTTCATCATTGTCTTATAATATGTACACCACCCACATTCTATGGCTTTTGAGAGGATTAAAGAAGATAATTTATAATGTACAAAACAACATAAAGCCCTTTTTATCCATGTATTCATTCATTTGCTCATCATTTATTCACTCATTCTATCATGTATTAATCCTTCATTAAATGTCTTTATGTTTGGTAATATTTTGATTCTCATTTGAGTTTTTACTGATCCTGAAAGTGCTATTTGATGGATAGAATAAACAAAAAACTAAAATTCTAATTTG
This sequence comes from Smutsia gigantea, assembly GCA_032199065.1. Lineage (NCBI taxonomy): Eukaryota > Metazoa > Chordata > Mammalia > Pholidota > Manidae > Smutsia > Smutsia gigantea. Next base: position 363,005 of record JAVSCE010007328.1, on the reverse strand, counting down.
GTTTAAGATATTTTTTTAAAGTTGAAAGTATATAAAAGTCAAATTTTTTAATTCAGTAGATTGTACAAGAAGATCATGATGTTGAGGTTCAGGTGATGATAAGTCTAAAATCTGGAGTAACTATATATTAAAGAACAGCAAAAGATAAGATTAGGGTTATTAATTACTTAGTTTTTGAGAGGAGGAAAGCCCTTGGGTTGGAGGAGCAGTTTTCAGACAAGGATAATACCATAATGAGAATGACAGGTAAAAATAAGTGGCCTCTTTTCAGGAAATGTTTAATAAACTATGCTGATTAAAGCAGAGGGCTGTATTAGAATATACTAAAAGATACATTTTGGTTAGGACCATTTCATGTAGGCCCTTAAAGGTCAAATTGAGGGGCAGAATGCATCTTAAAATTATAATCTACAGGCTGCTTAAAATTAAAATCAGGCAGAAGAGCTAGAAAAAGGGGCTGAGAAGATCATAAAAGAAATATTTATTTGGTTTGTTTTGTATTTTCAAATACTCACTATAGCCATAGAATTGTGCACAACACTGAGGGGCATGTTGCAGATATAAAAACGGATATTGATTCTCTCCACTGAGCTTCCAAATTAGCTTCTTTCCAAGTTGGAAAGAAGATACAAACATAATGAGAAGTTAAGTATCATTGAGGGTACAATATGACAAAAAGTTGAAAAGAGCAGACGGTACTAGATGGTGCAGAGACTCAGGGAGAAGTAAATTAAGAGGGATGAAAAGAACATCTTGAAAGAGTGGTTTCTCTTTATATTTCTTCCTAGAATCTACTCCAGCTTCCATCCCATCCACTCTTCTTGTCACGACACCAAAGACTTCCATATGTCTGAATTCAGGGGCCATTTCTAGTCTTACTTGACTTGTCAAAGAATTTGACTGCATTGCCTACTCTTTCTTGGCTTCCTCCTGCGTCAGCAAGTGCCTCTTCTCTCTACCCTTTGCTGGGTCCACTCCATTCCTGACCTCTTAAAAATGAAACGCTCAAGAATCTTCACTTCTTTATCTCCACTTACATCATTTGTGATCTCATGTTTTTAAATACCTTCTATATGCTGCTAATATTGAAATGATATCTAAATTTATATTTTCGGCCCAAACATTACCCTTGAATTCTTGACTTGTGGTACTCACTATGTCCACTTGGATGTCTAATATACATCTCCAACTTAACATGTTAACATCTCTCAAACTCAGCTGTTGACTTCTTCCCTCCCCCTGCCTTCATTTTTCTCACTCTTCCTGATATTAATTAGGGTACTCAGGGCAAAAACCTTATAGACATCAGTGTCTCACATTCCATATTCAGTCCGCCAGCAAATTATGTCATCTCTCGCTTCAAAATATAAACAAAATTGGTTTACTTCTCACCACTTGTTCCACGATTTGTGTCACCAAGTCATCATCACTTTTTGCTTGGATTATTGCAACTATTCTTCCTACTTCTGCTCTTTCCCCACTTCAGGCTGTTTTTGACATAGTATCAAAACAATTTTGTTAAATGTGAGCCAGACATGTCACTCCTTTGCTCAATGTAAGGTCATCCTGTAGGGACTTACAAAGCCAATTACTTCTAATACCCTTCAGATGCTACTCAATCTGTCACCTCTGACTCATTGCTTTGCCACCCCTTCCTGGATCACTCTTCACCAGATACATTGTCATTCTCACTGCTCCTCTAATGCACAAAGTGTACTCCTGTCTCATCTCATTTCACTTACTATTTCTTCTGCTCAGAAAGCTCTTACTCCAAATATCCCCATGGCTTACTCCCCTACCTCCTTCAATCTTCACTCAGTTGTTGTCTGCCCATGAGGCTTTGACAGATGTTAATTGCTGGTATACAAGGTTCATACATCATCCTGTGAGACAGGGTTTTTAAATTCCAATCCACTGCCTTCTAGGGTAAGGTCTCTGAAAGTGTATTCTTCTGACAGTGCTCATCAGGGTCACCTGGATGTTCTTAAAATGCATCTTTTTCAGGACCAAAGTTTGGACCAATAAATCGTAATGGAAAGCAGGGCCTGGTAATGTGAATTTTAATACACACTCCAGGTGAAAATTAAGCAAACTAAGGTTTGGAAACTACTGTCTTAGAGTATCCTAGACAGTTACTAGCTCTAGGGTTGCCTGGGATGGGACAGAGGAAAGAAGGTGGGGTGGAGAACGCTATAGGTATGGATATAGTCACTCTACCCCAGATTCAAGCAGAAAAGCTTTACATTTCTGTTTTAGTTACCATATTTCTGAGTGAGGGTACTCTTGAAGAAATGGTTTCTTGGGAAAAAAATACATGAAAATAGCCCTTATATAGATATGTAAGGATAAAATTTTTAAAATGTATAATGGAATAACAGGGCAAATGTGTTATTTAAGAAATAATCTGGAGGTAGTCAATAAGGAATTGATATATACATCAGGCAAATATTTTTTGGGCATTTACTTTGTGCTAGGCACCATATTAGGTGCTGGGAGTACAAAGGTGAATAAGACACAGTTCTGATCATTATGGTGCTCACAGTAGTGAGATTAACAGAAGTTGGGAAAGAACATAGCCAGGGAAACCAGTTAGAAGGTAGCTGTTTAGATATGGGATGATAAAGACTGGGCTAGAGTGGTGGCAAGGAGGTGGCTACAAGAGATATTCTGAAGGAAGACTTGATGTGCCTGACTGGTCTGTGAGATATGTACAACCAATGAAAGTCGATTCTGAGGATTAGAGGCTGTGTCAAAAGAGAACCTGGGTGTCACCAATGAAATTAGGGAAGCTGAGAATAGGAACATGTGTGTATGTTGGAGGTATTGGTTAGTTTACTCTTGGACATTGTGTAGGACATCTGAATGAAGATGCCCTCTGGTAGCTGAAGATACGAGACTTGAGTTTAGGTCAAAGAGGAGGGCAAGAAAGATAGGTAATTCACAGTCTGCAGAAAGTTAGTAGGAAGAGCCAGTATAGAAGACATGAAAGAACTGTCAGAGACAAAGAAACCTGGGAAAGATGGTTTTGTGGAGAATTGATATATAAAAATTGAGAAAGGCCATTGATTTTGGTTGAATGTAGGCTACAGGTTACTTCAGAGTCCTATCTATGTAAGGATGGAAATACTATTTAGGGATGTCTAGAGTGACCTTTGAGATCATGAAGTAGGAGCCACTGGTGTCTATCATGTTAGGAGTTTAACTATGGTAGGAAAAAGTGTTTGCGTTTTTCCTTGACCAAAGGCCTTACAGTTCTTTTCCTGCCAAAAAGATTCATTCAGAAGCCCGGAGCAATAAGGTAGAGTGTCCTGTTTTTCTGTGGTTATGGTTATCCCCATTTACAAGGTCCAGAGTTGGTGGTAGTTATAATAATGGTGTTCATGCTCCTTTCTTGAACTCCCCTCTCTCTATTTCCTTTCCCCTTTTACCTGGCTATAAAGGCAGAGGTGATCTGTCAGGGTCTGAGTGTAATAAATGTTTGGGTAAGATACTAATAAGGAGTGAGAGAACTGAAATATGAGACAGGACTTAGGATGTGTCTATGCAGGATGAAACTAGAACTTAGTGAGACCTGGGGACTTTCTGTACCAAGGCATGCTTGGCCCTGGGTGTGAGGGGAGTCAATGAGTCAGTCACTGAGTAATCCATTCAGACCAAATTTCTCCTTCAGCCACCAATTCTGAGAAGAATTCTTGAGGGTGTTTGGGTTGAGTGATCTTGTGCCCTCTGGCCTAAGCCTTCTACTCTGGTCCTGTTCCTTTTGCTCATTTCACTGGGCTGAGATTTGCCTGAAAATATTCTCCAATTATGCATGATATGTATAGAAGAAGACTTGTTATTCCAGAATCTCTGATATGCTCTCTTGCAAGAGTTTTCTGGCCACTGTGCTTTCCAAGTATGGCCGAACTAGGCTGTTTTCTGGCCACTGTGCTTTCCAAGTATGGCTGAACACTCAGCTCAGTCCAGTTCAAAGTAAGGCAAGTGGTACAAAACTGAATGACACAGTCCAGAAGAGAAGACAAATGTATCAACAGCATCGTGCACATGATTCAATAATATGCTTTAGTGATCAAATCTCAGAGAAAAGTGGAGAGGGGTGGGCAGAGTAGAGGTTTGTAGGAAGATGAGGACTTCATCTAGAGTTTGAGTTGAGAGGATTTAAAACAACGAGAGGAAGGTGCTGAGGCCCCAAGCTGAGACGTGCAGTTGTGTGTTGGAAGCTCTAGGATCTTGTAACTGATGAATGTGGAGTATGCAGTCAGGAAGGGGCCAGGAGGCAGGACAAAAAGACAGAGGATTGGACAGGAACCAGCAGCTCAAAAACAACCTTCTGTGATGAGCTGTGGCGTTTGACTTGATTCTGTAAGAAGTTGTGAAGAGATTTGAACAAATATGTGACATAGACAGATTTTTTTTTTCTTTGTCATTCAGTGACAGTAAGAGGGCATATGCACAGAGGTTGAAGCTGAAAATGGAAGGCCAGTTAGAAGGCTTTTGCCATAGACCGGATGACTGGTGATATGAGCTCTGAGTTAGCAGCAGTGGCAGGAACAGAGAAGAGAAGAGAGATGTGAGGGATAATTTGGTGAAAAATTGCAAGGTGTTAGTGATTTTTTTTTTGATATGTGGGGAAAAAAAGAGGGCATAAAGGAATTTGATACTTAGGTTTCCCAGTATGGTAGTGGTGCCACTGATTAGTCGGCTTTGGCTGTGATAATGCTGCAAACCAAATAATCCCCCAATCTTGACAGTTAAACAGCAAACACTTATTTCTCACTTTTGGATCTGTAGAACCACAAGTCAGTTTTTGTGGCTGTCCTGCAGCTCACTGGTCAGGCCCTGGTCTGCTTCATGTGCATTTTCATTTTAAAACCCATGCTGAAGAAGACAGCTTCTAACTGGTGTTTGCTGTTCCCCTGGTGGCTAGAGGAACAAGTGGAAATGTGCTATATCTCTTGTAGGATCTGATGAGGGTTGAGAGGAATCTGAAGGAAGGATTTCCTAGGCATTAAGGGAAGAAAGAAATAAAGAAGGAAAAAAAAAAGAGGGAAAGAAATGAAGGAAGGAAAGAAGACTAAGTTTGCATATACTGGGAGGCATACTCCTCCCCCCCACTGCACTGTGAGGTCACTCGGCAAAGGGCATTGACTTAATCCTATTGCAAATAGAGAACTCCAGAATCTATCATACCAACTTAAAGGATATGCATGTAAGGTGATGATATAATGTGTCAGTTTTAAGCATATTAATTCTAGGTATCTCTAGGACATCTTAGTGGACATACAGACAACTGAATAGTTGGGTCAAGAAAAATATCAGAGTGGGACTTATAAACTTATTGGCCACTCGGTGTAAGGAATAAATAATGGGAATAGACTGGATTGCCAGTCAGACCGGAAAGAGAAAAAAACGAGTTACTGATGGAGTCCTGAGAAGCACCAGTGTTTAATGTATAAAGATGAGCATATAGATAATCTGAGAAGGAATGGTTAGGGGGTTGGAAAATTTGGAGAGAAAATGGTGATACTGAAACTAAAATAGAGAAGAGTTATAAGAAGGAGAGAGTGGGACTGAATGGTCCAATGACTCTCAGATTTGTTTTCAGTCACCCTCAATGGAGAATGAGCAGGAAGGAGATCTTATCTAACCTGAAAGATTTCCTTTCAAAACTCAATTACAGATTGATGCTCAGAAAATCACTGGGGAAACAGTAGGATAATGTAAATAAAACTCAGGGTATAGTTCCTAGCATGTGTCTGGCACTCAGTAAAAGGTAGTTTTTGTTATCCTATTGAAAACTGTGGAGTATTGAGAAATTGCTACCAGTTTAATATCAAATTTGATGTCAGACTATTTTGCTTTGAATTTATCAAAAGCATTTTATTATTAGAGCTGGAAGAAGAGAAAATTGTAATATTGTAACTTTTATGGCATAAACTTTGAAGTTAATTATGGGGAAATTCTGGTATGTCGTTTCCACTAATTTGATGTTAAAAAGGAAAACTGAGAGGGCTGTGGCATCCCTATGATATCTTTTATTTAAAAGTTGTCTCATCTAAGACATTCTTACCCTTATGATAATTGAGTGGAAACAGCCATTTGTTCCCTTCTTATATAAATCCTCTTGTTTTAAACTTCTGTTTTCATATTGCCAAATCAGGACAAAAGCTAGAAAAGCATGTATGTTTCAAAATATCCATGTACTTTAGGTTATGGAGATGAAATATGCATTGGCAAACTTGTTTTTGGTTTTCAGTTAACCAAAGAGCTTTCAGCCTTTGTCCTCATAATTTCTTCTGTCTCTGTGTGGTTCTGAGTCCCAGTGTTCTTTGTGACTGAAGGCATACGCTGTCTTTCGCTTTGTTAACAGAACATTGGTTGTCAAGTTCTTTGTCTTTAATGATTTTCCTTTAGAGAACTGTCAATTAATAATCCCTGGAGGGACCACTGTGAAGAATTTCTGTAATTAGATTATAATGCGGAAGTTTGCTTAGTCACAATGTTTTTAAAAGTTTTAATTATGATTTTTAGGTGATGACCCCAATCTTCCCATCTTTTACATTCAACTGCCTTTTTAATGCTGCCTTTCTACAGTTTCTCTTACTGTGTTCATTCTCTTTCTAAAGTTTGTATGTATAATTAAAACTGCCCTAGCTTTGAGAACTCTCTATCTTCACCTAGCAGAATAAATGAAATATGGATATAAAGACTGAGCATATAAATTACCTCTACAAAAGAAGATGCGTTCTACATAAAGCCTTTTGATTCCTTTTACTTTTTTTTCTAATTCCAGAGCTTGATGGCTATTTTTTCTCTATAGTCCAGTGATCTTGTTATTAACGCATTCTTATAAAGGTAATTTAGCACACATGCCTCATAGTTATTAACCAAGTTTTACTACATTCAAATACTAAATGACTTTGCAAATGATCCTTCCTTCTACTAGCAAAATACCTTGGGGTGTGGAGGGTCCAGGGGCTTTCTTAGTTGTCCTGAGTGACATTTAAGAATTCTATGAAAGTAGTAGAAATGTCTTTGGGTCTTTTTAACAAATACTCATAAGTATAATAAGGATGTCACTCTGAGGGCAGATGATTCTTTTAAATCAGTGACATTAAAAACATATGCCGAACAATTTATATGAAAAATGATATAATTAATACAAAAGAGTCAGCCTTTGACCTAGAAGAAAGATTATGAGGAGGGCAGAGAAAAAATGTACAAAAAAGCCTTGGCTTGAACCTGAAAACACACTTGACTTAAAATCTTTGAAATGCAATGAAGAAAATACATTCTTTTAAATTGTTAATATATTTAAAAATCACAATGCAGTATACACAATTGTTATTTGTGAAGCAGCTAAGTTTTTTAAACTAGAGGTGACTCCACATTTAATCATACAAAAGTACAGTAAAGGAATTTTAGAACTGGAAGGCACTTTAGACATCAGCTAACTCTTACTTCCTGTTTACATGGGGGAGGGTTCTGAAGCCAGAGGAATCTTCAGGTACTTGTCCAAGGTCATCCAACATGCAAATACCAGGTTATACTAAGGTCAAGGCAGAAGGATAATGAATGCTTTGTAAGTTTTTTGGGGGGTACTCTTAGGGAATAAATAGGTACAGTGCAGTTACTATGTATGAAGTGATATAGTTTGGCCTGAAGCTTAAGCAAGACCACAGCTGGGTGCTTCATAACAATTAGCTTTCTGTTTTTACTGGGATTTTGGGTAAAAGATGACATTTATGCCTTTTAAGACAGGTTCATTTTAGGACAGAGTTTTATAGAACTCAAAGTTAATCTCTTTATTTCACTCCTGTCCCACTCCCAAGATAATTCAAACTTTCAACTCCTGCCTTTCTTCCCCTCATCAGAAAAAGAGATTCATGAAAATGAGCCAAACCAAATCAACCAAAACAGCTAATTACAGTTAACAGAATTATCAGTATATTTCAGATGAATTCTAATTTTAATTTCTTCTGGGTTTAATTATCAGGAAAATTGTTTAATATCATTCTTTCTTTTTGAGGTCAGCCTATTTTAATTCTTTTAAAAAATATATTTCTTGGAAAAGAAATATGTATTGCTTTATATTATTCATTTCTGATTGGATTTCACTTGGAGAAAGTGGTTATAATTCATGCTGTTTATATCTGTATTAAGTTGCATCACATACAAAATTTAAAGAATGATTTCTGAAAGGATTCTCAACATAAGTAACGTCTGGAAAAATTGGCACAAATGCTATATTCCTTAAAGATAATCACACTTTTGTTCTATTCCAGTAAGGCTGATTGTGAATGTATTCCAAGAGTGAGCTTTAGAGTAGGGTAATACTTTAAATAGAAGAGTATTCTTTAAGGAGAGCCATGTCCTTTTTGTTTTTAGTTTTAAAGTGAATGATAGGAGGGAAGGAGGGTGAATGAATCACCTCCCCTCCCCCATATTGGAAAGGTTTAGCAGACACTGGCTTTTTAAAAAATTAAGGTATCATTGATATACATTCTTATGAAGGTTTCCCATGAAAAACAATGTGGTTACTACATTCACCCATATTATTGAGTCCCTGCCTCCCATACTCCATTGCAGTCACTGTCCATCAGTGTAGTAAGTTGCCACAGAGTCCACAGTGGTAAGTTTTGCAGTGTTACTTGGCTTAGTGCCCTATTCTGATTGAGTACACAGGAAATGAAGAGTCCTGCAAAGATACAAAAAATGATACTCCACTGCTGCTTTATATCCCAGGCCAAATGTCTCATTGTATCCTGTAAGAGTTGAATGTCTGGGCAGAAGGTCTTAGGTCATTACCATAAAAAGCTCTTTGGCACCCTGTGTCACAGAACAAAGTGTCAGACCAGTTCCCATTACTAGGTGCCTGTGGTGCTTTTCTTAAATAATCAGCCCCATTCAGACCTTGTGAAGTTCCTTGATCGTTCTTTCTATTTCACAAGCAGTAATTTTTTAAGGCTAAATGGCACTAGAGACAGATGTTTTGAAGTAAGGTTTGAAAAAGACTTTGGTATATCCCAAAGCTGGACTGATTCTCTTTTTTTCCCAAAGGTCAGTTACAAGTTCAGCTCTAACAGCATTGTACTTGGGCATCTGGGTAAGAGGCAGGCAACATTCACTCCAGGTCCACATTTCCACTCTGAGAGGGCCTGGGAGCTCATGTACTAGTGGTGATTGATTTAAGAACAGCCTCCTGAATCCCAGAGGATGGAATCAGACAAAGCTTCCCATGCCCCACTTCAACCCTTCAGCCTCAGATATGGGTACCCTAGACTTTTATTTTTCTTCTTTAAACTTCTTAAGATCAGGAAAAACCTGGTAAGTAAAGATAGCAGAAGATAATATTGCAACTATGCTATATATAAATGTGTATTTTTTCTAAAGTGCATTTTTAGAGTCCCACTTAGAAAATGTGCTTTACTGCCTTACTCTGCCTATGCCCCAATGAATTCCAAGAGGTCACAGCAGCAGTACAACTTCTGAGATTAGAAAAGCTTGCTCTTTAAAGTGCTATTTTTAACTGGAAGGGAGAGTGTAGGCCTGAGAGTGCCTGGCAGGTATGTCCTACAGTGGTGATCTAAATTGAAGGTCTGATTTCAGGGGAAGGTCTCAGGGGGTCGCCTCTTGGGTTTGCCTTAGAAAAGGGTGGTTCTCCTGATTGTTACTGCTACTTTGCAGGGTGGAGATGGGATTACCAGTGTTCCTCAGGGGAACTCAACCTGTGGTGGCCCAGTTCCTCTTGTGAAGTCATTACACTGTATCGGGGCCCCCACAGACCCCAGCGGAAACAGTAGAACCATTAGCCACAGTCTAGGAAAGGACTCCCCGAGACTCTAAAAATCACGATCCTATTTTGAGACTACCAACTCTGGCTCTTAAGATAAATTTCAATCCAACTCTTACGGATTAATATCAAATTGTCGTCATGTAGAGTGCAATTCCAGGGCAGGCTTTGGTGAAAGGCAAGCTTGGAGACCTAACAGGAGAGGTAGAGGGAGGAGAAATGCCCTCAGCGATGTTCAGACTTTGGACCAAGTCTGGGCAAGTTGAGGAGGCACTGGTGGCCCTGCCAGCACCCTAAGGGCCGGTCCTAGAATCTTCCCCGATATGGGCAAAGCTGACCAGAGGGTTGTACGCTGGAGAGGAAAGGGAGGAAAAAAAGACAAGGGTTGACAGGGAATGGCGAGGATGAATGAGAAAGGTACTGAGAAATAGAGGCAAGGGAGAGATTGAGAAAAACAGAGAAAGGTGACGAGAGAGAGCGAAGAGGCCAAGACTGGGAGATACTGGTTGAGTAGGAGGTGTCAGGAACGAGGGAGGTGGCAAAATCTCGAAGCAGCATCCTCGGTGTATCCCTTCCACCACCGGACCGCCCCCTCCCCTCACTCCTCCTCTCACTCGGCCCAACCCGCGGCGAGGAGTCGAGCGCGCAAGGTCGCCCAGTCCTCTTGGCTGTCGCCTGCTGAATGGCTGGCGCTCCGCAGCGCCCCGCCTCGGGCCCCACAGCCACAGGTCCGTGGCACCCGGCGTCCGCGCCCAAAGTGTATGGGGGTGCCTGGCACCCTCCCGCGCCCATCCGCGCCCTACGCGCCGCCCCATTAAGCTCTCGGGCACTTCTCTGCGGGTCGCGGTCCTCCTCGCGCCCCCCGGGGAGGGGGCGCTGTGGCCGCCAGTGATAACCGCAGGAGCCACTTGTCCCTGTGGGCCCGGCCCCACGAGAGCCTGAGAGCGGGATCAATTTACCAGGGGTATTAATTAGTCCCTGAAGAATCGTTCACCCAAGTGCCAGTGTCGGGAAGGTGGGTGCGCCCAGCGGCGGACCTACGGAGAAAGCACTACCGTGTGGGCGCCCCAATCCCGGGAGCACTCCAAAGCGTCCCCCAGTGGTCGGGCAGGACCACGGACAGAGCCTGTGACTCCGCCCGGCAGTGGCCCCCCGGCCTTCCCAGGGTCCCGGGTAGAGGTAGAGCTGCTCCGTGAGCCGGGAGCCTCCAGGTTCCTGCCACCTCATCCCTCCCTCAGAAACTCGGACTGCTTGCGCCTGCCGTGGCCTTTTTTCTTCTGAAAGGCTAGTGTCTTATCTCTCAAGTTCAAGTCGCAAGGACTTGCCTAGTCTCCTCCCCTTAAGTCATTTCGACCATCCTTCGGCAGCCTCGGGAAGCAGGGAGACCTGGACTGTTCGTCCCAGAGCCGGCGCTAGTAGTCCCAGTCCGTCCGGCGCAGCAGCCCGGCGCATTCCCTCTCTCCGTCCCTCTCTCCCTCCCTTTTTTCTTCTCTTTCCTCCTCTACTTCCTCCTCCCTCTCTTGCATCCGAAGTTTCCTGCACTGTGAATCCAACTGTGCCAAGCCCAGGCTTTTTCGGAACCATTCCTGAGCGCGACCCGGGCACTGGGACGGCGACTCCGCCGAGGCTGGGCTAGGCAGCGGGGCTGGTCGGCGTCCGAGCATGGAGATGAAACGCCAGGGAGGGCATGTCCGGGGCGCCGGAGACGCCAGGCCCGAGTAGCTCCTCCATGGAGCCTGCCCAGAGCGGTCCCTGCTCGCCGGATTCGCTCCCAGTCCTGTGCGGTACGTACTCTGCTTCCACAGTCCGGAAGGGATACCTTAAGTCGGGGTTGTGGGGCATCAAGAAGGGGCGGCCGGGAGAGCCATTGGTTGGGGGACGACAGAGTGCGCCTGGCGTTGACCCTCACAGACCCGAGCAGGCTTCCACTCTAGAAGTTAGCGACTGTTTGTGCCTCTTGGTTCGAAAAAAAGTAGTCGCAGAGATAATATATGTCTGTGCGTGTATCTGTATTTGTGTTGGAGGCTCGAGTGGGTAAACTGAGCCCGGCTTTCCTATATGTAAATTGCATTCCCTCTCCCCACCCCCACCCCTACGAATGTGTGGAGATACCCGCACCTAATGCTGGCTACCTCTACCTACCCTTTCCTCTTCCCTCGCCCCACTCGCTCAATCTCTTTCGCTTGCTCTGCCTTTCTCTTTCTCTCCATTTCTCTCTGCTGGTGTGTACGTGTGTGAGCACTGCCAGGGCTGGCGAAGAACCAGCTGCCGCCTTTAGTCCGAGCCGCCCGGCCATCAAGCACTAGGGCAGATCTCACTGCCAGAGACGCTTGGGCTCCGAACCAGCTTGCACGCGGCTCTGTGAGCCCTGCCACGTCCTGTCTGCACTGCCCGGGGACTCGCACCAGAGGAGCGCAGGGCGCAAGGAGCCCTTCATTCTACCACCCTCCTGCCCTTCTGCCTGCGGACTGCGCGCTGGCTAGTTTCAGACGCTGGATTTACTCGCTTTCCAATTTTTCCTATCCTCCCACGCCCCGCAACCCCGGTTTTTTGGTCCACCCCTCCCCGCCACGACCCCCATTCCCTTCTTGGTCGCCAAGCCTAACCTTGCCCGCGTGGTCATGGGATGTCTAATTTCATTTGTATCTAGGCTGCTGAGAGCGCTCCTTGCTCTGTAAAGTGGATGTCAGGTGGATCTATGTTTTTGAAGGAACAAAGACTCAGCGAAGGTTCCGCCGAGGAAGTTTGAGACGCGGGAGGATGCAGGCTGCGTGCTGGTACGTGCTTCTCCTCCTGCAGCCCACCGTCTGCTTGGTAAGTCGCTGCGGATCCCGTGCCCCCTGCAAAACCACCTGGTCGCAAGGCCAGGCAACAGGACGCGTGCGGGAGGAGGGTGAAACCGCCAGTTCAGCGAGAGCAGCGTTCCTAGCGACTGTGTTGGAACAACTTTGGCAAGCTGGTCTCTGGGTCCCTGCGGGATTTTCCGGGGTTGCCACCTCCATTTCCTGCTCCCGTCCCCCATCTCCTGCGCGTGATTCTGAATACCCTCTAGGGCGCCTTAGACACCCAGAAACCTGGGAGATAATGGGACGGGATGCTTTATGGGGGAGAGGGCAAAGAGAAGCGGTGGAAGACATGGAACTCTCATTAGTTCATCCACAGAGTTTAAACGAAAGGAAATGCAGGTGGAGAATGGGAAGCACGAATTTGCCCAGGTTTGTGCCTTTGAAAGTGAGTCCGTTCACTTAGACTCCCACAGTTTGGAGGTGTGACACATAAAGTGCAGGTAACTTTGTTTGACTGGTAGGGTTCAGACAGGACGAGTTCAACTATCAGATAGGAGCACCACAAACGGTCAGGTAGAGATGCTCAGGCAAACGTGTATCTATCTGCTCTCCTTTCCTCTCCTCCCAGTCTCTCCTTTCCACCAAATAACTGAACCCAAGTTCCAGTGCCGAGCGAGCCCCTTACTAGGGAATGGCAGACCTTGTCCTTAGAGAGAGAATACTAAGCAAAGCCGCGGCCCAAGTTTTCAGGAGTCTGGAATTTGCACACTGTTGGAAGGGGGTGGGGAGTGATGCGCTTTGTTATGGTAGCTGTGGATTGGTAGCTGTGGTACCGCGCAAGAGCCAAGACAGTGCAGTTTCTCGGGTCTGGCTTCAGGGAGGGCCAGGGACCCTCGCTCCCTGTTGGTGAAGTTGTGCTCAGTGCACTGACCCCCTCAGTCTGTCTGTGGGCTGCAGGAGCGCACTGAGGGCTCAATGTGTTCTAAGAGCGAGGAGCGCTGGGGCGGCCTGAGCTCTCAGATGAGGCTCGATAAACCGGATGGGAGTGAGGTGCCGTCGCTCAGTACCAAGGGCTTCAGAATTCACAAGACTGGGAGCAAAAGGATCGCCATTCCTGCAGTTGAAAGCATTTCCCAGCCGTTGCCCTGGTGCATGTAACTGCGGAGCTGCTAGTTGTGTGAACTCTGTGTTTGTTAATGAGTGCGTATGTATACGTGTGTGTGAATGTGTGTATTTAACGGGTTTCAGCTTCAATCCGAGAACCCTTAGTGTCGTTCTTTGCACCTTTTATCGCCTGACCAAAGCATCTGTGGACGCCAGAGGGCGCCGCGCGCCAGTGTCCTCGCCTACAGGACACCTTGGGGTAAACAGGTGAAAGCCGGGGCAGCCAATCCAAAAGAACAGCCTTTCGGACTCTGTTACTGAAGTCTGTGCCTTCCCCTCCTGGAACGCAGACGGAATGCAAAAAGTGACCTTCCTATTCCCCATCTTCAAGCATTCTGCCCCCCATCTGTGTCCAGTAAAACCCCTGACATTGGGAGCCCAAAGACAAAGGGCAGAAAGTTTGGCAGGGGAAATAGGGAAATTGTTTATTGAAAGAAGGGGGAGGGACAGCAAAGTGAACTCTACAGAGGGGAAATATTAACAATTCCCTTGCCCACAGAAACTGCCTGTCCCTCTCTCTGCATACCTTCACGCATGACCTGAACCTCAGGACCTTTCTTGTGTCCTTGAACTCTGCTCATACACCACAAAGGCCAAGGCTCCCATAGCTGTGGTGCAGTTTACTGCTTGGAGCAAGTATTTCGATAGTCTGGAAAATAATCTATCAAAAGCAGAAGTGAAATCAATACGTTGTGTTAAATTTTAAATGTGTTTGTTGGCAGTTAAACCGTTTTCCACTCATTACAACAACAGTGCTGGATTTATTCTAATGTGCTGCGTTCTCAGCAACAAGAGCATTAATTCTCCTTTAATTGTAAACTGGGAGCATTTGAAAACCATTCAGTGTGCAAATTATGCTGATTCAATTACCGTTTAGTTACAGACTTCATTACCTGAATGCCTTTAGGCAATACGGAGAAAGGAGACAATTTTTCCAATTTCACTCAAAACAATACGAAATGTGAACAATAAAATAGAGGAGACGATTTAGAAGTCCATTCTTTTCCCTCTGATCTGAAGTTCTTTTGTGTGTCAGGTGTTAAAAACCACATGCACCACAAAAACAAAGGCTGGTGGCTGTGACCTAAGGCAGCATTTCCAAGAATTGTAATCTCTTGGCTACTTGCCAGAAAGAACCCTGAAATGTTTTCGTGGAGGAGCAGGATGCTGGTTTTTACCACTGAAAATAATTTAGGAGGGTGTATTGGGCGGCCAGGACAGGTTGGTTCAAAGCAAGTAAAGAGGTAGAGCACCTTGATTCAAGCTCTAGGGCAATGAAACAGACCAAGAAGTAGTCAAAGCTTCTTTTTCCATCTATTTTATTAAACACTGGATACTGTAACTGCTTTTATCACTTATTTGTAGCTCTGCCCTGGAACATCCCAGACCTTTGCAAGAAATTGCAATAGATGCATGCAGGTTGTCAGCAGCTGCTTCAAGTTACACTCCAAGGAGGTAGGCAGGAGTAGCAAAATCATTTTATTTTATTTTCTCTCCCCTTGAATGGACATACAACAGAGAGGAGCTTAATGAGTGATTTTTCTGTCTTTATGAGCTCACACCACAAGTCAAGTGACAGGGACACTCCTTTTATGCATTGTCTCCTAGCTGATACCACAGTGCACCTTGCCCTTTGAGGACCTGGAATCCCATTTATGTTTCCCAAGGAGTAGTCACTACATTATATCCAAAGAGCAAGATTTGTTTAGATATCTTCTATACAAAAATATTTAGGCTTCTGCTTGTAGAGAAATACCTTAAATGCTCCCAAATTTAGGAAGAATTTTTAATGAAAAACAACTGTATCCAGCAGATGGATGTTCCATACTTAAGCCACAGTTCCCTGTCTCTATTTGGGTTATTTTCAAAGTATGTTTTTGGCCCAGGGTTTTTTAAGTGCCTGTTCTGGGTTGGGAATTTTAAGTCTTATCATGTTTATTGAGAGATGGGTTTGTCCTGTTTCAAACCGGAAGCTTATTTTAGTACTGCAGTGGGGGTTAATAAGAAATGTGTCTAGAAAGTTACCTCCTGAAACATTAGCTAGTGTACTCAACAATCACCACAGGTCTAATACAGCCATAAATGTGGGGAAGTGGGAAACCATTTTTTAAAAATAAAGGTAAGGAGATCTGTTCACTGAATGCTGTGTATTGCAGACTTAAAAGCCTGAATTAGGAAGGAGAAGAACCTACAGTGTAACAGTACTTGTTAAAAAAGTCCTGCAATCTTTATTAGGTCGGTTCTGGACCAATTCCAGGATATTTTCAGTATGATATAATGGGGTAACAGGACTGTAGCATTTTAACTGAATTGAAGCACACACTGGATAAACTAGGGAAATGTGGTTTCTGACTGAATAATGGGGGTCCATTGCTGAGTTAATCTCAGTGGATCAAGCTGAAGGCTAGGCCTGAGCACACATGGAGAATGCTTCCCAGCAGAAATCAGAGGCATTCTGTTTGGGGGCTCACCTGTGGCAATTTTCAGAGTCAGGAATTGAGTCTAATGACTGTTCCCTGGGCATGTCAACAAAAAAGTTACTCAGAAAGTGAGTCCAGAGAATTGCACAAGGGTTGAATGGTGATGTGTTCAGTCACACACTCACAATACTACTATAATAAGAAGAGGCCCCCCACCCTCTAACTTAGGTCTCACCAGTTCTGCTAGGAATTGAAGTTGCAAATAATCTACTTTTTAAACCAGTATAGGCAAGAATTGAATATTCTCTTTAAACCTTGGGCTTAAAAAACATTCAAGTCATCTTTTCCCTTGGATTTAAGGTGTCCTTAAAATGTGAATTCCACACCAATTGTTTAATACAGATTAAAGAGTAATTAATACATCCATAGAATACCACTTCTGCACTATTAGAAGCCAGACTGTTGGCTGAACTCCATTAATTATGAAAGTGTCTGTTAAGAAATGTGGAAGCTGAAGAAAAAGCAGCAGGAGAGACCATCAATGTCTACCCATTGGACTAGATATGTTACTTCCCATCCTTTGAAAATCAAGACAGCTGCTCACTGAAAATTTTAATCCATTTGCACTTATTCCTGAAAAGAAAAGTGCATTAACTATGTAACAGTGGCTGTTCAGTGTTCTCTATTAATGCCAGTTCTGGGAGACAATTCTATAAGTTTTCCAAGCCCATAGCATTTCCTGACTACTCTACCCTAGATCAGCCTTCCTGATACAGGATTAAGCCTAGATTTGTGAAGGAGCCTATGCCCCCGCAGCACAATGTGTGAACTCAGCTGTCCCAAGACATTCCAGGGCTCCATGAGAGAATTCGCTTTTCTCCCAAGCATTTTTCTGAAATGTCCAACTCTCCACTGACTAGGAAAAAAAAAAGCAGCTCCCGGGTATGTAGGAAGCGCTTGGGTGGGTCACCCTCCTGCCTCAGTCCAGGAAGATTATCGTGTTCTGGGGCCTTCTAGTGAAAGCTTCAGGGAAACTGCCGTTAGTATTAGGAGAGAACCAGAATCACTCCAACTTTTTCAACAGTATTTTCCTGGAAAGCTGTTAAGTTTGTGGCTCCTCTTTGTGAGAAGTTGATTTCTATTTGGCTTTGAATTGTTGACGGACTATTTCCTCCTTAATGAAAGTGTTGTCTGGGTGAAAAATATATCAGGTGGCAGGGAAATTGGTTGATTTTTTTTTGAGATAGGTACCCAGTGTCCTACTTTTCTATCCAAGGGAAGATTGTCTACAGACTACAGAAATTGACAGCATTGTCAAGGTAATAAACACTGTGGACAATATTTTCAAAAGGGCATTTGAGTGATGAAAGCATTTGGATATTGCTTTTTCAAATAAACCATTTTCTGTCTTGGATTTTTTTGATTTTATAGAGGGTGGGGGAGAAGGGGCCACACATTGGCAAAGGGATGCCCTCCCTGTTTTAGTCCAGTTCTGAAATACCACGGTGCTTGTCAGCTTCTCCTGGAATTCCGAGGTCTCAAGAGCCCGCAGTGAGGTTGGCTGTCGCAGCGTTGATACTAAGTGTTAAAAAGGAATCCCCGGAATGAGGATTAACACTCTCCTCGCACTCCTCTGCCCACAAGGCGAGCCGATGAAAGCTCTAAGTTTGCCTGCTATCAAGTGAGATAGGACGTGTGCATTCTTTCTGATTTTTTTTTTAAAACAAAGTGCCTAGCTTTTATTCGATTCATGAAAGTTCCGTTAAAGCAGCCACGTCCTTAAAGAGCTTCAGATCTCCTAAGATTTTAACAGTCCTCGCCATTTTAATTAACTGAGGGAGGCGGGCGAGTCAGCCGGCCGGCGCCGTCGGGTCCGCTGTTCTCGGGAGCCTTCGGGTGGCTGGCTGGTCTGCTCTCTCGCCTCCCCCTACTTTCTCTTCGCCACCGTTCGTCTGGTCCCGACGCGTGTTTTCAGAAGTTGTGGTCTTGATTTATCCAAGCTCTGGACCAGCTCTTTTTCTCTGTGTCAGCACTAACCCCTCCCGGAGGTTTGTAAACACCGCGCGCACACATTTTTTCTGCTGCCGACTGGCATGTTGACGACTCCGCTTGAAGGAATGTGACAATAAAGTGGGAAACCAAAGCTTGGCAAGCACTTAATCAAGGATAAAAAGGTTCCGCTGTAAGGATGTCACTCAATTTATTGTGAAAGTCGAATGAATTACGTTTAATGAAAGTGCTCCCCAGATGAATATTACCAGCAATTTCCTGAGTTGGCTCTGTCAGCTCGAGATGAGGAAATGCCAACCCAGATCAGAAAAGAGCGCCCATCTCAATTACTATGCAAGCTTTCCAACAGCGGCTTTTTATTGAGATGATATGTATTGGCGGCTTCTTCAAGCCCCTCCGCTAGCCCAGGAACGCGATTGAGGATTTCCAAGTTTGCCGTCTGCCCTCGAGGGTTGCTAGCTGTTATCTTAAATTCTGATGAACTCTTCGCGTTTCTATGAACAGTCTCCTCTGTAAACAGCTTTCCTAGTATATTTGTTTACTACAGATGTGGGGGTGGGTGGGAGTGGGGAGGAGCGATTTTCGTAGCTCGGGTGCCCTTTGTTATAGAAAGTTCCTTTGGCGTCCACTCTGGGGTCGCGGACGCTGGAAAGCGAGGAGTTTGAATAGGGTGCGCAGTGGGGTCGCAGGAGCAGCAAGAGTACAACACGTGCCTCTCTGGAGGCGGCTAGCGAAAAGCCCTCTCCAGCTCGTATTAATAGGGGTATTTTACTAGGTCGAGCCGGAAATACGAGGGGGAGTGGGATACACAGTTCGCAGTCAGTGCGCATCGCCTCATCTGCATAAGAATGGAGACCCGAAAGGTGTCTCTATTACTGTTTCTTTCTTTCACAGTAAGACAAATTGCTGCTTCGAAAAACTAAGTGCTTTCTTAGAAACTGGCTCTTGGGGGCTCCGCGCGATCCTGCTGAACCTGACTCCGGCTGGGCCTCGCCCGCCACCCCCGCCACCCTAATGGATTCTGACCGGAGGGATGTAGGCAGCGGCCGCACAGGGAGGTTGGGCGCCCTAACTCCACCGGAGGGAGGGGTCATCCTCCGGACACATCCCGCCCTATCTCTCAGACCCCACCGGTTAATTTTAAAGGCCATTTTAACTCGTCTTTTACAGTTAGGAGCGATAAACTTTCTTCGACGTAGGCGTCATACCCTGGACTCCAAAACGCGGTCCTCTGACCTAAGCCGTGGATTGTTCGGGTCTGGGGACGTTTCCTAGCCGGAGTAGCTGCCGCCGCAGCTGCGCGCTCCATCGCCTGCTTTTAGCCTCAGGTGACTTCAAGCAATCCCAGGTGGTTTATGACAACACAGGTACAGCCCTCTCGCGCCTGGACCCCAAGCCCTCAGACTAAATAGTTGGGGAAGTCTTCGTCGACGCCGCCGGGCTTCGGTGCTCCTGGGTCAGCAGACAGGACTGCAGCCATTTTCGGGAGGGAGGCCGCTAGCACCGAGGCTGAGTGGGGCGATGACGCGAGGTTGGGCTCGCCAGGGCCTGCAGAGTGATCTTTCAGGACCACGGACAGCGCCACAGGCTCCTCCCCGCCTGCTGTCCGCCGCGCGGCCTCCCTCCCCCGCCGCGGTGCAGGCTCTGTCCTTCTTAAAGTACAGTTGGCGCTTTCCGCAGACGCCTCCCTGCCACCCAGTCCTGACTAACGATCCGCCTCCCCATCCCAGTCATTCAGGAGCTCTGCGCTTGGATCACTAGGTGCCCAGTGTTCCCGCGGTCAGAATCTCCTGTTTGCACCCCTTCTCCGCCCCCTCCGTGGCTGCAGCGTCACGTGATTATCAGAGTTTATCCCGAGGGGAGGCGAATCCGCTCCCCCACTTTCTCCTACACTGCTCTTATTCCCCTGCACAGTTCTTTAACTCTACTCCTCCCCGCCAACAGAAACGTGGATCGCGGAACATAGGGCTAGCTGTAAGTGTCTTTAGCAATGTGAAAGTCTCATTTGACAGTCAAGGAAACTGAGGTACGGAGAGGGGAATCAACTTTCTCGCAAGGGTCAAACAAAGTGGGAGAAGTGATTCCGGACTACTCCCATCTGCGGGGAACACAGCTGGAGCCACCAGGACGCCCTCCCGGGTCAGGCGCTTTAAAAAGGCGCTGGTTGGGGTTAGGGCGGGGAGGCCTGATTACTCTGAATTTCTAAAGGCGAAGTAGTTATTCACAGGGGGCAGGGCGAACTGCAGCCCGGGCAAGAGAATCGATATATTTGCTATCAAAAGTGCCTGGTTCGCCTTTAATGTAGACGAATTGGGATGCAGCCTCATTATTTTCCCTGTGGTTAGGTTCCCCAGCGTGGGGCCTGGTGCAGCGTGGAATCTATCTATCATCATTAAACTGCGATGGGGTGGGGGGAATTTTCTCTTATTTACTAATCCCCCCTATACTCCCCCTAACCCCCCGCCCAGCATCCCACAAACACTCAAATACAACCGGTGTCCCTTCCTTTCCCCTTCCCTCGCCCTCCTGCTCCGCTGCTGTTGCACCCCCTCGCTCCCCCAGCCCCGGGGGGCCTCAGAGCACGCTAAAGCGGACACTGCGGTCATTTAAAGTGTGCGCAGTTCCTCCTCGGTGCCGGTCACACGGTTGATTTGGTCCAGAAAAAGCCGGAGAATACCGAGCGTTGGCGCTAGGGGTTCTCTGTATCAAAGGCGAAGGTTGGCTGGGAAGTTCTATCCCTTTCTCTTGCCTTAGTATGAATCCTTTCAGGACACCCACTTCTACAAATCCCCGCAGTATTAAAGGCGCAGAGGTCTGGCAGCACCCCGAGTGAGAAGCCAGTTTGGAGAAAGGCAAGCCCGCGGGAGAGAATGAAGCTGGAGGTGAAGAGAGGTCGGGAATTGAGTAGAAGGGAAAGGGAAGGGCAGATTTAGGCGCAACGTCTTCAGAGTATTCTAGAAGACCCGGGTGAAACCGGCCTTCTTCCTTCCTCTGGCGAGATGCTGGCCTTTTGTCGGTGGGCCAGCCCGCTGCAGTCTTCCAGGACCGGGAAAGGGTTCCTCTTCCCGCTGAAATCTAGGACCTGTTCAGGTGCTTCTCTACTGGGTTGAACATTTTTGTGCCATTTCTCCTCCCTTGGAAAGCCCGCAGTCTCTGGCACAGTCTTTTTCCACTCTTAAACAAAGTTAGAAGTTTCTGGGATAAAACTTGTATTCCCGTGCAGTTGTCTTCACTGTTTCCTGCAATGCCGCAGTTCTTTCGGTCAACTGAGACGTGTGTGTTCCAGTGTGTGTGTGTCTGTGTGTGTATTTTTGAGTGTTTGGCTTTCATCTGGCATGCCCCTCCCTTATTACAGCAGATCAATGGCTGCCGAGAAGATAGGGTGTGGCATTAAAAAAAACTCCTCCTCCTTAATTGCAGTAAGATTATCATATAACACTTACAATAACAATAAGAACAAAATTTTAAATTGTGTACTTCCAGATGCTAAAGTAGAAATAATACCCTTCTCCCCTTGAATTTCCTTTTCCTCAGAGCCCAGCCTGTATTGTGATTACCTGAATGTCTCTGTTTCTTTGCTGTCAGACACACCCAGCAAAAACAATACCAGGATTGTATGATCTTCTGGCATCATTTCCTTTCACCATCTTCAGTTTTAGAGGCTTTATAATTAAACTCTGTGAGATATATATGTAACATACATCCAGTGGAGAGCCTTTTTATTTATATTTATGTAACATGCTGAGAAAGGAAAATAAGAAAGTGCTTACTTATATTGAAGTAATAAGCCTGTTTGATATTAACAGAAATGTCCTTTTACTTTACTTTTCTCAAGTCTGAAAGACTGTCTCTGTGAGGCCAGATCCTACAGTTAGACCTTTTAAAGGAGAGATCCCAATAAAGTGAAAAAGACAATTATTACCTTGTACCAACTAATGGAACAAAAGCCCACTAAGGCTAGCCACTCACTGGAAATGTACACTAGGCTTAGATAGCAAAACTGCAGTATGAAACAGGAAGCTGTGCAGGAAGACCTAACTGGGAACAGCTGCAAGGCCCTATTTTTTCTGCCTCTCCCTATCCCTAAACCACCACAAAGCACATATTTACAAAGAGTGTAACAGAACCATCCAGAGCAAACACAAAGACATCATGCTGCATATCAGCAGGAATTTTAATATAATTGAAAGTCACAGATTAATAGGAAGAAGGCACAAATTTCCCTCTGTAAGGTAGGTTATTACCAGAAAAATTATGATTGAAAGGCTTGAAGAAAATTTCCTAGTTTAGAAGAGACTTTTTCATTTACAGGTTAAACATACACACATGAAACATACACACACACACACACACACACACACAGCAGAGTGAGACTGGATATACATCTGTACATCTACTCTTTAAAGGATTCCATGGGAAATTATAGTGGAGGATTCTTCTGGTTTCATACGTTGTTGGCCTTGAGATTCCAAGTTGCGTTTGACAATACCATTTCCTTGATAGGAATCTGGTACCTGACACTGCACTGTTTTCCTGTTTATATCAGAATTTTCATCTATAGAATGAAGGCAGTTTTGGTACAGAGGAGCTATTGTCATGATAGCTGGAATTTTAATTATGTATATATACTCCATCCTCTCAACTGAACTTTAGAAAATGATTCTTCTCCTTGTAACCTTGTAGCTGAATGTTATTAGATGCCCACAGGTATATAAAACAGCTTATATAAAATTAATGGACTGCTTTATATTCACAATCTGTAACTTGTGAAGCCCTTGTAAAATATCACATCTATTTAAAATAGGAAGAATATAAAGTCAGGTTTGGGTGTGCAATCAGTAGTTGTAAATGGTTCGGTGAAATATTTGATTGTTTTGAGTAGGTTTGACAATGTGATGGAAATTTATTGTCCATCTTTGTGGACTGATGTGCTAATCATAAGGCTGTCTATTCTTTTATGTACTTGATCAGTTTTGAAAGTGACTGTAAGATTCCAAGGCAACATCTATGTGTATAATCAAAATTTTAGGAAGGATGCATTTATTGACTTACCAGATTACAAAGAGACCTGTGGGTCACTATGAAGTCATATATGAGAAAGAAAAAAATATTCCAACATTGTTTTATTATTTAAAAAAATCAGTATTATATTTATTAGAGTTCTATATTCTGAATATTTTATATGCATTTTTGAAGAAGAAAGTGGATAGAGGTTTTAATCTAGTATCAAATTTATAAAAATGAAACTTTCTGAATGTAGTGAAATTTAAAAAATAAAACTTTTCTTGTTTTCTGTAAGTGTGGAAATGGCAAAATTTGGAAAAATTGGAGGTCCTCATTTTTTTCTTCCTTCAAACATATGTCGAAGACTAGATTTCTCTTTATTCTGTTACTTGGTTTATGGATCTCTAAGACATGCCATAAATCTCAGTATGAATTTCTTTTTTTCCTTAATATGCATTTTCATTTGGGGAATGAGGAAACTTTTTTTCCTTACCTTATTGGACTGAAAATTATGTATGTCCAAAAACCACAGTGACATTTTCAAAACTTTCTTCCTCCTATATCACTTGAAGATTACCTAGAATAGTCATACTCTTTTTTTTTTTTCTCCTTGTAAAAATGGATATGGGGCTATCATGTTAATGTCTTCTCTAAATAAGAAAAAATGTCCTAACTTACCAACTGGCTACTACATTGCTGATGCTGCTCCATACTTGGTGGAATACTCTTAAAAACATGGGCTAGATTGCATGAGATCCATACTTTCTATTTGATAAGTGTTCACTGAAAATGCCATAATTAATCCCAGGTTTGATTCCAAAAACCTATTTGTAGAATGATGAGTTGTGGTTTGTTATTGGAGCAGCCATGGTGTTGGTAATAGGGCTGATGACATGATCTCTGAAGTTGAAAATATAAAATGCCTTTGCTAACATTATCTTTTCCGGTTATTTGTGAATAGCTTCCTTGCACCAGAGCACCATCATTTATTGTTTTACAGAATTAAATATAGAGAAAGATGCAAACCACTGCGTATGAAGTTATTCATGCATAGTCAGTGTAGTATTTCTCTGGTCTTGACATGAAACTTAATTGCTGTTGATGTGGCTATTTTGCAGAATATGGCAGACTTTTTGCCTCTTTCAAAAGGAATAGATAATTGAATGATGAATTCCTCATGTTAGATTTTCAACCTTATTTCTTTTGGTTTAACAAGGCAGAGTTGTGAACAGCTGTACCAGAGAAGCAGCCACAATCTCCAGCCATTATCAAACTAATGCAAATCCATCATTAGCACATGTGAGCTGAGCTACCACTTTTGGATCTGCAGCTCTGCTTTCATGCTGTAATGTTCTGGAGTATGGAAGTATGAAAAGTGAATTATTTGGCCTGAGATGTTTAATCCTGCCTTGCATTCTTGACTAAAGTCCTTCACAATTAGAATGGCTCTAATTAATGTGTAGCCAGATGTATTTGCATATCTCTCAGATAGATTCCCCTCCACCAGGTTCCTTGAACAAATGGTGAAAAGAATGCAAGACTAAAGGCAAATCCACTGGCTAAAGGATGGCTGATGTCCTACCAGAGACTACTATTTTCAGCTAGATAGATAATGTCATGGCACCATGCAAGTGTCAACACTGAATTTATGATAGAAATACAAGAGTTATGGAGTTATGGTGAGAAAGTGATTGACTTCTTGACTCCATTGAGGACCTGGCCACAGGAGGGAGAAAACAGAACCCTTTTCAGTCTTCCCAGGACATCTCTCTCTCTCTCTCAGATCCCTCATTTCAATTCTTAAGAGAAGCAGCATTGAAAAAGACTTGTTAGGAGAAAGGAGGGGAAGA
The DNA here is from genome assembly GCA_032199065.1 of Smutsia gigantea. Classification (NCBI taxonomy): domain Eukaryota; kingdom Metazoa; phylum Chordata; class Mammalia; order Pholidota; family Manidae; genus Smutsia; species Smutsia gigantea. The sequence goes on along the minus strand of JAVSCE010007328.1, from coordinate 337,978 downwards.
AAATGGCAAAGAATTTTCTTAATTCTGTGACCTGGGGCAAACTTTTTTACCTTTCAGACCTCAGTTTCCTTACGTGTAAAATGACGCTAACAATACTTCCTACCTCATGAATTATTATTGAGAATTAACTGAGTTAACATGTTATAAAGAGCTTAGAAAGGTGCCCGGCACTTAACAGTGGCAAGCTAGTAAAGAAAGTTCTGTTACCCTTTAGAGAGAAAGGTTTCTGGGCCAGGTTCCCACGCCCCCAGCACGGGCCTTACAGGGATGAAATGCAGGCGCAAACTCTTCCCCAGGACTATCCTACCTATTGTTTCCCTGGTTGATTGTTGTTTGGTTGCTCTGCTGCTCAGAAAGCCAAATGTACTTAATGTAAACAGTAACCATGTGACTAAAGCCAGAAGAAAATGGCCATTTCTACAACAACTAGTCAAATGTTTATAGAAAGGAGCTAAATCATTGACAGGCCCAATGAACAGATTGCCTAGTTGAGATGAGAATTTTTGTGATGTTTTAATTTTAGGTGGCAAACATTATGAATATTTACTAGGGTCTGATTTAAAAATTGACTAATTTATTAACAGCATTTATTTTTAATGATTTTTAACACTTGAAATTCTCTTAAAAGTTGTACACAACATAATCAAAATGTAGAGCCCACTGGGTTTTAAAGTCAAGGACTTTGGCCAGGGGATACAGGCTGATTTTCTTCATTAAAGTTTATTCTAGCTGAGTGCCTGGATGTGGCATAGCCTTAACTCCCCAGAAGTACTAGATGAAATAGTTTTTTGGGATGAGAGCCATAGTACCCTCCTCCTGTACTGCCCAAAATATCTCCCATGTGACACCAGATGCCTCCTTCTAAGGCATTGCCCCAGGTACCCAAGATTTCCTTAAACTGTTTTGTGCTTTGGACTTGGTATGAGAGTGGGGAAGGTGTGGAGATGACTGTAAAGGATAAAATGTTCTACCTTCTGGTTTACACCATGAGCCAAGCACCATCCAGGACTTCAGAATGGATTTTTTTTCATTTAGTTCCCTAAGTATTCCTATGAGGTGATAGGCACTATTAATATTGGTAAGGAACTGTTGCTATCATGAGCATTAATATGCTCATCTAGTCATATCATTAGTAAAACCCCATTTTATAGATGAGGAAATTAAACCTTTGAGAGTATGTGTGTCTAGTGCAAGGTGGCAAGATTCTATCCCAGGAAGTGTAAGTCTTGAGGCAGTGCTTTTAATTAGCACACCATGTTAACACCTGTGTGCATGTGTGTGTGTGTGTGTGTGTGTGTGTGTGTGTGTGTGCGTGTGTGTATGTGCAGGGGCACACATAATGCTGGGGAAGAGTGAGTCTCATTTGAAAGACTTTTTGAAAGAAGTAACTGTTGCTTTTCACTTTAATGAGTACTCCTTAAGCACTCCTTGGCATACCTTACTTGGGTAACGGGGGTGTGCAGTCAATTGCTGTTGGTGCTACTGTGACTTCATAGTTTTATTAGATGTAGTTATTCTTAAGGGGCTTCCCATCAAATGGAGGTTATGAGGGTAACAAATGCAGGCTTAATAGTGATAGTTGTGCCTCCAGCTTGTGCTGATGGTGCGTGGGACCCAGTCTCTTTAGGAAGTCTGCATCTAGTGACCTGACTGATAGGAGGAATGATCCCTGGGCCTAGGGGTAAGGTAATAAGTGAGACTGGGGCACAAAGTACAGTCCTCAACAGTCATCTGTGGTGGAGTTAAAAATGATCCATACATCGGTATCTCTCCTAATAAACCACCCAACTGTTGTTTGAATTATTTGCCATGTCCAGGAGGAGGTGGGAAGAGGAGAAGAGTATTTATTTGTAAGGGAATAGTCACATGTAAGAGGTGTAGACTCTAGTTTCTCCCACGGCATTTGTGCTCATGAGTTCTGGGTTTCTTACAGCTTACCAGGTATAAAGGAGAGATGTAAACCCATATGCTTTTAAAAGTAAAATCTTTGCACAATGATACAAACTAACTTTAAAATACCTGTTTATAGTCAAAATAGTCCCAAACATGAAACTAGCTTAGCATAGGTGTTTTTATTGTAGTCTGGATACGTGATTTAAAAAATAAAATAGAAAAATACTCACACAATATTTTATAGAATTACTCAGTCGATGTTGGGTTTATGAATTTTTCTATTTCTGAAGAATAAAAGTGTATCCAAGATGCTGCTGCCCCCAATAGAAGTCCTCTGGCATGTGATGATGGGGGAGAGTATGGCATCATTTCAGTCTTGTACTACGTCTGACCTTAGGAGAGCTTAGTTATGCCTTGGGGCAAAAAATTAAATGTTCCATTTTGCAGCAGTATCATCTTTCACCTTTATGTGGATTTAAAAATGTAAATAAAATTGCTTTCTGTAAATGGTATACATGGAGGTCATATTCATATTCTCTGCAAGAATTCAAAATGCCATTTGACCCATCATTGGCTCAATAGATAATAATGTGTTCTATTAGTTTCTAGTAATCTACTTTTTAAGCATTTTATGACCCAATATTTTTATGCCTAGTTCCTCATTTGTGAAATAAGAAATCAGAAATAAACCTCTTCGCGCTTCATTGTAGATTTATTTATAGAATATGTGCTTTCAACTTTGAACTTTCACAAATGCCAAATCTTCCCACAATACATTTCCTTAGTTATGAAAGTGGTGTGGCTGAAAATCTTCAATGAAAAAGAAACGTGGTTTGAAAAATTTTGAGGGCTCAAGCTTATTCCGATTATCATCTGTGTTCCTTTTGCTTATTAGCTTCCTTGTAGATCAGCCAGAAAATGGGATTTGGGGACCCTAATAGCAGAATGCAACCAATGGACCTAGAAAGTAAACTAATTGCTCTTCTCTCTGAGAGAGAGGGTATTTGAATTCTTTCCATTAAAATCTGGATAATAAGGCCCTGATAGTTCCTTGTATTTAATTGTTATGATTTTGATCGTTAATGACTTTTGATTGCTTCTTAGGGAGGCACCTGTCAGCTGTCTCTGACGCACAGATGGCTTTATCAGCAACAGTAGGAGTTTCTTTTTCTTGCTAACCTTGAACTGAACAAATTATTTTGGGAAGATGAGCAGGCCAATGTCATTCCAAGTTTTCCTGTCTTTGGGAGATTATTTTATTTTTGAATGACAAGTTGAGATGATTCTGTTTCAAAAGCTTCCAGTGTTTTTTAAAATTCTAAAGAGTATTAGTTCTCTCTGAATAGATATATAATGAATATTCACTGACCAAGTTTTTAAGATTAAGATGATAATATACCCCTGTTTGCTTAGGGCAGTCCTGTGTTATGCCTATTGGTTATATAAAAAATACCCTCTCTTATTTTCAAAAGTGACTTGGTGTGGATGATAAATTACATGATCATCTTTGTGTAACTCAATGTTCAAATGACTGACTGAGAGACTGACTCTATAAGGCTTTACTGAAGGCTTATGATCATGAAGGATTGTTGAGTCACCAAGAAGAGCATTTCCATCTCTCTTTGAGGCTCATTTTCTCATGAGGCATTCAGGTTCCTCATGAATTTGGGTAACCTGGGTCTACTACTGTGATGTGCTTCATGGAATATATCCCATGCTTTTCATTAAAAAATATGGTAAGTTTTAAAATTAAATATTGTGCATTCCACAGTCATGGGAAAAGTTCATAGAAGACTGGTCAGACAAGGTCCTGCAGGGCTTGGTGAAACTGCGTTCGTGCAGGACTCAGAAACTGAACTTTGCCAGTGCTTCTAGAGTTAACACTCAAAGAGATTTGCTCTAGTCAGAATATCATTTTGATAATGCCCTTTTCCTGTAAGAAGAATATTTGAAACACTTTTCAATATGGTAGCACCAGAGAGTCCAATTTAATAATCAAAACTTTACATACACACACACACACACATATATATATATATATATATCTTTGAGGTTTTGTTGTAAGACGCTATGGCAGACCAGAGTTGAGAGATCTCTTCTTCTGTCTTGTGTCTGCCTGTTCTTGAAACTGGGGAGTTTGCATCACTTTGCTTGCTTCTCTGAATCCCTGTTTTCTGTACTGATAAATCCATTCCATCTTTAATTCTTCCTGTGAATGTATTACTATCACTGATGTTAACTTCAAACAGCTGCTCCTTTGGACCTTTTGAATATTCTTCTGTTCCTGTTTTTTGTTGATTTTATTAGATCCCCTGAAGGCATTCTCTTCTCCCTTAATATCTTGGTTCTTGATGGCCTAGAACCTCACTGACACCCTTGGTTCTCCACCATATTCTACATTTTCCTTTTTTAGGGCCCCGCAAGGTCTTGAGACTAGGAATGTGATTATGCCATGTTGATTTAGTAGGTTCCTTTTTCACACCTCTACTCAGATGTTATTCATGATTGGTAATTCAAGCAATTAGATAAGCTCCTAGGCAAAACCATTAAGTAGGTGGTGGGAGGAGAGGAGAAGAAAGCATTTTCCATGCCTCTGCTCAAATGCTTGACCTGTTTTTGCAGTAGGCATGTGGTGGTTTTTCCAGATTTCTTGGGATCATAGAAATTGATTCCTGGTAAATTAAAAGAATGTGAGATAGGGAGAAGTGGCTGTGTGTACTGATACTAGAGCTACTTCCCAAATTCTTGTCTGTTTTGCAAATTCTCTGGCAAAAATTACCTGGATCCTCTTTGGTAGGAAGCATCAGTGCAGTTCAGGGCCTTCTTTGCTCATGAGAAATTCTCCTGAGGAATTGTTCCTTAGGAGTCTAATTTGTGCAGGTCTCTGGCAAGGTTAAAGCTTAGAAAAAAATTTTAAATTTATTTTTAATTGTAAATTATATAAACATAAAACTTTCCATCTTAACAATTTTTAAGTGTACAGTCCAGTAGCATTAAGTACATTCACATTGTTGTGCAACTGATTTCTAGAACTTTTCATCTTGCAAAACTGAAACTCTGTACCCATTAAACAGTAAGTTCTCATTTCCCCTTCCCTCCAGCCCCTGCAACCACTATTCTACTTTCTGTGTCTGTGAATTTGACTACTCTAGGTATGTCATATAAGTGGAATCACATATTATTTGTCCTTCTGTGACTGGCTTATTTCTCTTAGATATGCCCTCAAGGTTCATCCATGTTGTAGCATGTGTCAGAATTTCCTTCCTTTTTAATTGAAATAAGTTTTTAATCTGGTTGTCTTTATTGACCTTTTACTGTCTGTTGATTTTGAGTCATAGTCAGAAAACCTTCTTAAACCCAATTACTATAGGAATTCATCTATATTTTCTTCTTGCACATGGGTAGTTTTATTTTTTTACATTTAGAACCCTGGTCCATTTGGAATTTATATCTTGTGTATGGTGTAAAGTATTAGTCTGATTTTATTTTTTCAGATGGCTAACCAGACATCCTAGCATCATTCCTTTAAAATCCCACATTTGCTTCAGTAATTTAAGATGAGGCTTTTATTGCATACTAAATTCCTTGCATCTGTTTCTTTTCTACTGGTCTGTGCCTCCTATATGCACCAGTACCACACTGTGTAAATTAGAAAGGCTATCTTTCCTTATTTAATATCTGTTGGAATTGGTTCCTCTCATAGCTTTTTTCTTAGTTTTATTGAGATAAAATTGACCTATAACATTGTGTAAGTTTAAAGTGTACAATGTGATGATTTGATATATGTATACATTGTGGAGTATTTACTGCAATAAGGTTAACTAAATATCCCTCACCTCACAGATTTCCATGTTATTGTTATGGTGAGAACATTAAAGCTCTGCTCTCAGAGCCACTTTCAAGTATACAGCACAGTATTGTTAACTATAGTCACCATGCTGTACATTACATCCCTGGAACTTAATTTCTCTTACACCTCAAGTTTGTATCCTTTGACCAACATCTCCCCATTTTTCCCACTTGTCAACCCCTGGCAACCACCAATTGTTCCCTCTGTTTATGTGAGTTCAATGTTTTTAGATTCCACATATCAATGAGATCATGCAGTATTTGTCTTTTTCTGTTTCACTTATTTCACTTAGCATAATGCCCTCAAGGTCCATCCATGTTGTTACAAATGGTAGGATTTTTTTTATATGACTGAATAATACTCCCATTGTGTGTGTGCATGTGTGTGTGTGTTTGTGTTGTTTTCATGTCTTGGCTGTTGTGCATACTGCTTCAGTGAACATGGGAGTGCAGATATCTTTTTGAGACTGTGATTTTATCTCTTTTGGATAAATACCCAGAAGTGAGTTTGCTGGGTCATGTGGTAGTTTTATTTTGAATTTTCTGTGGAATCTCCATATTATTTCCCATAATGGTTATATCAATGTACGTGTTCCTGCCAGGAGTGCACCAGTGTTCTTTTCTTCCCACATCCTTGCCAACATTTGCTCCCTCTTTTCTTTCTGGTAACAGCCATTGTAACAGGTGTGAGGTATTGTCTCACTGTGATTTTGCTTTGCATTTCTCTGATGATCAGTGATGTTGATACCTTTTCACATACTTGTTGGCCATCTGTATATCTTCATGGGGAAAGTGTCTATTCAAGTCCTCTGTCCATTTTTAAATCAGATTATTTGTTTTTTCTATTGAGTTGTATGAGTTCCTTATATATTTTGAATACTAACCCTTTATTACCTATATGGTTTGCAAACATTTTCTCCCATTTCATCAGCTGCCTTTCCATTTTGTTGGCTGTTTCTTTTGCTGTGCATGCACTCTTAAATTCAGTGTAGTCCTACTTGTCGATTTTCCTTTTGTTACTTGCACATTTGGTGTCATATCTAAACAATCATGGCTAAGATTAATGTCCAAGGGCAAGGGAGGAGTTAATATGACATGCCAGGTATTTAACTCCAGCTTGGAGATAAGAATGGACTGAAAGGTAGAAATTATCAGGTTTCTTTTCAAAGATACTTTTTTCTTTCTATAGAAGTAGGAGGAGAGAGATGGGGGAGGGAGAAGAGAAAGGAAAGGGAGAGAAAAGCATTCAGTATTTGCCTCTGTATTTGGAGCTATCATCATAAAAACAGTCCTCTCCAATGAGCTGAACAGTTAACCTAAACTCTTACTTTCTTATTTAAATTCTGAAATATGATTCTAAATATTTTAATCAGCAGAAAAGAGACCAAAGGAAAAAAAACCAGTGAAACAAACAAACACCATGTGTGACCACCAAAAAATTTTATGGAAATGTCATGTTGGTTTCCAAGATGGTTGTACATCCCAAACAGGACATTTTGCAGTGGGATGTTTTTCTAAATATAGTCAATGGGCTAATATACTCTTAATAAAGAGCTGTGAAGAACCAATTACTGAAGAAAATTCAGTGCTTTATTTATTAAACTTCCTTAGCTGAGGAATTTCTGAACTGAGTAGGTTATAGTCGCTCTGAAGACTACTATCATAGTGGTACTAGTGAATTCCAAAAGGAAATGACTTTTCTAATTTATGTCTTCTATATAATTTTGAAAGAAAAAGTTAGAGGACCACCTTTGAGACCTGCAGATTGCCAACGAACAGTGAAGTACAGCTGAAATAATAGATGATTCTCTGTATCTTAGGTGTTTAGATTTTCAAGGGGGATGATCAGTCTGAGTCACCACGGGGCCTGGGAGAAAGCATTTCCCCTCGGCATTGTGCGCCACGATTCCCCCGCTATACAATTCTTCCTCTATACCAGGCCCTTAGTTCTCTTTTCCATGTTTGGTTTCTAATGACTGAGGAAGTGGTAGAATTCAGTGGTTTGGCCCCAGGATCCTCTTTCTGACCCCTATGGTATCTCTCTTCCCTCTACCGGTGATATACTCCAAGTTAAGAATGAGAGCAAAAAAGCCTCTTTATTCTTGATTATTTATATATATATTCTAAAATTGAGGCACATACAACAAAATGCACAAATCTTAGTGCACAGCTCGAAAGGTCCCCTTAAAATGGGTGGTGTAGGTCTAGAGGGACATTGCTGGCTCATGGGAAAGGTAGAAAGGTTGGCTCAACTTTTCTAGCAGTCAGTGTTCACTCGAGTCCTAATATTGAATCCAGAGCTCACATCCCAACTGGGCAGTGTAACAGTGTAAATAATGAATTTCTCTATTCTTGGGGGTTACTGTAGCTAGGCATGCATCTTTCCTAGGAGTACTGCATTACACTTTTGTGCTCGTTATAAGTTGTATTTCAGAGAAGACATGTAGACATGAAGAGACTGTGTAGAAGTCTTTGTTCTTTGGTAAATAAAAAGACAAGGCCAATTAAAAAAAATAGAGTCTAGAAGTCTAACTTATGCTACTGATTTCATCATTTGAGTTGCCATGCACCGTGGCGTGAATCATGGGCCAGAGGGCTAGATGTTTGTGTCTCAGATTATTAGAGGCAACCTTGTGATAGTATGCTATGCCAATACTTTCCATAAGGCCCCAAATGAATCGATGAATTATTTCATGAACAGTCTTTTTAGTTCTCCTATATGTAAGTTAACAAAAGGGGACTAAAGCTGTGTTTGTAGGACGGTAAGGCTGAAAAGAAAATAAATTGGCTTAAATGAAAGATCAACTTGTGGCTACTTTAAAAGATTAATCCTGAGACTTTAATCAGCTGGTGTAATTCTCTCCATGCATGGAGAAAATTGATGTACTGTACATTGTGTCTTGGCAAGTAATCTCTGGTCCTATTTTCCCTTGTGAGTGGATCTTTTCATGGAAATCAGAGCTGTTACAGCTTTAGCGGAAGGGTGAAAGGTAAAGCTTTTTTCCAAGCCAGGGCATTTCAACTCACAATGAGGACAGACTTCCCTCTTTCTGTACACCATCTGCACAGCCTTGTGGCCTGAGTTGCCATTTACTGTGCAGAGAGAACAGAAGTTCCCATAAGGGATCAGAATTTGAGCAATGTTCCAGCCCGGAATTTTAACATTCACAATCCGTTTTTGAGCACAAGTTGTGAGGAAATTATCTGATGGTTATCAGCATCCACTTTTTGTCACTACTTCCAGACATGTGTGGAGCAATATTCAATACCGGATGCTGTTGGAAGCCACTAACCTGCGAAAAATTAAGTGGCTTGTTCTCAGGTCCATTGATGAGTTTGTCATTTGTTCAGTCCAAATATGAGATGTGGGTTTCATTTCCATGTGTCCTCAGGGTTATTCCTTTGCCAATCATTTATTTGCTGACCCTTACAGAAAAGAACAATTCTTTGGAATGGTACATGTCATTTGTGTGAAGTCTTCAGAAACCTTTCTGGATATAACCTCTGCTCTGAAATGAGAGGGAGGGAAACTAGGTGTTGTCAAGTTATTTTATAAGTAGTGAAATTGAGGCACAGAATAGTTAAATAGTTACCTAGGTCACGCCAGAGTTAGAACTCAAGTCTACTGATTTCTATCTTGCCACCAAGAGAAATTAAGAGCCATACAATTTCTTACTATTTTACCACTCCGTAGGATTGAAGCCTAAAATATTGCCTTAGGCAGATCTTACCTAAAAGCAGTGTTTGTGAGGAAGATAAAGAATTCTGGTTCATCCTGGTGGTAGCTGATTAATTCATTGATTACCGGCTTGGGAATAATTGTGATTGTTCATCATTATTTTTGATTCCAGGTTGCTGTGGTTTGGGCAGTTTCATGAAATAATCTGCCCATCTCTGTAGAATTCACAGAGGCTCTGGGACCTTGAGTCTGGTCCAAGTGGCTGTGTGTGCTCAGCATGTGACAGGAATGATGAATGGAGATGCAGGGTCAAGGAAACGGAGGTCTTATTGGAATGACATCTGCTTCTCTCCCAGGCCAGACATGTCATACCAGGGGTCAGTGAATCATGGTGGAAAAGGAATTCCTCAGGCTTGAAAACAAATTTTTTTATGGTCTATTTGATTTTGGGCAGAAAACCCAACTAAAGCAGAATTAGTTCATTTTTCTCTTTCCCATACTTTATACCTCCACATCCACAAAGCTATATTAAATTACCTGCAAAAGGAAACAAATTTTTGGCTTTATGAGACTTATAATTTAAGTCATGATTATCCTTTTGTGTCTGTTTGCAAACGAAGGTCCCCTTTGGTGAAAGCAACATTTTGCTTTTGATTTGTATTTTCAGTTTATTTATTTGCCCGTGACGTCTGACTCCTCATTTGCACTCTCCCTACCACGTTCTAAATAAAGTCTCCAACCTTCAAACCATATCAAATAGTCAAAATGGTGACACATTGTCCTAGGTATACTTCTAAACACTGTATCTGACATCTAGAACAGAGAATGTCTTATTTCCACAAAACTCAGTTGAATATTTGTGCTCAACAGGTGGACTTTTAAAAACATTTCCTGGGAGCCATGGGTTCTTTACATTTTAAAATGGCTTTTAAGAGGTATTTAAAACTTGTTAGTAATGGAAGAAGCATTACTTCTTGGCTTTTCCACTTAATATCTGGTGGCATTAAAATAATGCTCTTTGCTGTACAACCATTTTACATCGGTTGGCATCTGTTGGACCTGAAACAAATCTCTGCCTCTCTCATCTTAAGTAGTTTAATTTGCTCAGGCAGTTCCAGTTCCTCTTCCTAAATGGGGGAAAGAGACAACCTGCAGATGCAGTCTGTGTCTGGTATATGCTGGGTCAGGATTGGTGCATGGATGGAAAAAACGTTTGTCAAGCTATGCAACTAAGAATCATGGTGCTTGTGACAGCTTGGCCTGGAGGCCCACATTCTTAACATAGTTGAGAAACTGAGGGTCTAGTCACACACCATATTTTTCATTGGAAGGATGCTTTTCATTGCCCTAGTTCTTGCTGAGTTTTTTTTCCAAAAACAGTTGAAAGGAGACTTAGAAGGCAGGTAAGCTAATTTCATTGGTCCATTAGGTCTCATAGCTACTGGCACTCTCCCCCATTGTTCATACTAGATTTCCTCAGCATTCTCTTTGGATTAAGCTCTGAGTGAGGGTTTACACAGAGAACTCACACTATCTATCCCTTGCTTCTCAGCCTTCTGGCAAAGACTAGGCTCAGGCTATTTCCCTGCCTCTGTGTGTGTACATGTGTGTGTGTGTGTGTGTGTGTGTGTGTGTGTGTTTCTATCAAGACTAAGATAGGCATTTTTGTCCTCTTTGTTGCCATTGATTAAAATAATTAAAAGGTATTTTAAAGCCATAAAAAATTTCAAAATTATTTAGACCAATTCCAGTTTATTTACTTGATTAAGGCCTGACAGCAGGTCAAAAGCCTGAGCCAGGTTTCCAGAACAGTTCTTAATGATGTCATAGTAAATTTATTTATTTATTTCTTTGAGATGTTTTAATAGAATTGATGTATCTTTAAAAATTAAAAAAATAAGTTCTGGCCCATAAAAACAAACATAATGGTCCTAATGAGATTGCACATGGTTTTCTCTTTTTCTTTCATAGTCCATAGGACTGTGCTGATGTGAAATGATGAATAATGGGTTCCACAAAGGCGTGGAGTAGCTTTTACTTTCAGGCTTATTGACTTGAACAGTGGAGAGAGGACCAGTTGAGAAACTGGAGACCTGATCCTAATTCTGAATCTCTCAGTCATTGGCAAGGCTTAGAATTTAGATCTGAAATGCACCTTAGAGTTAATTTACACTATTACCTCATCTTATTGCTAAGGAAAATGAGCTGAAGAAAGATGAAGCGGTTAATTTAGGAACAAATAGCTAGTTATAGGAGGAATAAGGAAGAGAATTCTGGACTCCTGACTTCAAATCCTTCAGTATTTCTCCTATGCTAAATTTCATAACTTCTCTAAGTCTCAGTTTTCTTATCTGTTAAGTGATGGTTGTGGTATATATTAAGTATTTAATAGGGTCACTGAAAAGAGTAACGCAATAAATGAGAGAGAGCGTGAGAAGGAAAGGAAGGAAGGAAGAATGGAAGGAAGGAAGGAAAAAGGGAAGAAAGACAGAAGGAAAACATTACAATAATTTAATGCAGTAGAAATTATGAGTGAAACATTGCAAAATTAGCAAATTGAAATAATCCTGATGGGAAGGATCACCTTACACAACTATTTGAAAAGATGTTTTCTGGCATGGAAATAGAATTTGGGGGCAAGATTAAGATGGAGTCAATGGCCCCTTCCTTTTCTCAAGCTAAGTTTATAAATTGATTTTCTTGGGGGCATTCTTATCTATGAACATAAAATTACATAAAATAGCCCCCTTACCATGTAGTAGCCTTTTGATGTTGATCTATTAGTGATTTTTCTTTGATATATTTTTTCAAGAAGAAGGAGTTAACGAATATCTTGGGCTGTCTCTGTGGTCTAATAATTTAATGCTTATCTAAGAATTTTAGTATTTTGCAGGCAAAGTGGCTAATGAGGACATAAAATTATTCATTTTTTAACCTGAATTCTAGATGAAATGATATGAGAGAAGGATGATTAATTTTATCATGTGGAGACTTCACTAGATTTTACAAATTAAAGCCAAATACCCTTCACAAAAATTCTTGGAAATGTGACAAACTGATTTATATTCCATTAGTTTAACACTATTTAGGCAGAATCACAGACTTTTGTAATAAAACACAAAATTAATTAAATTGCCCAATAGTATAATTACAGTTTCATCAACAGTGAAAAGAACTTTGAGTGCCAGAGTTTTGAAATGTTAAACTGCATTTTCAGTTTAATTTGGGAAAATTGTGTGGTTGTGAGCTGCCCTGCCATCTTCTTCCTTCTAGAAATATTAATGCAAATGCATGTATTACTTTTTCCTACTAATGACTTCAGCTTTGATTCCAGTCTGTTAAACTTGTCCACTGTGGGTCCTCAAGGCTGCAAGAAACTGTGAGGTTGGGGAGATAAAAGCACTGAAATGGAGTGGAAAAGGTACGGGAAACTTAAGGGGAAAAGAATAAGGATGGGTAGTAAATGTATATCCTATTATGGAGTCTGTGCGTCTGAAGAGAATGACAGGAAGCAATATAGAGCTAGATAGGCAATAAATATTTGTTCCCTGAATAAATCAATGAATGAATGATATAGGGCTGAAGACCCCTTGAAAATAAAAGCAGATATGAGCTATATAAAATACGGATGCTTAACCAAACTGAGCTGTGCCATAACGTCCCACAAAGTTTAATAGAATAAGTGGCTTTCCTTAGGTTTACAGTCCAGCGTGTGACATCTCTTGCTTTCACATTAAACCTTCAGTTAGTTTTGTTCAGATAAGTAAATCAAAAGCTTATTTGCATATAAAAGGAACTTAATACATATTTTATTTACAAATATATGAATATTACTTTTAATCTAGGTTAAATTTTTGGAGTTAAGCTTTTATTAATTCTATCTGAAATCTATCACTTATCAATTTTGCATCTCTGTTCTTTTTCATTCATTTTCCCTAATAGCCCCAGACTTCCCATTCCAAAGGAAGAAGGTGAAGAGGAGCTTTTGTCCAAAGAGTTGTTTTGGACTAGATTCCATAAAGAATCAATTCAATGAAAAAATCAAACAGCAGCATACAAATCTAGGTGTTTGAGACTTGATAGCAAAATTGATTCCTCTTTGTGTGATACTTTGCTTAGGAGTTTCCTGAAGTAGTTCTGTTTCATTGGTAATAGAATAGAATCAATGGGAAGGTTTCAGTGGGAAGGCTAATTCCCAGCCTTGCATTGACCTAGCTCTGATTTTTTCAGATGAGTGGTAGGTTAGGGGACATAAGTCCACAAGGTTTTGAATGACTTTTACTTTTTTTCATTTTGTTTCCTGGAATAATGGGAAGTGGAAAGTAAAGCAACATGAGCCTTGGACCAGACATTCTTGAGTTTGAATCTCAGCACTCCTAGTTGTATTGGTTGCCTGCCTTTGGCAAAATTACTTAACAGCCAAGCCTCTGTTGCCAGATCTGTAAATAGGGTGATCACAATAAACATCTCTCAGGACTTTGTGAGGGATAAGTGAAATGACATATGTGAAAGTATCTGGCATGCAGAAGGGCCTCATTGCATTCCTCATCTGCTCTTTCCTTTCCTTTTGACTCTTTGTGTCTGGAACTTTCTGATTTAGGTACTAAACATGACTGGCTTACACTGCTGATGGAGTATTGGGTTTATTGTCTATTAAGAGGGTTGGAAAAACACACGAGATGATCTCAGTGTTGAGTTGCAGAGGAGAGCATTTGAAGAGTGGACGCTGTCCACCAGGATTTGCTGTCTGAATGTTGGCTTTCAGTTCTCCCTTTGACATGTTTCATGTTACATGATCAGAATGAGATGCTAGTTGGCTCAAATCCCTTTCTCACTCTCCAGTTCTCTCCCTTTCTCTCTTTGTTGAGAACACTAGTTGAACAATGAATAGCTTCTGCTACTACCAGACTATATGGAAGAAGAAAGAAAAAGAGAAAAGGCAAATGAAAAGAATTAAGGAGTCTAGGAGACAAAGGACAGCCCTGTAGAGACTCTGAAAATGGTATTATCATTTTGAAGTATACAGTATTATCTAGGTTGTCGAATTTACCCCACATACGAATAGCTTTATTGTTTGCTAACTTTAAGAAAAATATACACACACACATATGCTTTTATGTGCAAACATACCAATACTGAAAACTCTTAGAAGTGGAAATGGGCCAAAAGGCATGTAAATTTAAAATATGGTAGGTATTTCCAAATTGCCGTCCAAAAGTTTTGTCCCAAATTATATCTTCATCAGCAATGTGTAAGAGAGATATTTCTCTCAAATCCTCACCAAGTTTTTGATCATTAGCATTTTCACAGATGAAAAATAGCAACTGTTATTTGTACTTATTTTATTTTGACTGAGTTTGAATAACTTTCATGTCCTCAATGCCATTTGTATTTTTTCCCCTGTGAACTGTTCATTTTCATTTTAGGGTTAGTCACTTAAACTTTCTAAACTTCAGTTCTTCATGTGTAAACAGGGTTTTGAGGATGAAGTGAGTATGTAAGGGGGTTTTGCACAGTACCTGGAAAAAAATAGACAGTTGACCATTATTGTTGTTTATTATTTCTACTGTTCCATATCAGCACCATTTCTTCTGTCTGTCTTTTGTACCTTTCTCTGGAATTCCAGATTCATATTTCTATCCCTCTCTTTTGCTTAAAACAGTATCTTACCAAAAACTTTTTTCCTCTTTCTCCTTCTTCTCCATTTTTTTTTCTCTACCTTAATGGCTCCTTCATACTCTTATATAATCTGGTTTAACACTCTTCTGCCTCACCCATATCTAATCTGCTGCCAGATATTATCAATTCTACCTCAGTAATCAATCCATTTAATTGCTTTCTTTCTTAGCCCTCCCTAGATATCTTTATATTCATTGGTACATCTTTCCTAGATGCCTTAACTGTGACCTCTTGACTCTTTATTCCATACTCCTCACTGTTTTGGTAATTTTTCTTTCTAAAAAACAAAGGAGTTATTACGCATCTTTTCCACATTATTTAATAGACACCTGTTGCCCACAAGCTTAAGTTCAAACTCCTCAGCCAAGTCTTCAAAGCACTTTGCAATTTCAGTCTTCCAGTCTTTTATCTCATATCCTAGTTCTCTCTGTGACCCCAAAGTATCTTCCTGATACCCATTCAAATCCCTCTTTTTTTCACTCACTAAATATGCTCAGGCTGTTTCCTCTACACCTATCATTTGCCTGTTGAAGCCTTTTCCATCCCTTAGGTACAATTCAAATGACAATCCTGTAAGTGGTATTCTTACATGTTTGTAGCCAAAATTAATCCTCTTCACATGAAAACAGTACTTTGCACCTATGAGACCTTTTGAAATAATGTGACTTCTTTTAAAGCAGGAGTCAAGCTGATCTAGCTTTGAATTCCAGTTCTGTTAGGGTGACCTGGGAAAGTTACTGAGATGCAATTTCCTCATTTATTAAAGTCTAGAATAACAAAAATGAAATGATGATTGTCAGAGTTCAGTGGAGTGAAAAGCACATAGTAGATATAGAATGCCTACAGTTTTCTTTTCTTATCCTTGAAAACTGTCCTTGACAGCTCATTTAGAAGTATCCTGAGAATTCATACAGTGAGTGTACTGCTCACTGGGCTGGCACCATTTATTGCCAAGGATTCACATGCACATGCTCTGGAGGGCCTTAAAGTTAGCCTAAGTAGTTCAGACTTTGGACTTCTGATGTTTTTTTGAGTAAGGGAGGGATATGATCAAAGCATACTTTGGGAAATTAATCTGGCAGTGGGTATCAGCCAGATGGGAGAGAAGGGACATGGAGACCAATTATGAGCCGGATGTAGAAAGGAGAACTGGGAGGTAGGGAGATGGGGAAAGAAGCTCTAACTAGGAATGGTGGCACTTATAACAGAACTGAAAAAAGGAAAATATACAGCACAGGAAGTCTTCCCCAATTCTAAAAAAATCCTTTCAATTGCATGAGGAGGTCTTGGTTTGATGGAAAGAATGAGTGAAATCCAATTAAAATATCCAGAGGATTATCATGGCATCCTTACAGAAACACTTGGTTTTCCTTTATGGTTTCTGATGTAGACCTCTTTTAGTGTGATCTATGTAAAGAATTTAGAATAGTGGAATTTCCTACTTACTCCTCTATTCTCAGGTGACATTGGGGACTGTGCCTCTGGGAGGATTGAACACCATAAAAGGCCTCTCACCCCTGAAAGGCTTCCTTTGAGGTCATGGTCTCATTCAGCCTGGGTCGAGCTGGGAAGGCTTGTATGTGGGATGCCTGCAATGCCCCTGACAAGTAGATAGATGAGCTCTCATTTCCTGTATTGTGCTATTAGACTCCTGAGCCGTTGTAGCACAGGAAAGGATTGCGGAACAGGGGGCATTGTCCCAGTCCCCTTCCAGCTGTTGGCTGTTAGCAACAACATCCATTCTGCTGCTGACACCCTGTTCTCCCTGGTGGCACTTATGCTTAGGAATTATTTAAACCACTTAAAGACAGTAGAATATTTAAAAGTCAAAATGCCTGCTTTCTAATTATTCCCTAGACCTCACTTAGCAATAGCTGGCTTCATGTCACACACTGTGGCTCTCATGGGGAATTTCAGCAGCCCCCTGAGCAGAAGTGATGGTGTTCGGCATGCTGTTAACAAAACTGGAGACTGCTCTGCCCGGAGCTTGGAAGGGAAAGGGAAGAAGCCCCCGCCCCTCCCCACTCCTCCAAAATCTCTAGGTGAGCGTGCTGGGCAATTTCAACGGGTTGTTCTTAGGTGTCTGGGAGATCTCGAGGCTATTCTTTGACTTGCTTCAATTCGCTCAGGTTATACCTAATAAAACAATGTGAAAAACGGGAAATAATGAAAAGGGGTTTTGGTACTTTTGGCCTCCCTTGACCCTCCCTGGCTTGTGAGCGAATTGAAAAGTGGTGACAAAATACAAAAGAATTAATGAGTTAAGGGAAATTGAGACCAATACCATCATATTGTCAGGAAGTTAGTTGAATGGGCTTTTGAATTTGCTTTGTTAAATTTTGAAATAGCATTAAGCAGCTAATGGGGTTGATATATTAAATACAACTCTAGTCTGTACACAAAATGGACACTAGCTAATCAGTGATTTGGTACATCAATTGATATGGGAAAGATGAGCTCTTTTTATTAGGTCAGCAGAACCAGTGATGTATGGAGGCACTAAAACGAGGGAACAGATTAGGCTGCTCTTTGCAGTTTTAATTATGAATTTTTATGAGCGGAAAAATAAAATGTAGACATCTTTGACTGGGAGAATAAAAGTGTCTGAAACGTTTTCTAGAGTTCTGATCTATTCATGTCCCATTTTTCTTTAACCTCACATCTAGATAAAGATTCAAAGAACACTATGAATTTACATATTCTTAGTTTTTAATATATTATTAGGGAAGAGAGGTGTGAAAAATCCTTTTATCTGATTTCCTGTGATATTCTTCATATTACCTATTAAAAAAATAAAAGAAATAGAATTTTAGACAGAAAAAGCTTAGGAGATGCTAAATCCTAGCCCTTTGTTCCCTAGTCCTGAATATTCACTTTTTCTTTCCATTTGTTTTCCCACTAGCTATGTGTGGGGAGGTGGTGTAGAATAGTGGTAATGAGCCCAAGATCTGAAGTCATTAAGGCTGATGCAAATACAGGCTTTGCTATTTGCTAACTGTGTAACCTGGGACACTTTCCTCAATCTTTTTAGACTATAGTGATTTCTATATCTGTAAAATGGAAGTAATAGCTCCCCTAGGGCTTTTTTGAGGATGCATAATATAAATGACAGAAATATAAAACATGCAACATGCTGCCTGAAATTTAGTGTTGAGTGAATTTTTTATTATTATTATTATTTGAGTATCAGTCCTACAAAATCCTCCTATTGTAGAGTATTTTTCTGTAGGGAAGTCTGTGACTACTTTGGGCCTCTTCTAGTATGGCCAAGTTTAACTCAGATCTGGTTTAAAAGGTCAATGTATTTTACAGGTCTATGAAAGGATATTAGTAGCTAAATACTGCTAAATGAGGAACCATGGGAGCATCAGGTGATGAGGCCTCTTCTAGAATGTCCCTCAGGCCGTATCATGCACATTTGCATATAGTTGGCATATGATTTATAGAAGCTTCCTATCTGTTCTGAGATATTTTCAACTTAGACTTTTATTATGGCTCCCCTTAGGACACTAATTTCCTGAGTTTCCCTAGTCTTCTTGCAGACTTTCTTATATCTTATGCTCTTATGTTTTAATTTTCTAAAAGCATGAGCCTGAGACAGCAGATATATATAAGCTAAGTGGGGGGTAGCAGAGGGGGCTAGCACAACCTTTGCCAAGGCATTTTAGCCTGTATATGAAATTGCTGTGTTTTCAGTCTTTTGATCTTTAGATCTCGCCAAAGCATCTTGGAAGTTCATGGGTATCCGGTTGTAATTAGGACCAGTTGGTAATATGGTGATCAGTAACAGGAAAGCAAACATTCTCAATTTAGAACTTTTTGATTTAAAGTGAATAATCATGAATAGACATTTTCTTGGAAGAAAGGAGTTACTGGGTATTATGCCTATTTGCTTCTAGAAATTTATTACCAAGTACTGCTATTTATTTTGAGGCCAATTCCAAGTTTTTTTGGCATCTCATGCTATCAGTGTTATTGATTATACTCTGTAGGAATGCCTATAATTTGTATGCAGTTAATTCATAAAGTTTATTGAGCATTTAGTTGTGACATAAATTGCACAAAAATAAAAAAGAGAAAAGAAATTGTGATCTTTTCATACTCCATTTAAATGAGGCAGAAAAAATAAGAAAGTGTTTTGTACCATGCTTTAATATGCTTCACCAAAGTTCTAAATCAAACATCAGGTTATAAGATAAACAACAAACATAAGTCCTTCCACAGTATAACATATAGTATACTGTATGAAATCCAACCAAAAGTTGGTAAAAGCATTAAAAATAAAGTCAGACAAATGTCTTAGCAAATGGCCAAGTAAGAATAATCTTATCTTAGAGTTTCTTCCAAAACAGGTATGCTGATGAGTTTAGAGAAGTTGAAGAGGATTTAAAACTACCTTAAAAAATTTTAAGCCTATTTACATTTTATATTTGAAAGCCTCTTCTCTAAAATGCTGACCATTAGATAAAATCCAAGCTCGCTACAATCTGCATTTATTTTGATGTATCTCATTCTATCTATGAGGCTTGGTTTGTGAATAGGAAATCTTCTGTTTGGGTTTTGGTTTTGAACTTGTGTTATATAACTTAAGATATGTCCCATGCCCTGATACTCTATTTACCACCATTACTTACCCTGATCAGGGAACTATGACTGGAATGCTTCTCTACACCTAAGGTGGTACACTTTGCCTGGAAGCTCTGAGATAATGTTGACTTTAGAGGGTTAAAAGTGTTGGGTTAAGTTCCTGTGTTTTACTTGCATGATCTGTTGAAGGTACTTTTCCCTTATTTATTTGTAAGTTTTTCTTTATTATGGTTATGCTATCATGATAATCTCAGGTCTTAGATTTGAGCTACAATTCTAATCATGTGAGTATAAAAAACCTGAAATTAAATTTTGAAATAGTAGTTTCATCTGGAAGAATTTATCTCATTCCTTGTATTTTTGGAAAAACACAAAAGGCAATTAATCAATTTTTTATTACTGTTCTGTTTTACCTGTGATTTTAAGACTATTTCTCTTGCATGCTATTGCTATAATAGTCTCGTTTTTAAATAAATGCTTATGTTGGAGTATTTTTTTTTAGTTCATAAATTCAAACTTCACATAAAAAAAAATTTAAGTCACAAGTATCTTTAAGATACAGGCAAAAGAAATATTAAAATATAGAAACATAATGTCAATTTCCTTAGAGTTCTATATCATACAGTGAAAAGAGTGAACACATTAAAGAGAATTTTTTTTTTAAAGCACCAGTGTGAATTTTTGAGAGCTTGTAATCTCTGGAATTTTAATACTTGGACTTTGCTTGATCTGCACAATGAATTTATTAGACTTTGAAGATGACTTCTCTTATAGTGACTCATGGACTCTCTGTGGTAATGGTCACATAAACATAAATACAACCTTTATTTGTCCAACACATTTTTACTGAGTACTTATCAGGTGCCAGACTCTGCTGGGTGGATTTAGCTCTAGCTAGGAGCTCTTGGTTTTGTGAGAATGATTATCTAGGACGTAATGATACAGAGGGACAAATATATTTTTGTGCTCTCAGCTGTTTCTTTTCTGAGTCCTGTTTCCTCTCCCCTTACTCTTCCATGAAATCATTGGTGTTTTATCTTTTTTTTTTCAAAGTATTATCTTAAGAAATAATCATAGTCAGATATATGGATAACTTCTTCTTATCTTGAATAAATTCACTATGAGGGTTCCTAGAGATCTTTAACCTTTACTTCTAATTGTGAATTGTAACATACACTATGTTGAGGGTAAAATACAGACCATTACTATTATTTCTAGCTTTAGAAGTTACCATATGTATAGTACCTGCTCTAGGCTAGACATTATGATGAGCATTTCACATACATTACCTCTAATCCATGCAACAGTCTTTGTGAAATGTCATTATCATTACCCCAATTTTACATGAGGAAGCTAAGCTTCAGTGGCGTTGGGCTTGCTCAAGTCCATGTAACTTGTGATTGGAAGAGGTACTGTTTCATAGGAGCTCTGACTGCTTCCAAAGCCCATGCCCCTCTCACTCTACTATTTGGCCTCTAAATATATTTTAATGTTGAAAATATTAGACAATGGGAATTGTATGTCTTGTCTTTATAGCTAAGGTGCATGCATTCCAGGAATCCAGCTCAGGGGCAGTCAGATTGATTCAAGTATTTTGGGGCTGAATTTAATTTAAGAATCTAACTAGAGCCATGGCTTAACCTGCCAGGCTTACAGAAAAGACTCTATTTGCCATTTATGCTTGCATATCCAGATTGACCATGCAGAGACCTACACTGACCATTAAGATGGTTAAAATGTAGATTCCAATCATTTCATGCATTTATAAGTGGTGTTATTACATATTATCTAAGAATGAGAGGGATTTAAGAAGTTGAAGTTTTTGATATGTGGTCAAGAGTAACAGACTAACATTCCTGACAAACCCTGAATTCTGGAAATAACTTTCCTACAAAGGGAAACATTTCACTTTTTTCAAGGTGTGCTATTTCCAAAATTCTCAGAAAATTCATGCTTTGTTTAAAGGACCACTCTTGAAGTTTAGACTATTTAAGGCCAACTTCAGCTTTGTAGGGGAAAATGCAGAGAAGGAATAGAGACAGATCTCAGGAAGGGAGACTTGGTGCCTGCTGGACCAACAGGAAAGGGGCAGTCCTATACTAGAGGTTGATAAGGGGTTGGGGGGTATAAGACCAGCACCCACCTTAAGATTCTTGCTTATGCATTTCACAGTCTTGTTTTCATATGGATTTCTATAATGGCTCTTTACCAAGTTCTTTCAAATGTTCTGTAATTATCATAAAAACCTTATTATAAGGTGCTATGCTTATAGGATGTTTTCAGGACCAATAATCTTGAATGTTGCTCCGCCCTACTAGCTATGCCTCTGGGATGATGAAGAGCGATCTTTTTAATGAAAAAGAAAATGGAAGCGTGGCCTGGACATGGGAATTGGTCTTAAAAATTTTGCAGTTCAGAAAGAACTGGAAGTTAGAGCAGAGATAGGAAAGTGTGTAACTACTTGGAACTTCTTAGGTTTCCTTGTGGGCAGTGGGTTTGAACCTGAAAATCAGAGCTACTTTAGTAGGACTGGTTTTATCCAAATTGGATTTGAATGGCTAATATGGAACTCTTAAGTTTAGTATCTCAGAATTAAACAGAACAAGCAATGGGGCATGGTCATCTTCAAATTTAATTCTTTAAGGTGGAGAGGTGGAGAAGAGGCCAGTGAAGCAGCACTCTACCATAAAGGTTGCATGTAAGGGAATTTATAACTAGAATGAGCCTTTTGTTTGAGCGGAAGGATTTGTGAGTAGTAAAAACTTTGGGTGACAGGAATTTCATTAACGGAGAAGATATATTCTCATAAAACTGACATGGCATTCAAAGGAGGGATGGAAAGACAGAGGATTGAGAGGTTGAATATTAAAAGTCAAGAGTCTCAGTTTTGCTCCTCAGGGTGGGAGCTGCTGAGCCAGTGATTGCTCTGGAAATAGACTGTGAATACAGGAGAAGTGACTTCCCTGAAGGAAGTCGTTTCGTTGCTTACTACGGAACAGATTGTGAGTTAGCATGGAATATTAGGAGGACGGATTTGTCCTGGACTTCAACTAACTGGAGAAAACACTTTTTAACTTTTTTCTTCTCAAGATCTCTATTCCTCTGTTGCCTGGAGAATAGATAAGAATCTTATGGAGTTTTGCTTTTCTTAGGAAACCAAGAGCCCTAACACTCTTTCATATTTTTTATTAACATGCTTCACAGATGTTACTTTTTTGGAAGATACACAATTACACTTTTAATTCTTCTCATTCAAAGTAGCAGATTATAAAACAGTATGTAGAGTATAATCTCATAGTAAGTGGTATTTGCCATGTTAATATTGATAATTGTTCCTGAGAGAGGGATTGTGGATAATTTTTATTCATTTATTTATCTTTTGCTGCCCTACAGTATGGCCATGAAAATGGAAAATGTAAATACAAGGTAAAAACAATAAGGCATTTATTATGTATTGCATACTTGGTGGCCTCCCTGATTATCTTTTATTTCTATAGGCAGTGTGTCTTCTTTTTGTGAAAGAAGAAAGAAAAATGAGTTATTAATATATTTGCAGTCACATTGGATTTGTACTAATTTGTAATAATTGTGCTTTGACTTGTATAGAAGCTCTGCTTCTGTTTGACTTTGTTCAAGTCATTTAAGCCCTTGGGGACTGTTTCCTCATCTGTGTAATAAGGGGCTGCACTAAATGATCTCTAAGGTCCTTTTAAAATTCTGAAATTTTATGAGTGAATATTTTTCAAAGTACTTTCATATTCATGATTTTGTTTGATTCCCTGACCACCCAGTGAGGGAGACAAGATCATCACTATTTTACCACTGGGGGGCTGAGCCACAAGGGGTTGGATGGTTTGTCCAAAGTCACCCTGAATCAGTACCAGAGCCTGTGTGAAGCTTTGGCTGCTCTTCCTTGGGTCCGTGGATACCATCGCTTGGTGGGCCCAGTGCCTAGGGGAAAGACTTTGGCTGGGACCCATCCCAAGAGCGCTCCCATGGCAGGAAAAGAGAAGGAAGAAATCACAAGGCCAGGGCAGAGGAGCTGTTGATTGAAAATCATTCTTCACAGCCTAATAAAGAGTGAAAGTAGACTGTGGAAGGAACCAACTCATTAGGCAAAATAGATTCCCATTTACTTAATGGAGGCAGAAGGCTTGAACACAACTATCTTAACTAAAAGAGGAAACTCACTTGGTATTAGCACCTAGTCCTGGCTTTCCCACAGGCTTCTAGAAGTTTGGAAAAGCCATTACAGCTCTGATGTACCAGTTTCCTCATTGTTTAGCAAAGAGCCAACTACTTCCTCACTGAAATACCACCATGTGGACCTCACATAAAAGGATAGATTACTATCAGTGCTCTGTGCTGCCCTCCATTTCAAGAAGCAGAGAACCGTCTGTGGCTGAGAGCCGTTTTTCCTGGCACAGTGTTTAGAAATAGCATAACTGGTGGTCCTTTCCATTCCTTCTCACCATTACCATACCTGGAGTTTTCAGGGAATGCCTTTGGATTAATTCTTCAATGTAGGGAAATGGCTGCTGTCAAGTGCCTATAACTAAATGCTTTAGCAGTGCAGCTGTTTTCAACCAAGGCTTGAAAATCATTGACCGAAGCAGTCTGCGTCGTCTAAGTTAGTTGTTTCAATGCATTACACCCAGGCTGTGTTATCCATCATAAATGTACAAGAAAGCCTTTTTCCCACTGCTATTGATTTTTCACATGGTGAGTATTTGTCTGCACTCTTGACAGGATGACAGTTGGTTGAGATTGTTAAGTTCAAGTGTCCTTTTTTTACCTTCTGCAGGCTATAACTGGCACGTGGGTGGGAAGATTTAGATTAAAACCCACTTAAATAATTGTTCTCTGATCGGCTTTTCTCCATATCACATATTATTGCACTGTACTGCCAGTTCCAACCCAACTATTGTTATTATTTGTCTTATCTCCTCCCTCCACCAAACCTGAGTCCTATTTTTTTCAGTATTTCTTCTTATGCTGTATTTTCTATATAAATAAGTGTATGTTTTCACTTACTAGATTCTGAAGTTATTCAGAGGCCGTAGATAGTGACGTGATACGAGAGTAAATATGAAGGTGCTGTGCTTTTCTAGGAGAAAAGGCAGTTGCCACACCCTTGCAATGATAGACCTTCTGTTTAGTTAACTTCTCAGTCCAATTTGACTAGTCTAGATGAATTTACCCCCAAAGAACAGACGTTTTCAGCTTGGGTAGGATGTCATTTCCCTTTTATAGGCTACTCAGATTTCATTTTCCACTTGAATTGCTGCAGGTATCCTGAACGTCCTTCAACTTACCCAGGGGCTTGATGAATATCTAGACTCGCCAGTGAGTGGACAGCTCATTAGCCAATCTGCAAGGGCCTGCTGTGACTATTCGGAATCAAAAATCTGGGTTTCTAATGGTGGAGAGCCAATTAACAGCAGAATGTAACCTCATGAATTTTAACTGTTGCCTTGTCAGAAGTCTGAGTTTGATGTTCTTTGTCATGATGTTGATTTTTCTCATTATATGGGAGGACTTGGTTGGAATTAAGAATCACGTGTGTAAAGACAGTTTTAGGATTGTGATGACTGTTATGCATGCTTTGTTATTTGTTATTTTTTTTCTTTTCAAATGGTTCAAATAATTTTGATCACAAGTTTCCATCAGATGGGTGCTGGGAGAAAGGATTCAGAATAATAAGTAGAAGCTAAGCTTTCTCGTTTTTATTAATCATTATTATTATTATTGCATATATTATATAAAATTGGAAAATAAAGAGAATCATAAAAAAGAATAAAATCACCCATAATCCCATCACACAAATAACTCATCCTAGCATTTATTTATACATCCTCCTGTACGTTTGGCATTTGTCCCTACTCCCATTTCTCACACACATATTTAATACATACAAAATATACTAACCTCTGTGTGTTTAGACATATTTGCAAAGATAGTCTGCAAGCTATTTTGTAACCTACTTTTATAGTTAATAATTTTGTGGTGAACATCTCCCTCATATCACTATACATAATGGAAAACATGATTTCAATAGGTGACAGTAGCTCACAGGGTTTACTCAACCCAGCCCTGTTTACTCACCTTTTTCTTCTAGTCTATTTCATCCAAGCCCACACTTGTTTCATCTTTTTTTTTCCCAACCTAGCTTTCATCTACCTCTCTCTATCTTTAGTACCTTATCCATCTCCCCCTGGCTCTTTCCTCCCTTTCAGCCGGAATTTAAGACGAATACATTACGAAGTTGTGGCCACACTGGTTTTCCCATGAATCTTCTCCCAGGGTGAGCAGAATAAACGCAGCTGAGGCCTGAGTGTGTGGACGGCAGCAGGTGCGAGAGCAGGAATGCCACTGGCAGAGCCCTGCTCCCGGACACCACCTCTGGCTGTGGAAGCCATCTGTGGCTGGGCAGGGCACTCTGATTTGGTGGGTGATGAGGCATGGTTTTCCTGCAGCCTGCTATTTTCTTTGCGTTTGTTCTTACCTTTCTAGAGTCCTTCAGAAATCCCAAATTTCAGTTGTTTAAATTTTGTGTAGAGAGCATGATGTGAAGCCTGATTCCTCTTCTGGTCTGTCCTCCACAGGCTTCATTTAAGCTCTTCTCGTTGGTGTCCTCAGGGAGAATCTCAGAACTTCACGTTTCCTTCGATATTATCTTTCTGTTCCATAACCAAACTATGATGTTGTACCCTTTAGCTTTGGTCTAAAAGCAATGGATCATTTGGGAAGATTTGGGATTAGGTATATGAGGACAAGTTTGTTATGTAATTTACAAGTACATCATAATTAAAGAAATCCATCGAATGGAGAGCCTTATAAGAAATAGCAAGAGCTATAGTGAAAAATCAGCTAGACCAAAAAACCCCCTCTAGAATCACATGAAGCTGGCTGCCTCCAAATGCCTTCCTTCTCTGCTGCCTAGAACATGGTATTCAGGATACTCTAAGGAGAAATGTTAGTGTTCTAAGCATTTCTTCTGTGTTGGGAGCTCTTTTTTCTCTTTTGGGATCTTAACACTAGTGTTTTCCAAACAGGCATTTGGTTCTATGGTCTTTATCTCTATTGTTTTTATTCCAGCTAATAGCCATGTTCCCAGCCCTGTCCATCCCCTCCAAAAGCCACTCACCTTGCCAACAGGGAATATTTTTGTATGTAATTTAAGTTCTTCTGTGGCAGATTTCTTAACATTTTGGGGGGCATGATCCCTTTTTTGAATATGAAAATGTTTATGGATTCTCCATGTTGAATATTTTGTATTTCCTTTTCCCATATGTATGTATTTAAAGTAAGTCCATGAATCCCCGACTATGGCATCTTTGAGTGATGCAACTAAAGCAACATTTTGAGTGGCGTCTAATATACGGGAACTAATTGTTAAAAAAACAAACCACCAAACTCATAGAAAAAGATAGCAGATTTTTGGTTACTAGAGGCAGGGGGCTGGGTGTGGGAATTAGAGGAAGATGGTCAAAAGGTACAAACTTGGAGTTAAAAGATAAATAAGTATTAGGGGGTGGATATAATGTATGACATGATGACTACAGTTAACAAGAAAGCCCCGGTTCTTCTCCATCAGTGGATCACCTTCTTCCAGAAGCAGCTGAGCTACTTTTTCTATTCTTTCAGGCGTGGATTTGTGTCTTCATGTCCCCAGCACGTGCAGCCCTTTGGCTCTCTCCCTACAGAACCCTCTTACCTTAAATCATTTCTTATCTGAGATCCAGCTAAATTCATTTTCCTCCTTAACACTATTCAAATCTTAACTCATTTTCTTTCCCCTCAAGAGTCCTAGATTCATATTTGATGTTATTTGATACAGTTATTTAATTTAGTTTTTATTGATACATTTACACTGAACTTCCTCTGATTTGAAGTTCTGAAATACAACTCTGTATCAATTGTTTTCTCTACCTTTGCTGTAAAGTTTGTCAACAAAAAAGCATGCTCTCTTTTAATAAATACATTAGCATGCTTTCTGTTAATAAAGGTAATGAATCTATCATTGCATTTCAAAATCAAACGTGGTCACATTTTTGTGAGACTTGGGGCTTGTCTGTATGTTAAATACTTTGTGTCTGCGTAGTTGGGAGAGTGAGCAGATGAAGTCCTCTCCTCGGTTCTGCAATAGAGGTAACAGTCTGAGGTACAACTCGAAAAACATACGTCCTTGGCAGATGGACTGGGACAGCCTATAAATAATGCTTAAATTCATGAGTCCATAATTCTATAAAAAATCCTAGCCACCCTCATTCAGAAGATTCTAGAGAGCCAGTTCATTCTCTTGGAAATGGAGAAGTAGAGGAAAGAATCAAACATTTATCCTGCTTTTCCAATATGAAATGCTGGGAAACCAAATTTTTGATGAGGGGAAGCATTTATTTGTAAAAATATTTTAACTAATAAATGAAAGAATGGATAAAATTTAACTATCACCAGTTTACAAACCCCAAGTGTATTACTAGAATTAGCCGTTAAGCCTCAACAGTTGCTAAGGGAAAGAGATAACCAGACATTAAGTGCCTTTTGATGAAAGACCACACTAATTAGTCTTTGTAAAGGAGTGGAACGCAAATGCACTCAAGGTTCTGGATCCAGCTGCCAACTTGCCACGGGTCAGAGGAACATCTTGAACTGTACCATGTTCATCAGCAAAATGTGGACTGTGAGAAACACTGCAGGTCAGATGCCTTCGATCCTTGAATAAATGAATTGTAAAAAGAATTGTAATTGTAAAAAAAAATTTCAAAGAAAGGGATAGCTGAGAAATCTGTGGATTAAAAGAGGCTTTAAAAGTGTGTCAGATTAATGAAATGAGCAGGACTAAAACAGGATGTCTAGGAAGGTGTACGTGATAAATCCATAAAGAAGTAATTATTATAAAATTTAGGAAAGCAGTTACTGTTGGGAGGAGGATGGTGTTTGAGATATGGATGGTGCACCTAGATGGGGTATCTCAGATGGCTGACAAAGGTCTATATTTTGACGTAGGTGATGGTTATGTGATGTTCACCTTAGGATAATTCATTAAGCTATACATAAGTTTTGTGTGATTTTCTGTGTTTTATTTAACAACACAAAACCTAAAACAACAACAAAAAAATTAGATGGCATTTATCCTTCCTCTCCAAAGTAAATTTTGTGATTTTCTTCCTGGACTCATATGTGTGGTCTTGATGCCAGGGTTCTTGTTCACGGAGCTTAAGAATTAACTTCGCGAACAGTCAAGGTAGAAGAGCAAGGTACAAGCTTTTATTTAGAGATAAAGTGAAAGGACAGAGCTCCTGGCTCATGCCAGGAGGGGACAAGAGAATCCCGGGGTGGTACGTTGTCTAGGGGTTTTTACAGGGAATTGAGAGACAAAGGGCTAGGGATGTACACCTGTTAAGTGGTTCCAAATACTTTTGAAGAAACACTAAGTTTTTTAGTCTTCCTGGTTATTTACAAGAAGTTTACTGATCTGATTTCCTCCTAGGACAGCAGCTTCCTGGTCTGGGAGCCTATCACTCAAGGCTGTCTGCTTGGCTCCCAAGGTGGGCTCAGTCATTGTTTTACTTTTTTAACTAGTTGGTTTCAAGACGGAATCCTTCCTGTTTATTTTTATTACATTGTTTTGGGCTTGCAGTAGTTTTGGGCTTGTTTGCTACATTACCCAAGTTGCAACAAATCATTTGTTTAAGGCTGGAGGAAGGAAGGCAGCACTTGGGTAAAGTTAGAAAAATAAGCTGAGCTCCCCAGCAGGCCAAAGCAAATCTTGCAATGGTTATCTTGTTTTTTTTTTTTTTTTCCAGAGGCCCTCACCCTACTCTGTCTAAGCCTATGGTCCCTGTCTCAGTCTGAGATCTTATGAATGCCTAAAATGTAGAGGCAAATTCATCTTTATATGAGAGTATGCTCAATGCCCCCCAAATTTGACATGGTTCAAAACAGACATAATTTCCTTTTGGAATCCAGCATTTTCTGCATTTTATTTCTTGAGGAAAAACAATGTGACTTTATAGGCCTGTTGCCATCAGTGCGAATTTCTAACCCTGGGTGTCAGGGAGCTGGGCAATAAATCTCAGTGGACTAAACCACTGCCCTAAGTAGCTTACTCATGCTTTAGCACTTCCTGAATAGCTGCTAACAATGATTGCAAGCTGTACTTTTCAGGAGCTAGAGTTGATCTTTATTTAAGCTATCCATCCATTGTGTGAACTTGGCCACCTGGGAATTCTAAGAAGAAAAATGAGTCACCAAGACTCATACATTGTGGAAGGCAAGCTTTCCCTTCCTCACAAGCAGTCCTAGAAATTAAATCTTGTTTTTTCCTTAGTGAGTAACTAAGTGTTTGCAGTCATGGTCCACACATTTAGTTGTTGTCAAGATAGATGTTTCTAACGGAATTATTTTTTCATTTCATGGTGAGATTCTTTTTATCTTCCAGACACTTCAATTACTGACAGAAACTGGACACGAGAGGCTCGAGTAGTGAGGTTTCATTGTACGTCATTGTCCAGGGATGAGCGGCTCACATGCGCTGTGCCGTGTCCAATGTCCAGGGAGCCACAGCAGCCTCTTCCGTGGGCATTGGTGGGGATTCCTGAGACTCTATCTAGGATCTGCCTTTTCAGTCAACAGCTGAAAAATAAAAGAAATACCCAGCAATGATTGTACCAGTCAAGTCTTTTTTCTTCTTTGCAGAACTCCTGTAGAATAAACTGCTTCATAGATAGTGCCAGACTGACTGAAGAGGGCTGAAGGCAAATTACTTGCATTAGGCCTTGGAGCATATATCAGAGAGGCATTTGCAAAACTGCAATTTGTCCAGTTGCAGTGGTGATCAGATGGGTATAGACACATCTTGGGAGTGGGGAAAAAAACTTCCATAAAAACATTTATTGGTTTTTGGAAAAGACTTTAATTTGATGGCTTGGGAGTATTGGGGATAAAATAAAATCTATGAAATGAAACAGAGGTCAGGGGTTGGAAATAGTGAGCTTATTTGTGTTGCTTTTGGATTTGTTTGTAACCTAGAGACATTCTACGGGGAGGAAGTTAGCAGTCAGAGGAAGCAGTGTAACTTATCAAGTTGAAAGAAAATCAACAACCCTCCACTACCATAAAATTGTTCTATGTTGCTCTAATAACTTGTTTTTAAAATGAATCTTGATGACTTCAGTTTCAGGAGCCCCCTGGAGTTTTTGCATGTTCTAGACTCTGTGCTGGAGAAGAGGCTGACCAGGACCCACTTACCCCTTTGGGCTGCTTCATTTTGGCCTGGACCAAATGCATGTGGAGTTCTGGGGGCTTTTTATGAAGCTCCCTGTAAGACTGGCTCGAGAGGCCCTGAGCATCTGGCCAGTGTAGCAGAATCCGTGGACTGGGACTATGTAGAAGCTTTGGCCCAGCAGAGTGAAACTGCTGAACTTCAGCTTTTTTCACAAGTTTGCTTTACTTTAAAGAGCAGCCTCAGCTTGAACAGCTGGGGCTAAATTGCAGGGGAGAGTTTCCGTGAGCTTTGCTGGCTTTCCCGAATGAGTGTGTGGAATCGGGCCCCTGTCAGCAGTGCCCAAACCCAGCCATCAGATTGTGTCTCAGTGAAATGAGGGAGGTTTAATTTGTCTTTTTAAAGTCCATTTCCCACACAGTCAAACCTCCTCTAGTCAGAACCACTTACTTCTGTTTTTAGCGGGAAGATCTCTCAGCAAGGGAAATATCTGGAAGCACTTATTGCCCATATGACTTTGGGGGCCTTTAGGTCTCCTTCTGGGCTTCCCAAGCCTAAAGTGGCAGATACTTTGACTTACAGTGAAGTCTAGCTCAGGATTTAAGTCATGGTATGCAGGACTTTTTCTCTCTTCTGGGCTTCTAGCATTTTAAATCAAGAGTGGTGATGACTCAGTGTGCATACCTCTATTTCTTTCTTCCTGTGCCAAAGGTTGACATTGCTCATGACCCTTGACTGCTTTCTGTTAAATCGACTCAGCCTCAGAATATTTATTAATATGGCCAATCAATAAATTAGCCTATGTGTTGGATCCTATTTCCTATCCTTGGTAAGCTCTTGAATGATAGTGGAGTGGAGTTGCCCCTTGGTAGCTAGCTGGCCTTGCCCCCCGTAGTGTAATGAATGGAGTCTTGGATAGAATGGTTAGAAGAACCGTGCTCTTGTCTCAGTTCTGCCATTTACCAGTTAATTACAACTACGTTCAATCTCTTTTATACTTAGTTTTCTTCATCAGAATAAATGGACTACCCACTGTACATACGTTGCAGTTTGTTGTAAGTATACAGGAACAAATGAACGTGGATTCCTTTGCAAACTGCCTAGTGTGATACCCATAAAGGCTGTTAGCAACTTAATATATTGAAATTTTCTGCTTCTCTATTTCCTAGACTTCTGGAAACTATTAGGTGTTAGACACATTAAAAAGTACCTAAAATTCATAGTATTAATAGTGCTGTAGAAGAAGCACTAGATTGGGATTCAGCATATCTGGGTTTTTGTTTATATCTTGTAACTAATTGTTTACAACATCTTTAGTGTTTGGACTCTATATCCATAGTGGTAAAAATTTGAAGGCTGGCTTAGATGAGTGGGTGTTAAGCACTGTTTTTAGCACTTGAAACCACAATGCTAATGAAAGATTATGAAACCTTGACATATAAATGAGATATATAAAAGGAACTGTGCTGAATCATATGGGAGTAGGGTGTCCAGAGGCCTGCCTGTTTGACCACTTCTGCAAGTGTCCCAGAGGCACCATTGTGGCACCCTGGAACATAATTTGAAAACCATTAGACCAGATATTCCCCAAGATCTATTAAAACTTTAACATTCTGTGATTCCAACTGAGCAAAGAAGACTACTCTCTCAATGCCTTGATCAACGTTTGTATTATATGTAAAAATAACTAGAAATTTGTGGCCATGCTATGTATGCAAGCAAAGCAAAGCTAGACTAAATAACAAACTCATTCCTTCATTTTCTTGTAAGTACTAGACTATATAGGACTCTCTTACAGTCTATGGAGCTCTCTTGTCTATGGAGCCATCTGTTTTTTCAAGCTTTGAATCCTCCATATGTTCTCCCTGCAACAAATTCAGGTCCACAGAAATTTGTCTAGTGTCATTTATGTGCCAGGCATGATGCTGCCTGGGTACCATTGTACGGGGGTTACAAAGGTCATTAACACATAGCTCTATGCCAAAGATCTCATAACAATCACAGCAGTTTTCAAAGCGTGCTCAGTAAATTACAACTGGAACTTTTAATCTTGGGTCTTACATATTAGGTGTTTAAGGATTGGCAAACAAAATAGTTTGATGTTTGACCAGAAATATTTGATCTGCTTTATTTGCTGTTGCTTGTAGGTCTGCATCATTAAGCAGGATGACGTCAGTGCTAGGTATCTTCCCTGTGTGTGAACTCTACAGAGCATTTGGACCTTCTTTTTAATAGTAATGAGAAACAAATAAATTAGAGATTAAAAAAATAAATTTTTAGAAGTTTTAGAAATTAAAGCAATAGTGAAATGAAATTATTCCTTCCCTTTTTTTGGTTTATGTTTATTTATTTATATTTTGGTGTCATTAATATACAATCATATGAGCAACATTGTGGTTACTAGATTCCCCCCATTATCAAGTCCCCATCACAAACCCCATTACAGTCATTATCCATCAGTGTAGTAAGATACTATAGAGTCACTACTTGTCTTCTCTGTGCTATACTGCATTCCCTGTCCCCCCCCCCCTATGTTATGTGTGCTAATTGTAATGCCCCTTATTCCCTTTCTCCCTCCCTTCCCACCCATCATCCTCAGTCCCTTTCCCTTTGGTAACTGTTAGTCCAATTCTTGGGTTCTGTGAGTCTGCTGCTGTTTTGTTCCTTCAGTTTTTGCTTTGTTCTTATACTCCACATATGAGTGAAATCATTTGGTACTTGTCTTTTTCTGCCTGGCTTATTTCACTGAGCATAATGCCCTCTAGCTCCATCCATGTTGTTGCAAATGGTAGGATTTGTTTTCTTCTTATGGCTGAATAATATTCCATTGTGTATATGTACCACATCTTCTTTATCCATTCATCTACTGTTGGACACTTAGGTTGCTTCCATTTCTTGGCTATTGTAAATAGTGCTGCAATAAACATAGGAGTGCATGTCTTTTTGAAACTGGGCTCCTGCATTCTTAGGGTAAATTCCTAGGAGTGGAATTCCTGGGTCAAATGGTATTTCTATTTCGAGTTTTTTGAGGAACTTCCATACTGCTTTCTACAATGGTTGAACTAGTTTACACTCCCACGAGCAGCATAGGAGGGTTCTCCTTTCTCTGCATCCTTGCCAGCATTTGTCATTCCTAGTCTTTTCTATGTTGGCCATCCTAACTGGTGTGAGGTTATATCTCATTCTTGCTTTAATTCTGATAATTAGCGATTTGGAACATCTTTTCATGTGCCTGTTGGCCATCTGAATTTCTTTGGAGAAGTGTCTGTTCATATCCTCCACCCATTTTTTAATAGGGTTATTTGCTTTTTGGGTGTTGACGTGTGTGAGCTCTTCATATATTTTGGATGTTAACCCCTTATTGGATATGTCATTTACAAAGATATTCTTCCATACTGTAGGATGCCTTTTTGTTCTGCTGATGGTGTCCTTTGCTGTACAGAAGTTTACAGCATGATGTAGTCCCATTTGTTCATTTTTTATGTTATTTCCCTTGCCTGAGAAGATGGGTTCAGGAAAAAGTTGCTCATGTTTATATTCAAGAGATTTTTGCTTATGTTGTCTTCTAAGAGTTTTATGGTTTATTGACTTACATTCAGGATCCGTTTCATGCTCTTGCATGTAGCTGTCCAGTTTTGCCCACACCAGCTGTTGAAGAGGCTGTCCTTTCCCCATTGTAGGTCCATGGCTCCTTGATAATATATTAATTGACCATATATGGTTGGGTTTATATCAGGGCTCTCTAGTCTGTTTCATTGGTCTATGGATCTGTTCTTGTGCCAGTACCAAATTGTCTTGATTACTGTGGCTTTGTAGTAGAGCTTGAAGTTGGGGAGCATAATTCCCCCAGCTTTATTCTTCCTTCTCAGGATTGCTTTGGCTATTCGGGGTCTTTTTTGGTTCCATATGAATTTTAGAACGATTTTCTCTAGTTCGTTGAAGAATGCTGTTGGTATTTTGATAGGAATTGCATTGAATCTGTAGATTGCTTTAGGCAGGATGGCCATTTTGACAATATTAATTCTTCCTATCCATGAGCACGGGATGTGTTTCCCTTTATTGGTATCTTCTTTAATTTCTCTCATAGTGTCTTGTAGTTTTCAAAGTATAGATCTTTCACTTCCTTGGTTAGGTTTATTCTTGGTATTTTATTCTTTTTGATCCAATTGTGAATGGAATTATCTTCTTGATTTTTCTTTCTGCTAGTTCATCATTGGTATACAGGAATGCAACAGATTTTTGTGTATTAATTTTATGTTCTGCAACTTTGCTGAATTTAGTTATTCTGGTAGTTTTGGAGTAGATTCTTTAGGGTTTTCTATGTACAAGATCATGTCATCGGCAAACAGTGACAGTTTAAGTTCTTCCTTGCCAATCTGGATGCCTTTTATTTCTTTGTGTTTTCTGATTGCCGGGGCTAGGACCTCCAAAACTATGTTGAATAAAAGTGGGGAGAGTGGTCATCCTTGCTTGTTCCCGTCTTGTTCCTGATATTAAAGGAAAAGCTTTCAGCTTCTTGCTGTTAAGTATAGTCCTTCCTTTTTTAAAGTGTATACAGCATAACTGCTTCATAAATTGCTTTAGGGTTATTTATCCTGAACTTCGTGAGTGTCACATAACTGAGGTTCTTCAAGAATGATGGAAAAACTTCAATGAGCTGCCATTTTTGGGAATAGTAGTAGGACAATGGGCATATGTTGGTTTGTTTAATTTTATCTTTTCCCTCCATAAAAAAATAATGGTGTTCTTTTTTCATCCAAGAGAAGTATTGTGTCATTCAGTAATGGGCTTTTTTACTTTTCAGATTACATTCCAAATGCAGTCAAATTCCAACAACCCCTTTTAACCTCTTCCATTCCGTACTGTACTTAGACACAGAGACCATCACCAAAGCAACTCTCAAGACATGTAAGCTTCTGACCAAAGGCAGAAAGACAGGTGAGGTGATCATGAGCATGAAGTACACTTGTTAGGACGCTGACCCAAAACCGAAGTCAAACTAAATGACAACCTGTGAATGTATCCTTCAGAGCACCATGTTCATGGACTTCTCTAAAGTCCCTGCAAGAGGAACTTTTGATTTCTCATTACCTCTTCCTGCTCCAC
Organism: Smutsia gigantea; assembly: GCA_032199065.1. Taxonomy (NCBI): domain Eukaryota; kingdom Metazoa; phylum Chordata; class Mammalia; order Pholidota; family Manidae; genus Smutsia; species Smutsia gigantea. The sequence goes on along the minus strand of JAVSCE010007328.1, from coordinate 301,958 downwards.
AGAAGGAGGACACAATGAGCTACGCTGTTCTTCTCCAGGTGTCATGAGATTCCATTCTCTTTCAGAAGGTAGGTGGGGATGGGGATGGGGTAAGCTAGAGGTTGAGTGTCTTGGTTAGGTTGGTGAGGGGCTCAAAAGACTTAACCTCCTATTTGGCAACATTTTTTTTGTGGTTAAAATGTAATATTAAAAAAAAGAAACCTAGTTTTCAGCTTTGGGCTAATACATTTCAAAGGATACATTAGAGATAGAGTATGAGAAGCAATAAGTACCAATTATTTTCCTGAGGAGAACATTTTGGATTTGGGTATTGAGTAGGAACGTCTGTGAAAATGAGAGGAAGCTAGGATTGCTATGGTCAAATCAATGTCATAAAAACCAGAACATTAGCTGCCAGAGCCACTTGCAGGTTAAATATCATTGGTGTTTATCTGGCATTGATGCTGGTTATAAAGATCAGTTTCATCCTACCTGGTTTTCCTTTCTAAGCTGACTAGAAAAAGTTACTCTTCAGATTTCAACATATGCATATATTATGGGATTTGAGATGGCCCCATAAATATTGCTTCTTCCCCCGCCCCCAAGTTTGTATTAATTGAGAGGTGTCAGGAAGGTGAGTCCAAAATATCTTTATCCCTGATAAAACTGGTTTTGGAGAGTGTGGCTTTGATCTGCTTGCAAGTAGGTTCCCTCATTCTGAAGGCAGGATTAGGGAGAATTCAGGTGCAGGCAGCAAAATGACACCATGTGACTCCTGATGTAAGACATAGAGGAGCAGAGCAGAGCATGTACTTCTTTAAGGAAGAGAGTGGTAGAAGAGTCCATGCTCTGAGTGTTCCTCTTTACCTTCCAAGCTCACCAGTTGGGTTAAGTTGCTCCTCCAGGAGTAGAGAAAGGCTGGCCTTTTCAGACAGTGGAGTCCCTCACTTGGAAGGAATCATCTGTAGGGGAAGGAGCATTCCCTAAAGGATAGATTCTTATAAGACTGTACTTGCCCCCTGACTAGTTTTGTAAACTCAGAATTCATTAACTTTTCTGAATTTTTGTTTCTTCCTCTATAAGACAGACACAATAAAGGCCTGCCTCTTTGATTTAGTCAATTGAGATAATTAATACATGCACGCCTATCTGGATTTAGCCCCCTTCGACTTCTCCAAACTCATCCCGTGCTAGTCCACTTTTATTTTCAATGTTCTGGCTCTACAATCTTTCAATTCCTACACACATCAGGTTCTTTGTTGTCTCAGGATTTTTGGTATTAAGTTAATTACATAAACAGGCCTTCCCATTTTTTTGGGTCTATTTAATTCCTATTTATTCTTCAGTTCTATGCTTAAATTTAGTTAAGCTTTTCCTGGCCCCTTGATTATCTAAATTACCTGCCCTTTACTATTTCTCACTCATAACTCTTATGATTCAGAATTTATAGTTATTTAGAGGATTATTTGTTTACTGTCTATTTTCCCTGCCTAGATCATATGCATATGAAAATAGGGACTGTGTTAATTTTGTTTACCATTGTATAGTGAGAGCCTTGCAGAGTACTTGACATAAAATAGTTGCTCAGTAAATATTTGTTCAATGAATATGTTAAGTACCAGCATGTAGTGTGTGTCCCATCTATATTAGTTTCTTTCTCTTTCCTCCTCAACAACCATCAGCTCACTGGTGTATGTGATGGTAGACTCATCACTGGATAGCTTCTCTCTTGCTCTTCCATTTTATAATTCTACCTCCGTAAGTAGAGTGCTACATATGAATTAGTACTATATAGCTTTAATCACTATGGAGGACTTAAAGTTTCTTGGAATATAAATCTTTTTATTAACTTAAATTACCAAATTTGTCTGAAATAAGAAACTCTACCCATAGGAAGTCTTAGTAAAATTTCAGAATTCACTTAACTAGGGAAATTTCTCCATCTGGGGTAAGACATGGGAGGCTGAGACAATTGGGGTAGTGAAAAGAGCTCACAGTTTATCAGAAGGTGTTGTTGTGAGTCCTTTGTCCAACACTTACTCACATGATTAATCATCTACTTTCCAAACCTTACTTTACTCATCTGTAGAATATTGATAACCAAGTGAAAATAACATATATTTCAAAAACTATAAAGGGCTATTACAAGGTTTGTGGGAGTCATCAATTATAGCATGGTGGGACTGGGTATTTATCAGGCCCTCAGCTGGACTACAGGCCCCTTTTAGGGAAATCCTTTTACCCATAATTTTGATCTCCCATAGTTCCTGTTCTTAATTTGTTTAATGTTAATAACAATATCTAGCTTATAAGAGTCATGAAAATACTTCATAGAAAGCATAAACTTCTAGCAGGTACTTCTTTTCCTTCTTTCCCAACATACCATGCTATGCTGCCTGATAAATAGAATATTAGATACTAAACATTATGTACTCTAATGAAGTGATCTCTCCGTTTACAAATCACGCATTAGTTGTGCTATCAAGCTCAGGAAAAAGTAATGACCTCCCCCTATTATAACATCTGACCACTGTATGATTGGTTAACCCTAGAGCTCAAACTGATTACATGATTTTTCTCAAAAGCATGAAGCTAATCTCATGGAAAGCAAAATGCCTGAAACCCAGGCCTCGCATCGCTTAGTTTTGCATGCTTTCTTCCAGCTGTGGCTGCTTATGGTGTTACCAGAAGTCATATAATGGAATTCCATTTTATTCTGACTTAGATTATTCTAGTCTTCTGAAGGTGAACAGAGGACTTGCCTCTATCACATATTCTTTTATGTCAGCATCTGTGGCTAGGTCAGCCACCTTCAGGCTGTGGAACCTGGGGTAAGTGACTTAACCTCTTCCACACTGTTTCCTCATCTGTAAAATGGACACAGTGGTGCACTCAACTCAAAGATAGTGAAAATTAAATGAAGTAATCTGTGCATTGTACATGTTATAGTTTCTGGAACATGGTAAGAACTCAAAAATAGCAGCTATTTCTATAGATTTTGTTATGCAATTGTCCATCAACTCACTCTTTCAGTAGCATACTGGATCTCACTAACTCTGTTCTGAATTCTGAAGTAAGTCTTTCTAACCTCTCAATATTGATGCTGATGGAGGGTCTTTGGGCTCAAACCTTTATTGAGTTTCTTGAATTTGCAAATCGTAACATACAGAGCTCTGGAGAATGAATGTAGATACAGAATTCCTGTCTAAGAAGATTTCAAGATATTAACAGCTTCATTATCAGAGGCTGAAATGTGACAGTAAAATCAGAGTGACATCTGCCTCCCCATGTGCTAGGGTGGATTTAGCGTCTCTGCTCTTGGTATGCTCCTTTCTTCCCTCAGTGCTCCATATGGAACCTTCTGGAAGGTCAGCGGACTACAGGCCTCTTTAGGGAAATCCTTTTACCCATATCTAGATGGAAGAGAATTCTTCATTCAAGGGTGTCTGAGATTTTATGGTGTCAATAGTCATCTTTCCAGTTCCACAAAATTCCAGTGCCATAGGATAGGGCATTTAAACCACTAATGATGAAGGAAGAGAGAGGAACTTGCATTGAGTGTGTGTGACACACACTTGGTTGCTTTAGAGCCTTTCTTACAGTTAGTGCCTACTGCATGTGTGGAGGTCTCGCTGCAGCTAATGTTTGTGTGGGTGGCGTCGTTACTATATTTGAATGGTTGATTCATTCATGGGTGCCTGGGCTGTGCAGAGGGAACATTGTCTTAGCTAGCAATGGCCACTCTAATATCAGGAGCCCCCAATCTAGGAAGAAAAACTCAGTATTTCTGCCTTGGGATTCCAGTCTATAGAACCACTTACACTGGTGGCTTATTAGTGTTTTGATTGGCTTGTTGAAAGGTCCTGCCTCAACATACTCCCAGTGCCCTAGATGGACACTCAGTCCTCTGTGCTCCTGGTTCAGGGAACAGTTTGATGGTTGGATCAGGAGGATTTATTTGTGATCTCAGTAACTTTGCTGGATCCTATTTTGACTTGACATCTGGTTCAGGGTGATTTGACCCTTGATGTAATTAAGCCAAATTTCACCTTGTATCTTTGTTCCTTTAGCTCTCAAGTGCTGTCACATCCTCACTGGTAAGGCAGAGACACACAATTCAGAGACCCAGCCTTGAGAGGGGATACCTTCTGAGTTACCTACTGATTTAATTTTGCATTTGGAGCATTTCTCTCAAGCTTTTTATTTGGACATTCGAATTCCATACTTCTCCGAACAATATACTCTACTATTCTTCTATTGATAAAAAGGGCATTCATGAATGTTACTTAGAAATTAACCAAATCACTCTGGCAGAAGGTCAGATTAAGACTGAATATAAAAAAATATCAAGAGAAATTAAGGAATCCATGAATGGTATTCTGATTGCTGCAGAAATTGCTGGACTAACTTTTCAATTCACTTATTCCAATATATTAGCAGGAGGAGGGGGAGCAACTGTGTTTTTCCTCACATATACACAGGCTGTATTCCCAACACATTTAATTTATCAAATGCAACTGTGTAGCCAGACTTCCTACTTGGCACTTGGGAGAAAGGGCCCCAGTTTTCATTCTACTTCAGCCCTCTGTGAGTGAGGGAATGTGAAAGTGATGATTCATTTTAATGTAGTGCTACACTTACAACTGAGAAGATCTTTGCTTCCTGTACAGCGGATCAGTTCCAGCATTCGTGGGAACATTTTGACTTCCACTGTTTACAAATATAAAAATTTGTGTTAAAAAATGTGAGAATAACTGTTTTCTACATAAGATGTCAATAGTTTTGTAATGGCAGTAAATATTTAAGGGAGGAAGGAGGCACAGTATTTTAACTTATTCTAAAGCCTGACATCCCAAGCTATATAATTTAATCACAACAGCTCCACCCTCCAGTTCTTTAAATATTTTACCAAACACATTTCATGAATAAATATTAGCCAAGTACTCCTAGAGTTTGTGATTAAATATTAACCAGGTTATTTTTACAAAATGCACAAGAACATTTCACAGGACTGTGTCTATGAGTGTGAACAGATCTACAGGCATTTTGACAGAAGCTTGTGGTTTCTTCTAGTGACACTTGCTTTAGGTATTATTTATTATTAGAAAATTTTTTTGTGAGTGTCAACACCATTTGCCTTCTTCCCCAGCAGTGTAGATTATGTTTTTTCATTATGTGAAAGTGTGATTTTTACCAGGACAGTCAATAATAAAAAAAATTTGTATTTATCCTAATAAGTTTGAATGGGACTCTACTTGCTTTGGATATTTCCAGCCAGGCGTGATTTATCCCCATCCTTGGCTGTGTAACAGTGTGCATCTTCTTAGCTGAGTCCCTGACAGATGGTTTCAGTATTTTCAGGACTCCATTTCCAATCATTTTGCCCATATTGCAAAATTGGCCTTGAAAAAGGGTAAAGAGTTGTTATGCTGCATTAACATCCCTTCAGAATTGCTTGCTGTGAAGGGCATGAAGAAATGAAGGAAATCAAGAGAGTAAAGCTTGAAAAATATGCTTCTGGAAGTTAGAAATGTTACTGACATTCTGACAGTCCCAGATTACATCACAATCTCCATTTAATTTTGATTGTAAATCCCAAAGATGTGTTAAATGCAATAATAAAAAACACAAATATTCAGTTAATACGGCTCATAAGCCATCCTGATGGCATCCATAACATGGAATATTAGAAAGGGCTCTCGTTGGGCTGGCTTCCTGTCATCTTAAATCCTGCTGATAGGTACCACCACTGACTATTAGATGAACAGAGATTCTCATAGCACTGTTCAAGTCTGGCTACCAGCTCATAATGAACGCACTCAAATAGCTACACTCATTTTCTAAGAAACATGAATTGATCACATTCCGCATGCCAAATTTTCATTTTCTTTTGCAGCTTCAGCTGACTGACTTCTTCATATAAAGGGCTGTACTTTTCTTTTTGTCGCCTTTTAGTTTATGATCAAAATCAATGAGGACTGAAGCTTTCCACAGCCATCTATAAAATGCAATTACTATATACAACACACAGTAAAACTCCTGTGGTGTATATGTTGAGACATAATTTATGCCACTTACCTCCAGAGAGGTATCGATCTTTTTCTGTGAATGTTTTACAAAGGGGTCTCCTGAGTACAAGTGCAAGGAAATATGTGGCTATTGGGGCCAATCTATAATTTGATTAATAATGACCAATCTCTTGAACTTGACTCCTCACTGCACTTCTAATGTGATCTGACCTCAGATTTTTTTCCTTGCCATTATTTTCAGAGGCATAATTATTACATTTGACATGCTAATCTTATTACTTGCCTTATCCATGATGTAGCTCTCATCAAGTTTGGCAGCCCTAGACAGTATGGATAGTGAACTTGGGTGAATCCTAAATTTGGAGTCAGACTACCTCAGTTTGTCTTCTGACTCAGCCACTTAATAATGTGTATGTTGGGCACACTGCTTACCTCCCTGAGACTCAGTTTTATCCTCTGTAAAATAGAACCAGTGATTCACTTCAGGGGACACTGTTTTCTGAAGATCAAATAAGATACTCAGTTTATTTATTCAATAAACATTTACCAACTAGGCATTTTGATAGGCTTTGGGAGCCATGATGGTAAGTAAGATAGACACTATTCCTGCCTCCATGGAGCTTACACAATCAGCTGGAATGCAGTCAGCTCCATATACCTGGGTCTGTTACACATATGGAAGGTAGCATCATCCTCATTATTGTTATATTGTCGTTGTCGTTGTCATGCCTGAGAGCAGAAAGCAAAATAATGCTGATTCTGTTCCTGATAGTCGGCCCCAGTGGTGGTGGGAACAGTTAGAGCTAATGACATGGAAATTGTTCCGAAACTGCACAGTGAGCCTTCTTGATGTTCCAAAGCTTAGCATTTACTAGTTTATCCCCTTAAGTTTGGCTGGAAGCTCTATGTATTGATTATTTTCCTTGTAGCTAGAGTGTTCTAAATGAAAGAGACAGAAAGAAAAAGAAGGAAGGCCTTTTCTTTATACTCTTCTAAGATGTCATCTATCACAGTCTATGAGCATGGGAAGTTCATTTTCAAAGAATAAACCTTCCTGTTTCATCCACAGTCCCCCAGGATCTTATCTTGGGTTGCCACGTGAATGATAATCCACCATCTTCTCAACTGTCTTTTTAAGGCAGGGCAAATTTGTGATTAAGGGTTTGTGACCCTTTGAACTAGAAGGTTTTAGTGATCACAAGGGTTATATTATGGGATTTTATGTCTCTCAAATAAGGTGGGAATGATGGTTAGCTTACTTGGAAGGCTGTCTCCTTCTGAGCCTTTGTATCAGTCATGGAAGGAAGTGTGCTTTAAATTACTTGCAATTTTAACCCTATAGCTCTGGCTGTTTCAGCACAGCTAAATAAAAGGTAGGGTTCAAACTCATACTTTGCTGCTATAGAAAGTGGCAGCTGGTAAGTAAATGATAAATGATCAGACTGCCTGTGCTGTGACATTGCACGCTGTTGTTCTCAGGACCTCATATTCTCCTGAAACATTTGTCTGTACCATGTGAAGAAAGAACATTTGTCTTGATAGAATCAAGGAACAGCTCATGCTAATTTACCTTGAGCAGGAACCTGGAAAGGAGTATAAACTTCACTGTTACATGACTACAGTAAATTTTCCTACCTTGAGTACAGTACATTTTCCTACCTTGTAAGTGTCCACTGTTGGGATGAGAGGAAAATTAATTGCCTATTTTCAGCTCACTGAGGTCAGCAACATAATAAAATGCTCATATATATGCAATCAGAGAGATTACATGGTCAAGGAAACATTCTGGTGAGGTCAAGATCTACTTTTTGGCCTAAAACAAAAGTCTAGAAGAAGCCATTTCTAGTCAGCTGAAATCTTTATGTGTGCATGAAAGTGAGTTCTCGCTGTCCTTTAAGTTAACAGAATTTTCTGTAACTTTGAGGCCCCAGGAATGAGGGTTACTGCTGGATAAAATCATTGAATGGGACATCTTATCCTAATTTTGATTGCTCAGATAAGAGGGAGAATCCAAAAGGAAAATGAAGGAAAGCACAGGGAGCAGTTGATTTTTAAAACCATTTGTCTATAAAGAAGGGCCATACTTTTGTATCCTAGATTTTGCAGTGTCTCCAACATTGGAGGCCCTTACTGAGAGTCATGAGGTCCGCAGGCTCATGAGGGGTATGTGTTGGCACAGTTTTCTAATACTTGAATTTTCAGAGTAGAATAATATTTTTAGGCAGATAAGTTAGGTACAGCAAGAAATGAACAACAATGACTAATAATAAAATAGAACAAATAATAATATACTGTAATAAAAGTTATGTGAATGTTTCTTTCTAAAACTATCTTACGCTGTACTCACCCTTCTTCTTATGATGATGATGTGAGATGATGTAATGCCTGTGTGATGAGACTAAGTGAGGCAGTGTGGTGTAGTGCCACCCTACTACTGACTTTCTGATGATTCATCAGAAGGACGGTCATTGCTTCCGGACTGAGATCAACCCCTGGGAACTGAAGCTTCAGGGAGTGAAACCGTGGATAAGGGGGGATTACTGTGTGACAAGTATATTTCTTCCCCAGATACTGTGACAACGTGAATAAAATGTGTCAGTCATCTGAATGGTTTACATTTGTGGAGTGGCAACCCATAGGTTCGATCAAGTTGACAGAATTATCTTAAGCTTAAATCATTGAACTGACTGCTCTTGTTCTAGGCACACATATGACATACAACTGACTGAGTGGTTCAGCTTTCCTGGACACATGGTCATATTTCATGGTGTTGAGAACAGAGAGACCTGTTCAGGTCCTGGGGCTACATCCTGAAGGTACCTTTACTGAAAGCTGTCTCTTCACTTAAGTTTATACTTTTATTTCCTCATCTATGAAATGGGCATAGTATATATTTTTGTGAAGCTTGAAAAGGGAGGTTAAAATAGAAGTTTCAACAAAACATTGTGTGTTTTTCAGGGTTCTCCAGGGAAACAGAACAGAGAGAGAGAAAGGGAGAGAAGGATATTAATATACAGATATTTATATTAAGGAATTGGTTCACACAATTGTGAGGACTGGTGAATCTAGAGTTTGTAGGGTAGGGCAATAGGCTGGAAATTCCTCAAGTGTTGATGTTGCAGTTATGAGTCCAGAGGGTCTGGAGGCAGAATCCCTTCCTTCTAGGGAAACCTTAGCCTTCTTTTAAGGCCTTCAACCAATTAGATGAGGCCTATGCACATTATAAGGTGTTCTACTTTACTCCAAGTTTACTAATTTAAATGTGCATCATATCTAAAAAAAACCTCTACAGCAATATTGACACTGGTGTTTGACCAGAGGACCGGACACCATAGCTTAGCCCAAAATTATAGACATATAAAATTAACTATTACACACTGTGATACAATGTATGAGAAATTCTGAACCTGGTTTTACACAGGTTGAGTTCATAAAGGAAATGATTAAGAGCCAATTTCACACTTTTCCAGCCTTTTCACACTCTGAAAATATGAAAGCATTCAGGGAGAAGGAAGAGGAGTCAAGATTTGTGAAGAGATGAAACTGAAGAGAGGCTTAGGATATTGTGGATCTGCACCCGCCTTACCCTGAGGAAGGGGAGCTGGTATTACCTCCTTTGTCTCAAGGTCTCTGAGGGAGATTTCCATAGGTCTACTTGGAGAACCTGAAATGTGTTCCTTGCACACACTGGGAGAAGACCCAGAGGACCAGGGCTTCTGTGCGCATGAAGTTAAGTAGCCTACGGCAGCAGCATGGAAGTGGCTGCCGTGGGACTGGTGTATATCCCTGGAATTGGCTGGGACAAGATATGTAGTAGTGTTTATGGTGAACCACAGGAGTCAGAGCTAATGTGGGTGGTCATGGGTCTGTACAATAGGGCCTTCTGAAGGGACAGAGGGACCCTGTGGCAAGAACTTAGAGGGGAGAGCCAGATTTCTAGGAGCTGAGGAAGGAGTAGTTGGCTAGTTAGAATAGAGATATGTAAGATGACTTGCAGTATTGAGATTCTCCAAACAGCCCACTAAAGCACCCACTGAAGAGTCAGCTTCAAACTCGGCCCGGTTGAGAGCGTGTGAGGACCATTACAACATACTAGTTCATACTAGGTCTGTTGTCCCCTTTGTCTCTTTTCTCCATGCCCACAAGATTCCTTCCATCAGCCGCAGGAGAGCTGGTTCATGAGGGGGCTGGAGCACAGAGCAGAGAAATCAGAAGCCAGTCATGCCCATCTTTCCTACTTGGCTGTCTTCCAGCCTGAGAAAGCCTGAAAAAGAAGAATGTTTAACTTAACGTTCAATTGAGTTCAGAGTTTTGATTAATATCATAAACTGGACAATTTACTTTCTGAATTGAGATTATAATTTAAAGCAATGGTATTTGCAATTTAGAAGAACCCAACCATGATCAGTCAGAAAAGCCAGAGACCTCAAGGTTTCATCTGGAGTCAATGGGAAATAAAAGAGAATTGCATCTTTAGTACTTGACAAATGGTTCTCAAAGTGTGGTCCCCAGACCCTTCATATCAGTGTGGCTGAGAATGTGTTAGAAATGCAACTACCTTCCCACCACCTGCCTCCAACCTACTGACTCAGAAACTTTGGGCCTTTCAGGTGATTATGATATGTGCTAGACCTTAAGAACACTTGTCCTAGAACAATGTCTGACAATAGCACAAGGAAAAAGCAGTACCTTCTTCCCATGCTCAGATCTATTTAATGACCAATGCCTCTCATAATAAATATAAAGGACATATGTAAATAACAAAGGATAGATCCTGTTTCCTTGCACTAGTGATATTACAACTGCTATTTCCTCTTCTGTATGAGAGAGTTATCCCTCTGCTTATTTTGTAAGAATATTGTATCAAATGAGCTAATATATTTGAAAATGCTTTTTAAACCATGAAGCTCTGTACATATGCAAGTTATTATTATTACAAATACCTTATTTACATGGACATTGATTTCATTTTGGAAGTGATATCCCTGGGGCTTGCTGATCATTTAACTTTCATTATCACACCTGTCAACCAAATCATACCACTAACCAATAAGGTATCAAGAAGAAGAGCTAGATCAGAGGGGAAAAATGGTCAAATCATGGCTGAATGCTTTAATTTTCATGAGAAAAAATAGACTTGATGGATTTTGTCAAGGCTGAAATTGGACATTTAGAGTAACTTAATGACCACTGGTTTATCAATCCCCTGTTTTTTCCCCCATTTAAAAAATGTTTCTGCCCATCTAGACACAGCCTTGGGTGATGTTAATAACATTTGCAAACCAAAAGGAATTTGGGTGAGATTGATTGTTTTTGAAATTTTCATTTGTGAAAAGTCCTTTCAATATTGAAAATAGTAGCTCATTTTGCTTGTTCTTATTGGAACATCTCTTTTTCAGTTCCGTTGGGGAATTAAAATACAATGGGATTTTGCCTTTATGGATACTGATAATTGTGTGTCATGAGCTTCAGTATTACTAGCAGTGAATGGTCACACAATTTTGTAGAGCTATTATGGGCCAAGACGCAGGGGATATATTAAATGTGATACTTGCTCCAAGTTGTTTTCAGAGCTTATTTAGATAGAGGGGTGAGATTCAGACCCAGGGAAGGGAAACATGATGTCAGTCAAAATAGTCATGTGAACAAATAGAATCCAGGTTAGGGTTGGGTGGATAATGCATGGGCATGGGTGGCTTCATGGGGAATTTGGGATTTCAGCTCTGATCATCTGTTGTATATTTTGTTTAGCATGAAAGTATAATGTTTGGCAGTTGGCATTCCAGCAGCGTGGACTTGGGAATATGTATCTTGAAGTAAGCAGATTCTACAGCATAATCTTCATACCAGACCAGATGAGATGAGGCAGTAATACTAGTGGAAACCCCCCATACAAGTGCCTGGGTGATTAATGGTGTTAGACAGGAAGTCTCTTGGAGCTCTGCCAGGGGAGGATTCTTTTTCAGTTCTAAGGAAAAAGAGTCCGTTCTCCAGGAAGGGACTTTAAAATCCCTCCTATCACCACTGCAAAAAAGAACAAGTTGAGCATAAGAATGCTCCTTCTAGCTGAGACAGCTCAGATAGAATGCCAGGAGATTCCCAACCAGAACAGCCTCCCACAGCCGCTCGGGTTCACAGCAAACAGCCAGGACTCCAAGGCAGCGCTCCATCAAGCGCCCAGGCAGAGGCAGACAGTCAGAGCACCCTGATGCAAGCAGCAGAGGTCCCAGCTGAGCTCTGCCAGCCCACAAAGGCATATGTGGGTTTGAAGATGAGCAAGAATGAGAACTGGATTTGGCTTATGTTTGCTTGCAGTTTGGATAACTATTGACCACTGAAACAAGCAGGGCAAAGATAAGGGCACAATGAGTGAGTGAGCACAGCACCTGCCCAGTGCCTCTTAGGGCTGCACAGACATAGAGGCCCAAGTTCTGCAGTTGATACTGGTGCCTGCTGAGAAACTAGGTAAGCACAGCAAAAGCTGGGTGGGGGCAAGGCCCAGCCAGCCCTCAGGTCTCTTTTGGGAGTCTGCAGTCTCTGTGCCGTAGTTGCGCTCTTCTGAGTGTCGGCCTCTGCAGCTGACTTAGCCATGGCTTCCCACACCTCTCCCACGGAAGAGGGTAGCACCGGGCCAGCAAAGAGACTCCTTCTGCAGCCACATTAGTTACAGGTGCTCTCTGCTTCCCTCATGAGGAAGAACCATAGACAGACAGAAAGCTCTCCAAATCCTTTACACTTCATTTTGTATGAAGTCAGTGAATTATGACATAAAGCAAATAGTGTTTGTATAATAGAGTGTGGGTTCCAGCATTCTGAAAAATCTTTTTGTCATTTTCATATATTTGGGAGTTAAAATACTGCATCTGCGTATTGTCATGTGTAAACTTGCACTGGCCAGAAGTTTCCTGACCACCAGGGTCGAGATTCTGGAACCCAAATAAAATAAAACAAACCAAGGCTTTTTTAGCATCTGGGTGTGCATGAACTTAAGAAGATGGCAAGAGATTCCATTTTCTGGAAGTGTAGATATAAGCGGTGGTCACTTTTGCATTTTAAATCTCTTTCCTTTTAAGAGCATCAATTCCTATCTCTCGCACAGCCTGAATGGCAACAACATTGGATCAGGTATTTGAATTATTCATGGTTTCTCTGGAAAACTGATGATTCTTTGATTTGTGGAAACAATTCCTGATTAGGAAATTTTTTAAGTTTGGTGAACTTGGAAGAGGCAGGATATCATGACGATGAAGAGTATACACTTTATTATCAGATTGCTTGAGTTTGAGTCTGGGCCTTGCACTCCCTAGCCACATGACCTTGGGCAGGTTGCTAACTTTCTGATTCAGAAATGGTACCTGCCTTATTTGGCTGTTGTGAGGATTACATGAGTTACTGTGTTTTGAACTTTTACAACAGTGCTTGTAATGTGTTTGCTATTATTATTTCCAAACACAAGCCTCCTCTTTTGTAAAGGGCACAGTGTTGTCTATAGACTGCTCAGGGTTTTGCCTTCTACTATAACACAGAATTTTCTTTAAAGGAAACTAGAATGGTAATAACACTATCTTTAGTGATTGGAACTAGCTGATGCATTATCCATAAACCTGATAGAAAAATACAAAATTCAACATATTTAACATATTTCAGTTTCTTAACCTCACTTTTCATGGACTCATATAATTTAATGCAGACCATCTCCAGTTGGACTTTTCCTTTTTTTCTAGACGTATGACCAAAGGTTAAGTAAGTAGGTAGGGATCTCCTAACTTGTAGTTACATGCAGAATTTGAACACAAGTCTTTATACTCTTTGCTCTAACAAGTCTTCAATAAAGCATATTGTTCAAGGGTAAATGCCATAGATTAGGTCTTTGTAACTCTAAGCTTCTGTGATCATGGGAGGTGTCTCATTATTTCCTTTAATGATGCTTGTTTTTGAGTTGAGATCTTCAGCATATGTTTTTGGTTTTTGCTTTTAGAGCTTTGAAAAGTCTGTCAGCCATCACAGATATGATTTCTGTCATCGGCTCTTTCAAGCACTAAAGATCTGTCATTTCTAAATTGCATAATATAATGTGGCTATCAGTTCTCACCATTGAAGTGAAGTGGGCTTTTCATGTGCAAAAATGAGAAGCTGTAATTTGTTATCAAGTAATGAAATGGCAAATAATCAGTTCCTGGAAGCTTTTAGGAGTTGTGCTATACAAGATGTGACTATAAAACAATGAGGCCAAGTACCTGGAAGCAGAGATTCTCACGCCTAGCCATGCAGCCCCTGACACCCAGAGCCTTTTAAAATACACATTTCTGGGCCCATTCAATCCCCTGGAGTCAGTATATATATATAGTGGATGGAACTATTTTTTAAAAATTACATGGTAACTCTAATGAATGACTTTCCCAAACAGCACATTAAAATAGTCTTGAAACTCTAGAGTCAATATTCCAAATATTGGAATCAAAACACTTGGGCACTGGAAGGAACTTAATGGGACGTCCAATCCAATTGTACATGCTATAAGTGAAGAAAGTAGGAGTGGGCTGACTTAGCAGCCTTAGGATCATGGGGCTTTAGAAGAGGAAGAAAGCTCATAGATGATATGATATGTCATTAATGTTTTAGAGATGAAGAACAGAACCAGAAGCGTTGTGGGCAGGGCCCCAGGCCCCAGTCAGAGCCGCGAGCTGAGGTTGTCATGGCCCCCATCGCAGGGGTGAGGGAGCTGTATCAGAACCCAACCCAGGGCCTTCCGAGGGGTGGAGACAGGAATCAGAGGGTGAGGCCCAAGGCTTACGCTGTACCCAGCATGTCGGTCTGAATGAATCTTCTAAACTTGTCTTTGAGTATTTCACATTTTATAGAAAAAAAAATGCAAGATGTTATTTGAGGTTGAATCAATCCTGATCATGGTTGTCAGGGAATTAATACAGTGGAGGGAAAAATGTGTTTGTCTGAGAACTGGGAGACCTGAGGCCTGTTCTCATAGCCATCATTGTTAGCACTGTCGGACTGTAGGTAAGTCATTTGACCTCTTCTAGCTTCAGTTTCCCAATCTCAAAAATTACAGGGATATTTTCTCCAAATTCCTTACAGGATCATTGTGAATATAAAATTAAAGACAATGTACAGAAAAGTACCCTGAAAAGTGTAATGTATTACACAATTTAATCTTGTTATATGGGAAACCACTTAAATAGAAATGCCTTTTTATGAACTAGAGAGATGTTAATAAACTTGTTTAATTTCTTATCCAGCCAGTGCTAATATTGCCCACCAATTAAGGCACTAAAATATGTATGCTTTCACTATATATTTGTTTTAAATGTCACTTATTTAATGTAAATTCCTGGTCTTTAGAATGACAGGCAATGGGTTTTATTGTACTAAATATATTTAATGGCAAAAACTGTAAATAAAATAGAAGGAAAACAGTTTTTCCTTTCCCAAGGATACCAAGTCACAGAGGACATTTATATGATGCTAGATCTAAAACTGTACTTATTCCTTTCTTTTCTGGCTCTCATATTGGAAGATTAATGTGAAAAACACTTTAAAAGTGCTTATTATGTGCAAGGCACTGTTTTACACTTAACAGTAGGATTTTTTGAATCCTTCTACATCATTCAGTGACCAACTGGGAGACAGAAACCACATGGTAATTTGAACAGTGAAAGTAAAATATTAAGAATTAGTGTGACAAGGGATCAGAGTAATGAGGGATTACTAGTAAGAAGTAAAGAGAACTCTAAAAAATATAGGATTAGCAAATACAGGAGCAGCCATAACCCCCAGACTGAGATAAAACTCCCAAGGAAGAAATAAACCAGAAAATGGGTCCCTTCAACTCAGGATTAAGATCCAGACCTCATGGAAGAGGGTGTGGCCATGGCACACTGGGTGGCAGAGTAGGTTGTAAGGTACCTCACTGGTGGAACCTTCTGGAAATCCATCCTCTGGGATGCTGGGGAAAGCTGTTCACAAGCATGTGTGGTACTTCAGAACTTGCTGCAGTACTGCTCAAGGCGGTGTTGGAGTTGGGGGAGGCTGCTGGCTGCCGCACGGCAGAACTGGGTACTCGAAAGGTCACAAGCTGCAGGAGCCTGTTGGATGAGGCAAGCTGGAACTGTGTCTCCGCAGCGCCCCCTAATGATGACACCTAGCATCATGCCAGTTGGCAAAGAAGAATTATCTAAAGGGCCCATCTCCATTTGTGCAGAGTAGGCAACAAAGGTTGAATTTGGAGTGTTGGGGGAATAAACTGATAACTGGAACACCTCTTAATAGTTCTGTGAAATAGGTGCTACTCTTATCCTTATTTTACATACCTGGAAGCTGAGACAGAGAAAGGTAAACAACTTGCCCAAGGAAGCCAGATGAGCAGTGAGTGTCACAGCCATTTGAACACTTGTATTTTGGCTCTGGCACCTACTGTAAATTACTTCTCTGTGCAGCCTCCGTGTTTATTTCCTCACTTTTGAGGCATGCTCAGCATTATCTCATGGCTTCATGTGCAAGCCTCACTGTAGTCCAACTTGATTGATTCCTACATTTACAGACATTATATAATATCCTTGAAATTTAGCACCAAGTTTTCTTGTTGCTTTTCCTTCCTAACTATTCTCCAGTTTGTTTTCCATGTTTCTTCAACTTTTTTCTAAAATTGTATATCCAAACCAAACCTCAAACATGCTTGCTTCTACCATTTCCTGTTCTGCATGAGGGAGAAATGTGAAGGAATAGGCTGGGGCTTCTCTCTGTAACATCTGTAACATTTCTATATCTGTTTTCTGCTTTCTGTCTCACTCTATAGACTCTTAGAAGCAGAGCAGCATCAGAAGTACCTCTTACCCGACTATGAACACAGCCTGCCTAGCAGTCTGCGTGCTGCCGGCAGAGGTCTGGTTCATCTTGCACACCATCACTGCATTAGCCTTCATGAAACCCAGCCTGGCTGGATCCCCTGCTCCTCCCTAGTCTCGGGGGGCTCCTCAGGCACTACCTTATTGAAGCGCAGGCCCTCACTTCTGCTGGCAAAACCCTCCCTCGGCCCTGTGATCCTGACTAAGCAGCTTGTCTGGCCTACTTCTCCCTTCTCCTAGCACCGATTCTTCTAGTGAAGGTGACCATTCAGTGTTACTCTAACTTTGTTTCCTGTTGCCATCCTTTGTTTCAGGGATACATTTTTCAGGAAGCTTTCCTGTCAGCTGCATGTGTCCAACCCCATTTCATCTCAGAATCATCTTGGAAGACCTTCCTTGCACAAAGCCGTGCCTATTTTCAAATTGTCTTTTTCTCTTTTGAAGCTCTTTGGTGCTAAATCTTTCTCATATCATAGCTTTTTAGGAGAGCAGTATTGTTTTTGACTTTTACCTTCTTACTAGATTCCTGGAAGGCAAAGACAGTATTTTATTAACTTTTTTCTTTTTTCTATCTATTATCTATCGATCTGTCTAACTGATATTTCCTCAAGTCTAGGAGGCCACTGATATAGGTTGAAGGACTTGGTTGTCAGTCAAGCTCATGAGACTCATTTAAACTTACTTGGCATCCAGTTTACTCAGAGAGGATGTAGAACAGGGAACACAAGTGTGAAAAGCAGAAGTATCATAAGCTTGCAGTCAGACACAGGTTCTAATGTCTCCTAGTTGCTTCAGGGACATGCTCCTGTCTCAGGATTAATAGTAAATGAATGGAGAGGAAGGTATATCAGAGAAATCACTGGTTCTGATGTCTGTCAACTTAAATTCACTGCTAGCTACATAGCTCCAAAAGGGTAAAGGACATTCTCTATAATGGTACCCTGCACATAGCATGGGATAAACACTTTTAAAAATTTTACTTTTTTGTCATATAGGATTAAAATTTTGACTTTGCTGTACACTGAAGAATGAACGTTTTCCTGCTTATCAAGAGAATGCTAGGTGTCTGATGTTGGCCTTGCTTCTGTCTGTATATGCCCTTACCTGTTTCTAATTCCTAGCCACATTCACACCTTCAGTAACTGCTTGATCTTTAAAACTTTCTGAATGACTTGGTCTCATTTCAGTGCTGACAACCTGCTTGATCCTTGAAGGTTTGCATCAGCCTCCTCTCCAGCTCTAGGTTGCTGTTGTTTGTCTCTAATTTGCTGCAGAGTAACCCGAGTGGCCAGAACAGTCATTTTGAGCCATGTACCACTAGCATGCCTGTGCCTAGGGAGAAATAATAGAACTCACCATTGCAGATTGGATTTCTGAGCTATTCAGTGGAGGTGCCTGGTGGAAACAATAAAAGAAAAAAAAGTTTTAAAATCACATATTTCATATTAGCAAACTCCAGGAGATACATCACAGTCTACACTTATTAGATAATTTCCATAAAACTTTTTGTAAAACTTGCACTTTTCTTGCCTATGTGACTCACTGAAGATTTCAGTTTGTACTAAAGTTCTGCATACACTGAATGTGCAGTAGCTGTTAGTTGAATAAACTGTGTAAGGCACATAGTGTTTTTGTTCTCTGTTATCAGAAATCTCATTGTTTGCTAGAAAATCAAGCGAAGAGCAGGCAGGTGTCTCTATACAAGATCTTAGCCAAGTGATTAGCCTTCTCCTGGAGGACACTTGCCTTTTTAAAACAGTCTTGCTGCACAGAGATCAGTGTTTCCCAGCTTTGATGTGCATAAGAATGACTTCCCATGCAAATGAAAAGTGTAGATTTCTGGGACCTCATCCTTAACATTTTAATTCGGTAGGTCTGGACACGGGCCCAGGCAACTGCATTTTTACAGCATCCAGTGTGGTTCTGATACATGCGGTGTGAGGTCCACCCTTAAAAAAAATACTAAATTAGTCTCTTGAGAAGGTGTTCAAGTATTTCACGATGTTTGAGGTGCTTTCTGGTTGAACCCCAAAATATCACTTAGGAGTTGTGATGATTTTCAGAAGCAGTTTTAATAAAGCATAACTTACACACCTTAAATTTCATGTACTTCACTGGACAATCCAACAATGAGGTATTTCTAGCACACTTGTTGAGTTGTGAAACTGTTGTGATGATTCTTATCTCTCTCCTTTATGCCGATTGGTGGCAACATGCAATAGGGCTTCTTATTTGGAAGGCAGAAAAGTGTTTTGGGAGGACCAGAGAGTCAGAAGACCCAAGTCTGAGTCTTGGCTCCACTGCACAGTGGCCTGAGACCTAGGGCAAGGAGTTTCAATCACCTCATTTGTAAAATGGTGATAATATTAATTAATACATCTTCTATAGGGTTCTTGAGAAGATTAAAGGGGAAAAGGTGTTTGGAGTATAATTTTTAAGTGTATCAAATTATTTAATTAATGTCTACTTACCTTTGGGTGTTCAATTACTGGTCTAGGAAATGAAGATACGTAACTGAGCAAGACTGACACCATCCCTGCTCTCCCTCAAGAGATAGTTGGGAAAACGAGCATGGTACTGTAGGGGCCAAAACAAAGAGATTTGACTTCAGTGGGGGAAATGTAACCTGTGCTGGAAAATTTCATCCAAGGGGGTAATGTTTGAGAGCTGACACATGAACAGCTAAGCGAGGGGATGGTGGTGCTAGGTTTCCAGATGAAGGGAATGTGGGACGAGTAGCAGAGGGCACGTGGTACACTTGAAGGATGTGAACAAATGCTGGGGTAACTGGAGGGCAAACCTCAAGGCTGAAGGTGGTGATAGAGAGCAGGTGCCAGCCCTGTATGCTCTGCCACCCATGTGAAGATTCAGGGCCTTGTCCTTGAAAGGTGCTAAGTACATGAGCAGGTGTGTGTGACAGACCAGATCTGCATTTCCAGTGTCCACCTTGGGAGGATCAGTGGGGAGCTGCAGGAGGGCAGAGGATGCCAGAAGGCCACTGGGAAGCTATTGCAAGCATTCGGGTAAGAGACGTTGGGCTAAGGTGGTTGTGGTAGACCCGGAGCGATGCTGGTGTATTTGAAACAGATTTAGTGGATGAAATTCATTGAAATTGGGTATTGATTATTTAGAGGGTGTGGAGAGTGGTGTCTGGATAACCCTTAGACTGCTGACTTGCGTAATTGAATAGATGGTGTTTCATTCTCTGGGATACGGAACACTACAAGGACAAAGAGGAGATCATGAGTGAAGTACATGCAGAACACTTAAACCGAGCCTGCCGGTCAATGAATGGTAGGTATCATGATGATGGCGATCTTTTAGGATGCCTTCAAGGCATCCTAGTGGTATCTTGAACTGTAATGAGGTATGCAAATGTTGGTTATTACTATTATTTTGGTCATAAAACTTGGCAAGCAATATATTAATTCATGTTTTAATTTCTTTAACTTATACTTCATAATCACTTATACCATTACTCTTTCCCTCAGTGGTATAAAAGCAGGATTTTACTGTATTAAATTGGAGCCCATGTTTCATAATCTTCCAAGTTTATTGATTGAAGCTGAAAGCTTCAACTAGATCATTCCTTAGAGCTCCTCTAGGGAGTGTTACATTAGAAAGATAACAGCAGGCCTGTAAATTAGTACAGTTTACCAAGCCACAAACATTTGTCACACTTTCCTCTTTTCACAAGAGAGGAGAAGGAAAATAAGCAGCATTTCCTTAGTGCCTCCCGCCTCATGATTTATTTGGCATAAATTGCTACCTGCCTTGTGGCTGGGCAGTTAGCTAATTTAAAGGCTGAATGAGAAAGCTCTGAGAACAGCCAGAGTGTTCTCCTGAAGTAGATGGCCAGTCAATAGGGAAAAAGGGGAATATGCTGATTAAGGATGAAATCAGGAACATTCCTTGAAAATAATCCTTACGCTTTGGCAGGACGATTTAAGTAGGTCTCATATTGCCATCATCTGGTGCCCATCCAGTGTTTTTGATTTCAACTTTAAACAGTCCCAGTATGTCATTATTAAATCATGAGAGATTTTTTTCAGTGGAACTATGCTCAGATAACTGTGACTTAGTTTTTATTTTCCATTAGAAATTTAGTTCTATCTGTGGAAAAAAAATTATAATTAGGTGAATGCTTGTATATTTACAGGTGTATTTCAAACCAACAGAAAATCTAGGTATTTTGGCTAACAAACTTAGATTGCTAAGGGCATGTGCAGTTAGTGGTTCTTTGGTGTCTGATTTAGGTTAGCATTCTGACTGCCTCATTAATTGTGTGGCATTGGCCATGTTGAATACCTAAGCTTTGTTTTTCTTACCTGTAAAATAGAAATGATAATAATACTACCTCCCTCGTAGGGTAATTGCCCAAATTAAATAAGGCAAAAAATATCTGTTGTATATATTGCAAAATGCTTGAGCAGTGCCTATCACATGATAAGTCCCTTAGTCCATTCAGGCTGCTATGACAGAATAGTTTAGATCGGATGCCTTATAAATGGCAGAAGTTTATTTATCATGGTTGTGGAAGCTGGGAAGTCCAAGATCAAGATGCTCGCAGAGTCAGTGTCTGGTGAGAGTCCTCTTCCGGGATTATAGATGGCTGTTCTCTTTCGTGTCCTCACAGAGGCGAGGATGCTTTCTGGGATCTCTCTTATAAGGGCACTAATTTAGTTCATGAGGGCTTCACCTAATCACATCCCAAGGTCATGACCTAATCACATCCCAAGGGTCATACCTCAAAATATGGTCTCATTGGAAATTAGGTTTCAATATAGAGATTTTGAGGGAACACACACATTCAGCCAATTGCATTAAGCATTCATTCTGTGCGGGCTATACTTATTGCTACAGAGATCCTTTTTAGCTCAATACAGAGACAGAGAATGTAAACCTTTCTCCATCGTTGGGTGAGAATTATGGTTGAAGTATGAGCCAGACCAGAAGAAATTGCCCTTTACTTATGAGATCTTGTATTTACTCAGTATCTTTCTTCTAAATGTCTAATGTCTAGAATGTGAATCCTGGAGGGCAGAGGCTTCACCTGTTTCTCTTTATAAGCCCTGGACCTGGCCCCCTGTGCTGTATAGAGGCAATCAACTGATTTTGCACAAGTGAATACAGAGTACAGTGATTTGTAGGCTTTTCCTAGGTCCTCAGGTCTCCATGGAAGCAACAAGTAGGGTCTTTACAAAGGAGAGGAATCAACCTGAGGCTAATAACAACCCATGGTCTCTTGGGGAGATGGGGGACATTAGAGAAAATGGGACTGGATCTATTGTAACAGAATCCCAATAAGTAATCTTTGTGAAAACAACTCCGTATTTGTGGATATTTCCTTATTTTAGATGATCAGATTCATCTGAAATAGGCATGAAATACCAAGAAACAAAAATTGTCAAACGTTTATTAAATGATATTACCCATTAGTGCATGATGGCTGCATATTCTGTTTACCAGCCTCAGATGAGTGGCAAAACTTACTCACATATATTATTTAAAAATCAAAATGATTCCACAGGGTTATTGAAAAATCCAAGTCATACTGATTTAATATTACAAGGTGGGATTCATTTTGGGAGGCGTTTTGTATAATTTGAGTAGCTTAATTCCACATTAATAAATACATTGCAGTGTCTAGGATAAACACCTTGCTCTGGAGCCATATGTTCATTTTCCAAAGACAGTGTCAGCTTGTGCTTGTCATGGAGAGCAGTATCAGATCTGTAGAGTGTCAATTTCTTTTTTCCTTTCTCTTTTCTGTCTCTGAGGACAGACAGCTTCACTTGCCTAGGGTCTACAGTCATCAGTCACCCTGAGCAAATTGTTGGTGAGTCTGATTCTCCTCTCTGTTGGATTCTTCCTCCTCTTACTGTGTGTGGGGTTTGTGGGGGAGCCTGCAAGGGTCGGTCGTGGGCAGACGTCTGTTTCATTTGAGTGAGAGGAGGGTAGTAACAGTGGATGGGAAATTTAGGCATGATATGTCTACTTGGTGTGACCTGAGTTTCCTTTGATGTTTGGAGCCATGAGCTTTACCAACACCAGTGAAGTAGGTGACACGTGTTCCAACAAAAGCTAAACCAATGTGGGGATGTCTCATCTAAGCCTTTGTGTGGTGAGGAGCAGGAAGTATGGAGATGGTATTTCATCATGTAGTTGAGAATTAGCAATGATCATTTTTCCTTAACGCATCTGCTTAATGACAGCTTTCTAAAACTTCATCAGGAAGGAGTTAGTGGAATATCCTGAGCTATAAATCTTGCCTTGAAGGGTTGCACTTAGATGTTTACTGGTGCAGAGTCACTAGTTCTGAGCTAATGGCAAACTTTGGGATGGTGACTATAGACCCCGATGTGCCATGTGCCAGGTGCCAAACAGCACTCCCACATATGGCTGGGAAAGTCAGTTGTATATGAGGGACCCCAGCTGAGGGCCAGGTGGAGCTGAGATCCAGCTGTGACAGAGGGTACGCTGGGGAGGCAAGGAACATATGCTTGACATTTTGCCTATTTCTGGTGCTGCAGTGACTATAAGAAACGATGAATGTAATCATAGTATTATTTGTAACTCCTAATGTTTATCACTGTACATGAATATTAAGTAAAATACTTTGTCAAACATTATTTTATATAATTTCCACAACTACTCTGTGAGGTTAGTATTATTGTTCTCATCTCACAGATATTGAGGCTCAGAGAGGTTGAGACATTTATCTATAGTGTCTTGGACCTGGGAATTTTTTTTTCAAATACTCTGCACATACAGTTGTAGCATTAGCTCCGTTAAAAACATAGGGTCACAAAAAAAGGTACAGTATATTTTATTTTGATGACTGAAGAGATACTACATTTTAGTTTTACATAGGGTGAGATATATGACAACAAAAGCATGGAAAGCCTGCACATTCTTGAGGAATATATAAATATATGCTCATGTAAAATATAGCGATGTGTAACTTTAAAAGGTACTTAAATGTGCACGTTTATATGTCTGTATTTATATATACCCACCATTAATATTTATTTTAATTATTCCACTCTAAGGTCAAAGTGAGAGAATAGCATATATTTAAGGTAGCTCCTAGCTGGAGCTATAAGTCTTTCTCAATAAACACTTCCTTTTGGCTCCAATTCATTTAAATTTGAACTTCTGAACCCTTTGACTGGAAGGTTCCATTTATTTTGTCACAGGATCTTGGGAAATAAATACCTGTCGTATGTGGTACTGGTCTGATCTTTGCTTTCTTGACCTTGGATCAATAAAGGATAGGCTGTAGTAGATGTTCTCAACTTGGCAAACAAACCTTATTTTAAGTAGAACAATGGAGCTTGGCTTTAAGTGGAATCCGAAAAGAACTAGACTTGAATCACAATTACAGACAAGTCTTCTGAAGAAATAATGCATTGTGTATAGCATAAAGAATCATTCTAACCCTTAATGATAACAGGCGAAGTGGCGCATTAGGGATGCCTCATCTATGAATCATTGCTCTATTGCCAGGCTTGCACTGGTAACTTTCTGGGTTAATTCCTGGATAGTTTATCTCCTTTTCTGTAAAGGCCAAAACCCTTCTGTTGGCAGCTCCAGTCACAATTGTGTGTTTCCTTCCTGAGTGTGGGAACTATCCTGCCTATGAATATTGTCCTGACCTTTGATTTCAGATTTCTTCTGCAAATGGCCTTGGGCCAGCTCTGTCTGGCACCCTGCCCCTTTCCTTAGGTGTGAGGCCATTGTGTACAGTGTGGACCGATCACTCATTCGACTGGAGACCTTGAAATGTCTCCCTCACTCCGTAAAGACTGGAGATGAGCAGGCTCATAGTACAACAAAAGGAGAAGCTGAATATTGTACTCAAAGGATTTGAGGAAGACTTTCCATCTCCACCCTGACCGTCTGGCTCCAGAGAATTGGTGGGCTATACACCGCTGGCACCAACATAATACAGTTCCTAACAGTTATTTCTGTTCTTGTGCTGAATTGGATTCTTAGCTTCAAATCCTCACACAGCAGGCTTGTAGATCCTGCTAAAGATTCTGGCACAATTTCAATCGTTCTGTAGGCAGCTTCAATAAGACATGGGCCAGGGGACTGAACTGAAGGCATATTTTCTTTTATCAAGGTTGACTGAAAGAAAGTAGCCACCAGGAGGTTCTGCCAGCCCAGGAATGGGCAACCGTGGCTCGGCAGCTCTGGCCCTTGGAGCCCAGCCAGGGCAGACACTAGGGATGAGTCTCACTACGGCTGCAGATGCCTGGGCTCAAGATGCCTGATCCAGAGCTTGGCAGCTGCCAAACTAGCCCCCCGAGTGCCCAGATGAGTTGGCTTTTCTTAAGGAGATGGCAGGAAGGAACCAGAGGGATTGCTGTGGCTCCTTTCCAAATACAGCATTAAAGGGAAGCCAGGAGAACATTGCAATTTCCTCTGTATTTTAAGAAGCACAGAAATCATACAATAATCCTAACCCAATACCTGGAGGAGGTTGTGAGCTAAATCCTATATATTTTTGTGATTCTGTTTGGTCTTAAAACATTCATTCATTCAATCAGTTGACAAACATTTATTAAATGCCCACTACATGGGCACGCAGCAAGAATACAGAAGTTCAATAAAGTACAGTAACTTACCTTAAGGGAGTGGTTTCCAAACTTTTTGAACACAGGCCATTCAGGAGGGGCTGAAAACTCTGTGCCTCACCAATCCCATCCATTTCCCCTTTCCAGTGGTGGAAAATTTGGAGGGTGATTATGATGAATTTCCTTTAGGATTAGCAGTATATATGGTTCATATTTGAATCATAATGTCTAGTGTACTAATGTAAAAACTATAGGTTAAAATAATTTTGATGCCAAAATACATTTCTTCACACACTATAGGATTAACCAAGTAACCCAAAATTCATGATGATGAAGTTAAATTAATAGTAATTTTACTAATTGTAACAAATGCAAACCCATCCAATTTATAGTACTGATTATGTGCTCGTAATAAAGCGTTCTTCCTTCAAGTGCAAAATTCCATCTATTTGCTCATGTATATGTAGAGGAGGAGTTTTGTAAGGTTGACCAACATTGCACAGCAGC
Organism: Smutsia gigantea; assembly: GCA_032199065.1. NCBI lineage: Eukaryota > Metazoa > Chordata > Mammalia > Pholidota > Manidae > Smutsia > Smutsia gigantea. The sequence continues at coordinate 276,002 of JAVSCE010007328.1, read as the reverse complement.
CAGACTTCTCAGTGGAAACTGAATTAAAATTGTAAGTACGCTCTCAAAAACACTAATTTTCATTTGTAAGTACTAAGTATAGAAACTTCTAGCATACTTGATACTCTACTGATTGGTAGCCCTGAGTGATACATTAAGATGAAGGTGTATAGTATTGACCTTCATTATTCCTAAGGACCTGGAAAAAAGTGTTCTTTCTGAATGTGTACACAGTGTGAAAATTGCTGCAATGGAGATATGCATGTAGGAGATATGCAAGGTATCGTGGAAGGAGGTGAAAGGGCCTAATGGCTTAAATAATGAGGGAAGTTTCTTGTGATTAGTGCCCTTTGACTTGGGATGTAAACATGGCATAGGAATTTTTAAAATTAAATTATTATGATAAACAATCTTATGAAGGTTTCACATGAGCAACATTGTGGTTATTACATTCACCCATATTATCAAGTCCCATCCTCCACCCCATTGCAGTCACTGTCCATCAGCATAGTAAGATGCTATAGAGTCACTACTTGTCTTCTCTCTGTGCTATACTGCCTTCCTGTGCCCCCCCTACGTTATGTGTGCTAATCATAATGCCTCTTAATCCCCTTCTCCCTCCCTCTCCATTCCCTTCCCTTTGGTAACCACTAGTCCCTTCTTGGAGTCTGTGAGTCTGCTGTTGTTTTGTTCCTTCAGTTTTGCTTCACTGTTATACTCCACAAATGACTGAAATCATTTGGTACTTGTCTTTCTCTGCCTGGCTTATTTCACTGAGCATAATACCCTCTAGCTCCATCCATGTTGTTGCAAATGGTAGGATTTGTTTTTTTCTTATGGCTGAATAATATTCCATTGTGTATATATGTACCACGTCTTCTTTATCCGTTCATCTACTGATGGACACTTAGGTTGCTTCCATATCTTGGCTATTGTAAAGAGTGCTGCGATAAACATAGGGATGCATATGTCTTTTTGAATGTGTGATCTTGTTTTCTTCGAGTAAATTCCTAGGAATGGAATTCCTGGGTCAAATGGTATTTCTATTTTTAGTTTTTTGAGGAATCTCCATATTGTCTTCCACAATGGTTGAACTAATTGACATTCTCACCAACAGCATAGGAGGGCAGCATAGAAACTTTACAGGGGGATGAGGACACTGGAAGGGCATTCTAAGCGAAGCAAACAATGTACAGGGATATGAAGTAATAGAATGATCATAGGTTCTTAGACCATAATCTACAGTTTTGAAATCCCAAATGCTTTAAAACCTGAATATTTTTCTGAACTCATCTGACAACAAAACTGGGCTGAACTGATGTGAGGCTACATGTAGTTTCTATTTATCTCCATTAGTGTTCATATTCACATACTCAGTTGCAGAAATATTAATGTGTTGATTATGGGGTATGCTACCATACACTGGAAGGTTTACATAACAGATGCTACATACACTGTAATACTTTCATAAAATCTGAAGCTTACTGAATTCTAAAATACATCTGACCCTGAGGGTTTCAGGTAAGGGACTGTATATCTGTGGGCAGCTATAGGCATTTCATTATGGTTTGGGGAACATTGGACATTTAGAGGTGAGGTGCAAGATAGGATAAAAAAGGCAGGGTAGGGTCGTTTGAACCCTTGAGTCCCCGTGAGCTCACCACGGAGCACTTCATGGAGAGCTGCATATTCACATGTTTTGCCAGACTTGCCTGGCCTTTGCTCCCCGTACTAGTTTCCTATGACTGCTGTAACAAAGTACCAAATACAGAGTTTAAACGACAGAAATTTATTGTCGTACAGTCCTGGAGCTAGAAGTGTAAAAACAAGATGTTGGCACGGTTGGTCCCTGGCAAGGGCTGTGAGGCAGAACCTGTTTCAGCCTCCTTGGCTCAGAGACGGCCGTCTTCTCCACATGTCTCTTCACATTCTTCCCTCTGTGTGTCTCTTTGTGTCCAGATTTGTCCTTTTTGTAAGGATACCAGAGATAGTAGATTAGAGCTCACCCTAATGACTTCATCTTAACAAATTCCATCTGTAAAAACCTATTTCCAAATAAAGTCACTTTCTGAGGTACTGGGGGTTAGAACTTCAACATATGAATTTTGGGGGTACACAATTCTAACCAATAACCCTTCACATCTTGTTCTCAATTCCTTCTGTTTCTGATATTACTAGAGTCAGTATAGCTGTTGCATCCCCTCTTTTCTCCCCTGTTCTCCTAATAGCTACTCTTCCTCTTCAAGCATTTATTAAGCTTTTGATATTCACAAAACCTGTGAGTTAATTACTATTATCTTCCTTTTTAAGGTTGGCCCAGAAAAGTCCAGTAACATTCCTACTGTTACAAAATAAATAATAGACCTGGGATTCAGTCTTAGGCTTTTTCTACCTCTACGGACAAGCTCTGGGTTTTTGCCTGATACATTGGAAAATGGTCAAACCAGAAAGGGGAATCCATCCCCCAGACTACCTCAGGAGGGTACATGAAATTTCACTTCCCCCCTTTTGCTACTTACATCATGACTGTGGATTCTTGAAAGTTTTAGTGTGCATGTGTCAGATAGCCAGATCCTACCATCTCTTTGTTGTCATACACTGTCCTCTGATCCACACAAGCACGCTTCAGGGCAGGCTGTCAAGGTTTCCAGTTCCACACTGTTCTGTTTCACCAGGTGAATGTCTGCCTCCCTCCACCTCCTATCACTCTGCTCACCCCGCCTTCCTACAAGTCAGTGTTCAAATGAGATGACCTAACACAGATTGCCTACCCCAAAGGAAATTTACATACCTGTTCTATTTTCCAAATGTTCTGTGGTCATTTTTTTGTGTGTGTGTGGTCATTTTGACTCATATGGTCCATATGTCCTCTGTCCCACACAGAATCAGCTGCATACTTGGTATTTCTTCTTCCTTTCCAAAGAGCATTGGAATAAACAGAGCATTGCAGAAGACGCCGTGTGCATGTGCTTGCACACGTGTGCACACACACATGCAAGGAGATAGTGCAAGAGTGAGAAAGAGGAGGATGGTTTGTGGTTTACAAAACACTTGCCAGCTAAAAGGACCTTTTCATTAGTTTCTGATCTAGCTGGGATGAAAATATTTCCCTTGAGGAATAGTTTTGAGTGAGGCAAAAATATCTGCATTTCTAGGCAGATGTGTGTCTAGGTGGGAGGTGGGATAAACAAGAAAACAGTTCTGCAGAACTCCCACTAGTCTGTGTGATTTCCGCTTCATCATCATCAATTAATATTTTTTGACTGATAGACCACAGGGCACATGGCACTGTATGCTGTTGCAAACGCTAATATTTTATTTCCTGCTGCTGGATCCTGGAGATTTGCTACATTTCACATCTAAATGTTGGCTACTTTAGCAGTTTGTTAAAGGGACTCTTTCATCTACTGTTTATAAAATTATCTCACAGTCTGGAATCAAGAGAAACCTTTTATGATTACATATAATTTTTAGCTGATTATCACAGAGAAGAAGAGGAATGTAGACACTGCAGTAAAAACTAGCTTTCTTTTTCCGCTTAACATATAGTAATAACACAACTCATGAACTCGGTATTACTTTTTAACAAGTCATTGTAAAGAGCTTTCGATAAGCCTGAATATGTATTTGGAATCCTTGCTAGGAAATGTGTTCACTGAAGGTGCGATCATCTTCCCCATTCAACAGTTGGGAGAACTGAGACACTGAGCATTTTAATGACATAAAGAAACTCACACATGGATCTGGTGACACAGTCTCTCCAGGCCAGGACAAACTGGATGAAATATAAATTTATCTTTGTTGGTGTCTATGGGTTACTTGTTACTCTGTAGTCACATCTTCATCTAAATCTTCCTCTCCTCTGTTCTTACTCCCGCTGCTCCAGCCGGCTCAGCCACTCACTTGCTCGTGCACACACACCTGGTCCCCTTGGCAAGCTGGACTATTCACACCCTTCTGTCTTAGTCGTGTATTTTCCTGCCACCAAACCTTTGCTTTTATTGTTTTCTCATCTGTAGTACCATATGCTATCGCCCAAGGTCTGCTTGCTTAAATCTTGAGCATCTTTAAGGAGCTCTCAAATCCTAGCAGTTCTCAAGGCCTTTTTACATACCCCTTCCTACCCATCATTAATAAGCTCTTCTTTTTTCCCTCTTCTACCATTACATGCATTTGGATCATTTATTTACCCTCCCCACCCCATTTCTCATGCCCTGTCTGCTTGGGATTTGCTGATCAGTGACTATCCCACGTCACCGCCTGTGCTCTCTTGGATCTGAAGACATTAGGATGATCGGTCAACAAGCCAATCAATCAGTCAGTCACATCAGTCAAGAACATTTCTCACTTGTCCGCTGTGAAGTAACAATACAAACACAGATCAGAGAGCGTGACAGGGAGCCTCAGAGGACTGCTTAATGCTGTTTTTTGTTGATTAGGAATTAAAGTGTTTTGTATGAAGTATCATTTGAAAGTATTCAGAAGTTATTTGGGGCTCAGAAATATCTTGATCCTGTTGAGATTTTTATTAAGTTGACGAATAAAGTAATGCTTCTTTTCATCAAGGAAAGTATTTGCCCAAGGTGGCAGAGTTGGCCGGCAGAATTGCTTCATCCAAGTTCTTCTTGCCCTTATATAATGTCCAAGTATATAAGTACATGAGGTAGAACTCTAGAGCCTTCTGAGTTTGGACTTTTAGTGAGAAGTAGGAGAGAGACAAAGAGAATGAGTCTTTTGTCATTTATTCTCACTCATATGGGTTTATTAAAGCTCTTTATCAAACAAAGCCCTGAGTAATTGCAGAGAGGTCCAATACCCAGGGTACAGAATGGTACGTGGAAAAGAAAGCAGATATTTTCCTGTCATGATCCTATGTTTGGCCACCTTAGGGTTTGTTTTCTTTAACCCTTTATGGTTAAATCAGATAGGATTAAACATTCAATATCTAAGAAAGCATGCATGAATTAATATACTATAAAGAAACATTGATTGATTGATGGGATCATTCAATTCACAAATATTTACTGAGCACCTACTTTGTGCAGGCATAATGTGAGATACCAGGAATACAATAGTGAAGAAGATAGAGGTAGCATCTGCCCTAGCTGAGTTTTAGGCTAGTGTGTATAACAGCAGTTTACAGTGAGCAACAGTGAAGTGTGACCAGATGGTTACAGGGGAATGACAGGGTGCTGCAGGGGCATGGAGTGTGACCTCACCCAGTTGTGGGGGCTCAGAAGAAGAGTCATCTATAAATTGGCAACTGAAAGCTAAGTGGAGTGAATTGGTCAGACTGAGGAGAAGAGGGTTGCAAAAGCAGAGGGGGAGGACATGTGTGAAGGCTTGGGATAAAAGTGGATGAGAGAGAATGCGGCATGTATGGAGGTCAAGGTGGCTTGGGAGCCAGGGGGGCACAGGTCAGTGCTGCCCAGCTGTGAGGTTTGTTTCTGAGGGTGCCCACATCCCAGAGAGCGGGGAAAGAGGTGGAGCCTGGAGAGTCTTTGCACAGTAGCTTGTACATGTACTGCTTAAGATCTGACTCTGAGTGTGAAGCAGACAGATACTTGCACAAAGACAAAGGAGGTGCTCTGATTGTTCCTCTTTAAAAAGAACATATGGCACTGCAGTACTGAGCCCTCCCAGCAGAGATCTCTACCCATATTTGTGCCTGGGCTTCTGTTTATAGGCATAGTACAGCAGGGCTCAGAGAGCCGGGAGAGGAATAATATTGATTTTCCTTATACTCTACCAGGGACGTTTACATGGCAATTCTTTGAGATAATGTAAAACATGCGCTGGGGAGAGGGCCCTGGAGATGGTCCTTGACATCTCTGAACAACTGGTAGGAGTGAACAGAGCTGCCTGGGACTGTATTTTTTGTAAACAAAACTGTATTGAAGGTTTCACATATGTTTGATGCCCTAAAGCAGTTTCTTTCCACCATTGCAGTATTTGTCAAACATGTAGATAAAAGGTAGGTAGAAATAGCAATGCTTATGTGCTGAATTTTAGTAGTTAGGTTGAATTTGACTGAATTTTAGTAGTTTAGATTTTGCAAGCCTGAAGTATACCCTCATCTAGATTATGACACAGTACTTTGTGCACAGTAGGTGTGCAAAAATATTATTGGATTGAAGTTGAATTTTGAATATACCACTGAAGACTAGAAATCTTATGGATTTTAAGGAAAACCCCAGATTAATTTTCTCCCATATGAAGAACAATTTATTTACTTCTTTTGTATTATCCCTAGTACTGAGCTGGGTACTAGATGTGCAGTATTTGTTGACATGTTGAGGGAGCATTGTCCTAATTAAGAACAGAAAAAGAAATGTCTTCATCATCAGCAACACAGTTATTACGACGTTTCACTTTTTCCAAGGTGTTTTCCTATGTGCCTGTCCTAACGTCTATCAGTTACCAAAAAAGAGGAAAGAATATTGATAGTAAAAATAGAGTAGAATTTGTAAAATATACATGTATTTTCTAGCTCTAAGAAGGTCTTTCTAATCTGGATTTTGCAGTCATACAAGTTTATGCTTAGATCTGATTTTCACTGGGAGGAATATGGGACACGTTCTTAATTTCTTTGTGTTTCCTTCCCCAGGTCCTCCCACCTCTTGACCAATTTTTTCTCTCAAAATGGAAATAATACTAATTCCACAGGATTTTGTGATGATACAGTGAAATATGTATTTTTACACAAAGCAGGTGGCAGAAGGCCTGCACAGAGGTGTTGTTTGTTATTTGTCTCTTCTTTTCATTGCCCTTTCCATTGCTCTGAAGATCCAAGCTTCTTAGCGGTATGTCTCAGCCTCATTAGCATAATCTATTTATTCTGAATTATTTACTATTTTGCCAGGGACAGACACAAGTTCATGTTTGTATACTCTGTAAGGACAAGTTTTCTTAAATAAATTGTGTTGAGAAAAAATTTAAAAAGTGTTAAGTACATTCAAAACATACTTTTTAAAATGGTGAAGCAAGTGACACAGACATTCCTTTAAGCTGCTCCTCTGTACATAGATAGTTCCAATAAGGTTGATTAAATATTACATATTCTGAGGTTCACTAGTTGAAATCAGATTGGCTTTGCCTTACTCGATTTAGTAGCAACCTTTCCCATTGTTACAAATGTTATTTTGTTTTTAGCAGTGAATACATTTAAACTGAGAACACATTTGAACTTAGGGATTTCAAGGAGAGAAAAGGAACAGATTACACAAAGGAAGAGTTATAATATGGAACAAGCACATTCACTGCTTTTTTGTTATGAAATTGAATTGTCAATACTCCTCTCTTGAGAAATTGCAAAACAGCATTCTTTTCCTCTGCTTTCTTCTCTTTTTTTCCCTCCTATCTTTTTACCTTTCATATTTGTGTGCATTACTTGAAAGCCAGGTATGGGCTAAAGGATGTTGCAGTGAAAAAAAAACAAACTAGAAAAAGGCAAACAAAAGCTTATTGATTTTCACTGTTTATTAACATGAAAAAAATACATTGGTATACAGGTGGACAGGTGGTTGCATATAAATTAACATATAAGTTGAAACGGAAAACTTTATGAGACAATATCATCTAAAAATGCTCCATGGCCTACTATCAAGTCACTATAGATAAATGTGCTATTGTTACTTCCCTAATGCTCATCAATAATTATTTACATGAAGGTAAACATTAAATTCTTTATTATATAAAAAGGATGGGAGTATAGACCCTAAATTTAAATAGAGAAATCTGGATTGAAAAAGCTGCTTGACCATATACTTAGAAAATCCATTGCAGGGATCCATCCTCTCCTGCCAGTAGCTCAACAACCTAAAAGAAAGACTTTTTTTGCAAGTCACTGTCTGACTTTTCCAGGCAATTCAACAATTTCTTTTTAAGGAAAAAAAAAAGTAGCATTTGTTTTCCTTCAAAGCATTTTTGTTCTATGATTGAGATGACATGGTTTTTGGGCTGCTCCCTGCAGGAGGAGAAGCCAGACAGAAGGCAGCTTTCTATCAGCTCTGGCAATTATAACAAAGTCATAAAACCCCAGGTAAATGGGAACTCTTTAAACATTTGCAGATATAAATCCGACACAGTAGGAAAGTGACCCGAAGGGAAGTACTTATTGATCCATTTTCCCCCAAAGCTGTCAGTGACGAATGCACATCATCTAATTTCATAGGAACGGCTCCAACCCTGCAGCCTTGCAGGTACTCTCCCTGGCTTTTCTTGGTGGCTGTTTGACTATGACCAAGGAACTTAACCTTCTGAGGTATCATTTTCCCCATCTGTTAATGGGGGTAACAGTGTCTCAGCTCTGAGCCTTTCTTTCTATCCAGGGCAGCTCAGGGAACTGTGGTGTTGTGTTGTGTTGTATCATAAACATATTTCTTGCCAGGTTTTGTCACTTCATTTTCTCCTCAGCAGGGTCTTGTCCATCACTGTTGATTTCATTCTGTCTAGAGTACAAAGCAGTGAAGGGGGAAGCTTTGAAGTTGTGGCATTCGCATGTAGTCGATTGAGACAGCCAAAAGAAATTCTGACATCCCTGCCACAGTCATTTGTCTGGTAAGCTGCACTTGTTCTGCAGCTAGAAAATGGGGCAAAAAGCTATGAAAGAGACATAACTTGATCAGAGATATGATGTTTTTCCTTGCCAGTCTTCAGATTGAATCCATCAATAAATATTTTCTAAGGCGATTCTGTTATTCATGAGGCACATTCCAGGAACTTGGGCAGAATCCCAGCGGTGTGTGTGCGGAGTGCCTTGCACCCAAGGACCATAGAGAGCTCAGACAGATCAAACCCCTGCTGAACGACCCAAGTGCAGTTGAATTCTGGTCGGCGTGGCTGATGTCCTGCCTGTGTGGGAGACACGATACAAACTCACCATGGTAGGGAACGCTAGGGCTCACCCGTATCCAGTTCTGTTCTTTTCGAACATAGGGGAATTCTGTACTTCCCAGCCTCCTCGTTGGTGGGGGGCTGTGGGACTAGTCCTAGCCGACTGAATGTTAGTGGGTTGGGGATGGGTGTCACTCCGGGAGTGGAGCCCTGAAGAACTGATAAACCTGCCTCCATACTTTTTCTCCCCACCCCTCCAATGCCCTTTGCTATGGTGGAGAGTCAGGTGTTGAGATGGCAGGATCCCAAGATGGAGGGAGCTTGTATCCTTGAGTCCTTAAATGGTGGACAGACTAATAATCCTCATTGGACTCTATGTGAGTGACAAAATACTTTTAAAGGGTTACACAGTTAAGATATAGGGTTTCTTTTTTAGGCACCATAGTATGTCTACCCTCCTCTGCCTAATGGAATGTCAAACAAAACATAAGAATTGAATGGCTGTATGAAACAATGACAGTGTTAATTGTCCCCAGGAGATATAAGAATAATCACCAAATGAGAAGGTAAGGTCAGCGAGTTTCCTTAAGCACAGAGGGCTGCTCAGTGTGTGTGGAGGTTTGGAGGCTATGGACGATTGGGTGGGGTGGGGACAGGGACAGGAGGAAAGGTGTTTTGCGAAGACGGTTTCATGACACTGTGAGCCGGGACCTCCACGGCTGCATGGGAGATCCTCAGGGTAGGACCCCGGCACCAGAGTGAAAGGAAACCAGAGTTCTCACCTTTGAAAATTAGAAGCTTAAGCCTCCATGCCACTAGCTAGTTATTGTTCTTAGTTAAGAGGCTGTGTTTCAAAATGAGGGCTGCAATGCCTACTAACATTCAGGGTAGAGAATATCAGTCTATTATTTGGGAGAGAACAAGTCATGTTATAATTGAATGAAGACATAAGGACTTACAGGCAACAGGAGGGCATTCTTGTTGAAATCAAAGCTACCGGTGTGAGTGTAGCTTTATCCCATGGTCCTACTCTCTGCTGGGCTAGCTTTCCAGAGATGAGCAGTTTAGACAGCTGCAGCAGACTTCCCTTGCACAGAGTTTGGCTCTGTAAATCAGTTAGTTCATACAATTGAATGTGATGAGTAGTTATGTCACAATGTTGCTTAAAGTCTCACAGAAAATGTATCTAATTTATTTTATGTAGTTAATATTGTTTTATTGAATATGCAATACTGATTTTATAGAGCAGACAATTCTTTGAGAGAGATGTTCAGAACCCATATCAGCTCCAGCACCACTCTTTTAAAGAACAGAAAATGCTGGTGAGGGACTTAAAATGCAAGTTTGCATTTTGTGATTGTTAATTTTATTCCATTGTCATTTAAATTCATTTCGTCCTAGGTTACAGAAAACTAATTTTCCTATTTAAAGGCTGAATTGCCAGCTCAAACCTGGTTTCCTCAGCCTGTGTCTTCCATAAATGGCCAAAGTGGCATGGCTGTTGCTTTCCACCTGGGTCCAGGTCCGGTGCACACCCATCCCTGTGACAGTGGGTGTGATCCTACCGGGCCTAGAGCTCAAATGCCTGGAGCCTCTGCAGAGCCTGCTGGGCCCGTGTGGGACTTCCCCTTGGAGAGTGTTACAGTGCAGTACAGAGCCTTGGCTTCCCGGGCAGGCAGACAGGCTGATGGATCTGGATTTCAATCTCTCCTCTCACATGTTAGCTGTGTGACTTGAGCAAATCCAGTTACCTCTGCTTGCTGAGTTTCCTCATCTGTAAAATGAGAATAATGCAGGGATAGTAGTTGTGAGGATTATAAGACATGATGAGTTCCCTGTGAAAGATAACAGGCACTCCGTAGGATTACCGCAGATGAACTAACTGCCTGCGTTGGCAAGGTACTGGGCCAGGACTTCAGGAGCTGTGCTGGGCCTGATTCAATGTCCATCTCGAGCCTTCATCTTCTGGAGTTAAGGCGGAGAGCTTATTGCTGCTTCTACACATGGTGCCCGGTAAAGGAACACTCGGAATTCCCTAACATGGGGGAATGTTGCTGATCGGACCCTCTGTGGTAGCTGCTTCTTAAGCCAGGGTCCTCCCAACCAAGGTACACCTATATGGAGCTCCCCAGAGTGGTTTTTTAAGTCCCAGGATTGTATGAATATAAGCTACTGATTTGATAAATATGACTATACACTTGCCCTTCAATGAGAATTAAGTACAATTTGCTCTATACTGGCATTTCCAAAACTGTGTGCCAGGCAACACTAACTCTCTCAGGTGGTCTAAATGCTTTTAGAAGGGAAAATAGGATTTTAAGGATTATTATATCTGGGGAACCTTGAGTTAAATAATTTTTTTTCTTTTAGTTTAGTATTCCTCAGAGTTTTTGTATTCAAATTGTACCATGAATCTCTAGAAGACTGTGTATAGAGGAGACATGCAATAAATATATGTTTTATGAATGAATGAATAAGTGAATGGTAGACTTAAACCTAGATTCTTCTCTCTGGATCATTTTGGAGCCTTATCATCTTCCATTTACCTCTCCATACACAGGCTTGGACCTGATTTGTTTTTCTTCTCCATTAGTCACATATTTTTGCAGACCTACATGCTCCTATCCCAGTTCTCAGGTTGTGAGAGAAAACATCAGTGTTTCTGGTATGTTAAGGACTCAGGAAAGCTATTTCCATACTTATAAGTCCTGTAGCATGGATATGGTGACCCCAGTAATTCTCAGTCAACATCCTCTGGAGGCCTGGCTCTTTTCCCTCTGGGATGCTAAACTCTTAAAAAGAGCACCCCAGGAAGGACTTATCTGTAGTAGGCAGTCTGCAAAGTCTGTTCCAGAGGCTCCCCTGTCCCGTCCTTCTCCTCCTTACTTACACAGATCTGGCAGTTGTCCCTTGGAAACCACAAGATGGTTTGTTGGCTTATTCCCCTTACTCTTTGCCCAAATAAAGGGCCCTCTGAGAAAGCGAACACTACCTCTGCTTTAGGGAGATGATGCAGACTGGTCTCAGCAGAGGTAAGGTACAGGTAAATGTACCATTCTGCTTGGTTGATATGGGATATCCCAACTTTTAATTCATGCTCTTCTAATACCAGCCAGGACCACTATAATGATAATATCTCATCAAGAATTTCCCTACAGTCATTTTCTAATAAAATTTCCAAAAGAAAGTACATAGGATTTTCCTGCTATTTGAAATTCAACCGAACAGACCTAACAACTCTTTCCTTTCTCATTGGTAGCTGGAGAAATAATGGCCATTGGGTAAAAGGTGAGGTCATTTTGAGTGGCAGCTGTTTATTAGGCAGAGACTCTGGCTGGGGTCATTGCTGCCAGGGATCATTTATGGGCCTGTCACCTGATGTGCAGAGTATCAGGGATCGAAGGCCTGATCCATGCATGAGGACTGGGCGTCAGGGAGGAGAGAGCTCAGTGAAGCTCAGATGATCTCTGAGTTGCCTTCAAATCTCATCTTCATCGCATGCAATTGGTATTTCTGCTTCAACATCTTTTCCTTTTAGATAAAAGTAACAAGTCTCCTCATTGCAAAAATGACAGCACGTATGGCTTTGGCAAACCGATAGAGAAGACAGGTCAAGTTCGCCCAATTAGGAGAGGACCTAGGTGATCAGTTGAGACCAGGACTTAATCATTTATGCATTTGATATGAATTAGTACAGGGGGCCCATACTTTTGGGTGAGAATTCTCTACGAGCCCTGAATAGACATATTTTCATGGACCCAAACTCTGGCAGAGGCAGAAATGGATTTGATGGATTAGCTGTAGCTTTGATGTGTCTTCCAAATAGTTTATTCATCTGTGATCCCACCTGAAATAGTTTGAAGGACATTTCTCCCTCCAGAAGAGGCCCACTTCTAGTAATTTAACAATATGGCAAAGAGATAAACACAGCTCGATGTGCTTTTTAGTGGGAGTGTTAGGGAAAAGAAGGAGCCCAGGCTGGGGGAATTGACCGGATCGATTTTGATCCCCTACTAATGGCCCATGATATGCTAACTATCTATTTCTAACTGATGGCTTGGTGGAGAGTTTCCTGGGGAACAAACTTCCCTCTGTGGGCTATTTTCTTTGCTTTAGTCTTCACTTTGTAGCTGACAGAACTCACAGGGTAGTTCTTTGACCTAGCTCCACAAGCACGGTAACTGAGGCTTTGAATGAGAGAGGAGCTGTGGTGGGAAGGGGCAGTTTCATGTAGAGCAAACAGAAGCCAGGGGAGGGAGGGAAGCAAAACCATCTCCTGCAAAAGGGCCCTTCCTGCCCTAGAGGGGAGCTTGGAGGCCTGTGGCAGTGCCCACCCATCAGCAGATTGTGCCCTTCTCCTCAGGGCCTGGCAGCCGGAGGAGCGCCCACGCAGCCTGGGGCTGCGGACTGTACATATTTCAGGAGGGGGTAGGATTTAGCCATGACTTTGGATTGCAGAAACACTTGTTTTTCCAACAGATTGCATCCCATAAGTAAACAACACACACAGACACGTGCTTTGTTTTAACATGAAATCTGCACAGATGAAGTGCAAGGCACAGGCCATATTGCATTGTCTTGGTTTTAAGGCTCTTTGTCTGGAATGATGCCTCATTTGCATATGAAAAATGTTCCTTTTTGCAGTGGTCTCCCTCCTCATTTTTCTTTCAAGGAACCGCTCCAGTAAGTTTTTACTTTGTTGATGAGTGGAGGGAGTAGCTTAGTGTCCGAAAGGAGAGAAGTCAGGAAAATTGTACACACTTTAAGGTTTTAATTTTATCTTAAAGTTGAGATATCTGTTTTTCTTATGCAAAGTGGACCTTGAAAGAACAGAAGCTTACAAAACACAAGGGAATGTATTAGTTTTCTTTTGCTGCCATAACAAATTACTACAAACTGAGTTGTTCAAAACAATAACCATCTGTTGGTCAGAACTTCAGCAGGTCAGGGCTGGATTTGTTTGCTTAGGGTCTCCAGCACTGAAGGTCAGGGTGTCAGATGGGGCTGCAGAGTCAGGTTTTTCCAGATTCTCTGTTTTTTGGCAGAATTTAGCTCCTTGTAGATGTAGGACTGGTCCCTTTTTCTTGACTCATGGTCCCCCTTATCATCAAGTCAACTATGGTGAATTGAAACCTTTTCATGCTTAGAATCTCTGACTTTTCTTTCCCTCACATCTCTCCTGCTTCCTTGGCCAAGAGAAAGCTCTGTTTTTAAAGGCTCCTGTAATCACAGTGGGCTCAGCCAAATAATCTCCTTATTTTAAAGTCACCAGGTTGATAACCTTAATTACATATGCAAAGTCCTTTGACCATAAAAGTTTACATATTCATGGGTGTGGCACTAGAGGAGTCAAAATTCTGCCTCCTACAGGGAGGGGAGAGGAGATTCAAGGCAGGAAGCATAGCACAAGCAAAGATGTGGGCATGTATACATATATAGGGGAAGGTAAAGAGAGAAATGGTTAATATTTTTAGTATTTTTACAATCATTAGTATGATTGTGTTTTAGAAAAAACACTGGGGATAAAGAGACTAATTAGGAGTTATGATGGGGTCTACACTTGCCAAGACCCATTCTTCAGGCTGTTAAGAAAGACCCTAGCTAGTAGAACAGTGTAGTACTTAAATGGGGATTCAAAGATCAGACAGACTACATTCAACTCTTGGTTTTGCTATTTATTAAATTTATTACTTTGGTCAATTTATTTAATTCTGCTAAGCTTGAATTTTCTCATATGTATAATGAAGATAACAATACCTAGCGTATAGGGGTGTTGTGAGGATAAATGAGCTAGGGGATATCCTGGCATATAATTAGCAGTCAGTAACTGTTTATACTTTTTACTACTACCTCTTTCTTTCCCCATATCAGAAAAATAGTTCAAAGTAATTTGTAAGAAGCTGGGAATGGTTTGAACTGAGTTTCTGTTCTCTCTCTTCCACCAGCTAGCTATGCGATCTTCCCTTCTTTGTGTCAGAGTTTTGTCACTTTTAAAATGAAGCTGATGTTAATTATGCTCATTATGTCAAAAGGAAGTTGGTAATATTTACAGCACTTTGAAATAATCACTGATTATTTATGAAATACATGATCACCTAGAGGAAAACAATCCTGATTTCTAGTTCATTCTTTCTCAGTCACCCTACTATCTATCACCATTAATAGGAGAAAGACAAATTATTTCCTATGGGCCCATCATGCAATAGGATGTAGAGAAAAACCAATCATCATGAAGAGCATGTTGGAAATGGACTTCCCTGATGGACTGGCAGAGTCTCTGGCTTGCGAAGGGATGTCAGTTACCAGGTGTAAAGAAAATCAAACTCCTCCCCAGATCTTTCTATCAATCTGTAGCAAATTCACCAAATACTGGTATTAGAGCTTTTCTTCCTTTTTTACCAACATTAACACCAAAAAAGTGAATATTTGACTCAAGGCAGGAAATCTGCATTCTCGTTTGGTTCTAGTATTACTTAGTCATAAGTCCTGTATCCTTTCTGGAGCCCATTTGTGAATGACAGATGCTGGTCTAGGATCATCTATAAGGTCCATTCCTTCATTAAGATCGTATGAACTAGACTGGTAAGACAGGGTGGCTTTGTAAAATCTTTCATGTTTGTTTGTGAAAGTTGGGCAACCATTCTTGTGAGCAGCATATCTCAAGGAAGATCACTCTGAGGGGGCGGGCAGAAGAGGGGACTCTTGTAGGGTTTCTGCAGGCACCAGAAGAGGGCTGGCCTGGGTGGAGTCTGAGCTGGACCTGATGGGGCAGGACAGAGGAGGTGAGGCAGCAGAGAAGATGGTCTTATGGGTGAGGTGAGAAGAAAGGGTGCCAGGCACATTTTCCCAGCCTGGCTGACAATCTCTGATTAGAGGGGTCATTTATTCAGATATGTGTTTTACACTATAAACTTACTAGCCTCTTTCCTGGGCTGATTGAGCTCTGTTGGTGAAAGCTTCATCTATAAATGAGGCTAATACTAATTTATTTGTCTGAAAGCACATAGTCAAGTTATACAGCTTTTTGAGGTACATTTAGCAATGAGGTGTAGTTTATCCTGGGCTGTACATTATCTAACTTGCCTCAAAAGAAGACAAATAATTTAATCTAAGGTTTTATAATATCATAGTTTGAGGAAAAACTGGAATGGGGATCATAAAATCTGATTTTGCTCTGAGCTCTGGCACAAAGCAGAGATGTGAACTTGGACATTCCATAGCCCATCTGGGTCTCATCCCTTATTGGTACCTGCCCCACCAGTCAGTAGAGCTGTGTGAAGCTCTGTCCAGTGCTCTGCACGAAGTGAAAGCTCCAGACTATATGCTATTATTTTTCCGGCCCTGACACAGTACTTTGAAAATTTGAAACAGCTCAAAATAGTTATTGAGTGAATGAATGAAGAAGAAGAGGGTGTTGTGAAGTTTAAAAAATAAGTCAATGCCTGAAGTGCCACATAAGAGTAAGTTACACTCTGTTGAATGAAGCAACAGTTTTCACACATACAGCAACATTGTAGAAAAATCCTTAAGCCCTAAACATCTCTTCTTACCCAGGTGAGGTGGATGGTATAATTGCTAGTGTGTTAACTTGTATCAGTGATATCTTCCCTGACCACCCTGTCTAAAATAGAACTCCTTCCGATTGTTCTCTACCCTTTGCCTTTATTTTCCATCTTAGCATTTACTATAATCTGACAAGTCTGTTTTGCCTTGTTTATTTATTATCTGACTCTCCCCACTGAATGAAGTAGTTCCTTTGCCTGTTTTGTTTTTTCTTCCTACTGTACACTGCATTGTAGAGCGGTGCATGACACACAGTAGGCATAAGAAAGATGACAGATACATGTCTTTTGGGGATGCTTCAACTTGACAATGACTTTCGCTAAATGATCAAGCCCTTGGCACCATATCTGCCATTACTTAAAGCCCGTAATATACTATTATATCTAGTTTAAAAGCAGTAACAGTAATTTTTCTGGGTGGCTTATATAGTAGGAGTCCTTGAACACATATGTATCTCATGACCAGGACCTGGAAGCTGTTTGTCTGTAATCATTTGTCCCCTTAGGGGTGGTCAGGATAATTGCTTCCTGAATGGAGGTGCCCTCTCTCCCAATAGCTGCAGAGGGGTCTGTTAGGAGCAACACCAATAATTCTGCTCTCTGCTCCATAAAAAATTAATAGCCATAAAAGTCAAATTGGCTTCCTCACTAGCAAATGAACTTTACTACCCGCTTTAGCTTACAGACTCCTAGTAACCAATATGTAAAAAATACCAACCGGGGAAAGATATTTTCCTGCTTTATAGGCTTTTAAAAAACCATTTAATTCAATCTGGCACCCAGGCTGAATGTAAAATAGCTGCAAAGCAGTATTGATGGGACAACACATGCTATCATTAAATCTATGTATCAATCCATCAAGTGTAAGATAAAAATCAATCACATGCAAACAGACATCTTTAGGTGGGAAAAAAGGTTAGGTGTTTGCTACAGCCCTGCTCCTAAACTGTACCCTTTTGGCCTCTTCTTTGAACAATGTTCTCACCTGCTGTAAGATGATGATCTTTTGGTGTTTTCTGAATGCCTGCTTTGCGCAGGGCTCTGATTAAAATTTAAGAGTTTTTTTTAGCTTACGTTGAGGTTTTGAAGTTAGGCTTCTCGGAAAAATGATAGAAAGTGACTTTCCCATGTAGATCACTGTGTAGTAAAGAGCCATGATCTGGGGCCTGAAATCTACCTGGGTAAAGTGTTAAACTTGCAGATTCTTGGGCCCCATTACAGAGATTCTAATTATACTGCCCATGGTCCCGGTGCCATAGTTGAATAAACAGTGTCGTTTGCAGCCATAAGCCCTGGGTAAGAATCCACGTTCCATGACTCACAAATTCTATGGCCTTGGGCAAGATAATGAATCTTTTCTAAATCTCAGTTTTCTCATTTGTAATTCAAGTTTATGGATGATAAAGTATTCTGGATACATTCTCATTTAATCCTGCTTTATAGGATGGTACAGGAGTAAATGAGGCAATGTATGTAAAACATTTAGCTTGGAGTCTGAGAAATGTTGTACGGTTGCCACTGCCAGCAGCTCTGATGTGCTGAGCTTCCTGTCTGAGGGGCATTGTTCTAAGGGCTTTACACATTTCCCTCTTAAATCTCAGGTAGGTGCTGCCATCATGCCTGCTTTTATATAGTGGAGAAAACTGAGGCACATGGAAATTAAGTAACCTGTTTTAGATCACAGAGCAGCGAAGTGGTAGAGCAAAGACGAGATTCCAGGCCTGTGTGATGTCAAACCCTGCATACTTTATCTGCTCTTATTACTTGTTTTCACCTGGAGCCTGCCTATCTTTTTTCTTCTAGCTTTGCATCTGGTCATTATCAACCTTGTATTGGAGTCATCTTCCTGATTAATCTGTTGTCAACCTATATATTCTGGCATCAGTACATTTATTGGTGAGGCGGAACTCAACATATACCTTCAAAGAAAAGAACCCACCTCATAGAACTTAAGAAATGCAAATAATCGCTACTCTTATATATATATATATAATCAACATTAGGTAACAAATCAGAAGAATTAGCATAGGTTTTTTGGTTCAGGGTAGTAAGCATCCTCAAGAGGAATCAGAACATATTTAAAAACCAAATTGAAAATTTAGTATTGTGTATGGCTAGCTGTGACTAGTGAGATAGTAATTTCTTTACTTCTTTAGAATTTTTGCCTTTTCTGAATTTTGTCCCACTGCGAGCTTACAGTACTTCTCTAATCAGAAAAAAAATGCTTTTTCCTCAAATAAAAAGCAAATTAATTGCAAACAGAATCTCACAGCATTCGTCTTGTATTTCTTCAGGCTGCTGCTCTCTCCCAGACACGCATCCTGGCCACCTCCATAGGACACTGGGAGAAAAGCTCATCAACATTTTGGTGCCAAGGGGAGAAAAGAAGGGCTGATGAGAGAGGGAGTATTTTAAAATTCTGTGAGCTCTATTAGAAGTACGCCTCAGTTCACTGACCTTGAAAATTAACCTAGGGTAACCAGAGGACTAAGCCCCAGAATAAACAAGCAAGAAAATTCATTTCTAATTTTGGTCAAATGTTAACAACATGTTGTGTTTCCACGATGCCGAAACTTATTCATTTAATGAAAAACAGCATCAGTAAAGCCATTGGAACCACACAAAAATCAGTAGGGGTGTTGTTTTATAGACCAAGCTATGACTTTATAGATGGAATTTCTCTACTGTTTATGTATTTGTTTAGTTGCCATTTGACATAGTTAGAGGTCATACTGGATCCTGAACAGAGAATAATTATTAAAATACCACATCAAAAAAGGAAATGTGATGAAAAAGGCTCTAGTACCTTTCAGGGCGATAAACGAACCATTGGAAAGATTCCATTTTCTAATAAAGTTATTGCTAAATTTTTGTTTGATAGCACAGTGCAATCCATTTAGTACTAGGTTGGAAGCCTTTGGGTATAAAGAAATTGTGAACTGTATAGAACGATCCTCCACACCAATAGTAATCTCCCAGCCACACTGAGGCGATTAAGCTATGTTTAATAAGAGTTTCTTGGTAGCTAACAGGAAAGGAGGCTCTGAAAGTAAGGTATTTCATAATATTTTATATAAAAGAAGAATTCTAAAATGGGAAGATGTAAATTCTTGAGAATGTGGAGAGGAAAATTCTGTTATTTGTATAAGCCAAACAAGAGATGCTACAAGATAATTGTATCTTATATTTATAAATTCTGATATTCTCAGATATTTGATGTGCTTTCAGATCAATTTTTAAATTTTATTCCTGTCACAGGTATATGTCCGGTAGGCATTTTCACTCCAGATTGATAAAGAAACTAAGGCATGGTTAAGTCATTTGCTCAAAGTCACTGGTAGGGTTAAAGCTACAACAGAGGCCATTATATACTTCCCACATTGGGGCTTACTTACATGCTACTTTTTTTTTTCTGTCTAGAGAGTTTGTTGTCATGGCACAAAAATATCTGTATGAACATTAAAAACAAAAAAATAAACAAAAAGAAAAAAATAACCCAGTATGAAGTTTGCTTTGTCTACATAACATTTAATATGGAGACATGCCCAAATCAGTGAATAGAAATTATGGTGTTCCACAAAGTTTGGGTAATTGACTACTATTTTTCTTGTTGTCCAGATGCTGTGGCATCCATTTATGCCCAGCTGAAGTTAAGATATGGACAGACATAGAGATACACAGCAAAGATCATTTGAATTAAATTATGTATTTTATAGTAGTTGTGATTTATGTTTGATTATAGCTAGATGTTTGTCACCTTTAGGTTTGTACTAAAAAAGCAATCAGTGGAAATAATGATGACATATTTAAAGACATATATATATATAATGAAATATCGAGTTTCATTTGGGACTTTTGTAAAAATGTACTAAAACAATTTTCCAATTTAAGCTCCTGTGATATGTTGCTGATTACCCTAGGGTATTAACAGAAAAAGAGATTGAAAGGAGGTAAGTGGGATTCCTATTATATAATCCTGATGTGGATATATGCCAACACTGCATTGTTGACTGAGATTGACTGGGACACAGCACAGAAAAAACAAAAATAAGAACAAACCATGACACTGCTCACATGGTGCTTAGAGTCTGGTGGGTGAAGAAAAATATATGCCATTTCGGGTGGTAGTAAATAGTAGGATGGAAAATAAACAGAGGTAAAAAGAAACAGATAGTGACAGGGGTGCCCTTTCATATAGGGTGGTCAAGGCAAGGTAAATTAAAAAAATTTTTTTGACAAGGTAACATTTTAATAATACATTTCAATCACTTTATGATTATATAAAAAGGCTGAGCTGTTGAGAGGTAGTAGCTCTGAAAAGATTATGGAAATATGTGCTGGCAAAGTCATGTCATGTTCATATTTTGTCTGCTATGCTGCTTCCTCTACTGGAAGCTTCTTCTTTGCTCCCACATCCCACTCAGCTCTGCCTTTTACCTAGGTGATTCTGGGTAAACTTCCATTTATCTTTCAGATCTCGACTTAGATGATCCCTTGCTCAGACAGGCATTGTCTTTTCTCCCTAAACACTTTAGACTTCTACTTTTGTAATAGTAATCCCACTTGTACTTGTATGTTTAATGTCAATCTATCCCAATTGTTGCTAAGGTCTTGCTACTCTGTTGACTTTTGCATTTTCTTCCTCTTATTCCTGTAAATGTGGAGATTTTGATGAAAAAGTCAGAGTTTTTTTGGGGGGTATACATACATATAATATAGAATGTTTGAAGTTCAATTCTAATCACATATTAAAGGAATCGAAGATTCGTGAATGGATTCACAGTAAGTGGATTCGTTCTAGGGTGATAAGAAAATAGTTTTAGAGTATTTCTATTTTTGGATTTTGAAGATCTAACTAGCAAAGCACTTCTATGCTGCTGTTGTTTGTTATTCTAAAGAACCACACCATGTAACATATTCTGGTAACTGAAATCATGATGGTCATTTTGCTAGTAGGTTGTGGGTGACTAGGGTTGTGAGTTGTACCTTCTTGAGACTATCTGGAAAAGCATTGAAGATCACTTATAAACTACAGAAAGGAGGCTATTATGACCACAGGGTAGGCTTAAAAAAGGGATTAACATCATCCAGTTAGCTTGCTTTTAAAGACATTCTGCTTGCTAGGTAGAAAACAGATTGTGGGGGGCCAAAGTGGAAGGAGAGAGACTATTTAGGAAGCTATATTAATAGCCAAGACAAGAGAATAGGGTTGCTTAGAATAGAGTTCTGGAAATGAAGGAGGGAAGTGGACATATTTGAGATGTATCTTGGAAATAGTCTCAAGAGGATGTATTTTGTGGATTGGATACAAGGTTTGAGGAAGCTAAAGGTGTCTGCTGATTATTTCCACAAGTAATAGGCTGAATGCTGGTGCCCTTTACTGAGATGGTGAAATTTAGATAGTGGGTGAATGGAAATTGAGAGCTCCATTATGGCCACTTAAAATTCCAGATACCCAATTATACTTTCAACTCTTTTTTTGGACTAACTTAAAAAATTATTACATTTTTTTGTAATCTTTTATTCATTTTTTATTGTGAGAGATATAAAGCTTCTAAGCTTCTTCTAAGGATAGAAAGCTTTTGTTCTCACTTGTATTGTATTTCTGGAGCCTCTCAAGTAGCTGAATAAATGAATAGTTGGTGGTAGGGATTTCCATATTGCTTACTCTTTACCCACTTTTTTGCCTCTTTTTCTTAGCAATGGATGTCGAGAACCTAGCAACATTCATGTCATGGATGAGTTCAATAAATAGTACCTATCCTAATATCTGCTCCCACCTCCCCCAACACTTGCTAAACCCAACATTTGCTAAGTGGTTGAAGTTCTCCACATTGCCTATGCAGAGGTTGTTACATGTACTTTTGAAGGAAGGTCCGGACACTGCCGGTCGTGGCAAACAATGACATCAATTCAAACATTGCCGTGGGAAATATTGTCAGGGGAGTCTGTTTGGATGTTAGAAGGTGACAGTAGTGCTTTAGGTCAAGACAGTGACCGTCAGGAGGATAGAGGGCCATTGGAGGGAGGCCATTTCTCATCAGAATCTGAGAAAGGCGGTATTTGAAAATATTCCCTAGGTTTTCTTGAGACCATACTGAGAACTACATTATAGACTCACTCTGTTATTTCCATGGTTATAGTAAGAGCTGATTTTCCCATATAAGGCTTAAAAAATATTAGTGGGATTCAGTCAGGTAATTTTAGGTATGGTAATAGATTTAAAGAATCCACTTGCACTGTGGTACTTCTACTTCTATAAAAATGGAGTAATAGAGGCTGAATTTACACTTTTACCCCAAACAACCAAAGATGGACAAAATGTGTGAAACAAGAAGTTTGAAGACATTGGACAACATATTCTAGGCCATAAGACAGTTTCAATAAATTTAAAAGGATTCTAGTCACTCAAAGCCTATTCTCTGACTGCTTTGGAAGTAAATTAGAAATCAGTTAAGTAGTCCATTTAGCAAATTAACAAATTAAATTATTTATGTTATACAATAATTCAAGTGAAACTATCCTTCGGTTTTAGGGGAAGAAAAACCTCACAGTTCCTACCCCTCAGGAGGAAAAATCACATTAGAATGTATAAAAATGGCCAACATAGGAATATCATTTTATGTATTTGTTTACACTGGCACAATAATGTGTGTACAGAGGGAAATAAGAGTTATTCAGCAAATAAACGGGCTCTTGAGAAAAGAAATGACTTAAGAGACTTTGAGATCTAGAAGGTTTAATGCATGGAGTAATTTTATTTTCTTCTTGAATTGCATATATAGCCTAAAAATCAGTGAAACACATTCAGCCAGACAGCATTTAAATAGGATTTAAACACCTTTGAACTATTTTTTTTTCCATCATGGTTGTCCTGTGGGGGAGATAGACACTTTCAGATTGCTTCTACCCTACATGTATTCAGCTAACTCACTTTATCTTTTATTCTCAACACTAATACTGCTTTTATGGGACTCTTCATTGACTTGCAATTACATTTCATCTACTCCCGTATCTGTGCCTTTGCTCATGTTGAAACTCCACACAAATACCTTTCCTGGCTTTTTCCATCTTGCATACCAAACCCCATCTACTTAAGTTTTCATCTTACCTGCTATGGTCTTTTCTACAACTATTCTGACCTGCCAGTAATATTCCTTTCTCTGAACTCCTTTAGCATTTCACACATAATCAAGACTAAGAAGTATAACACAGATTCCTGTTCATTTTTTAATTTAGTGGGTTTTAAACTATACTATACATAATAATCACTTGGCAATGATAGTAATAATTCAGATTTTGGGCCAAATCCTCAGAAATCCCAATCCAATAAAACTAGGGCATCAGAAATTTGTATTTTGCCAAAGATCCCAGGATATCCTGATGTGATGGTCTGCATAACACACTGGGAAGAAAAAAACCCACCTCTTTAATGGAGTTCAGTAATTCAATCCACTTCATTCATAGAAATGCACAGTTTCTAATCCTTCTTTTATATCCTTATATCAACAAGTAGCATGCTAAGCATATACTGGATGCTCAATAAATACTCATCAGTTTATTGAAGCAGTGCATGTATACATTTAGTTTATGTGCTCTTCAGTTATTTTTGTTTTTGATGGTTGCATAGCCAGGTATTCTAATTTAAAATTTTTTCTAAACTTGTGATTTGGATTCTTATTTGAATAATAGAATTTTAGAGCTGGAAGAGATTTCTAGAATTAACTGAGCTTGGTTTTTCTCATTTTTTGATGAAGCAATTGAGGGCATGAGAGGTTAAATGACTTACCCAAGTTCACGCAGTTAATTAGTGAGAGCTACGGCTGCAGAAGCCAAGTCTCCGGGCTCCCGCATCTAGTGTTCTTGCTATTGCACATATTGTCTCTTATGAAGAAATTTGCCCAGTAACTGTAGGTAATGACAAGTGATCAGATTTAAACATGCATTTCTTAATAAATTAAGTGACTAGAAACTTCATGTCATTCTAAAGGACTCATACAATCTGTTGCTTTACCTTATTTGGTCTGCATAGTTTTTGGTCAGATAATTCCTTGTGGTGAGCTTGTTCTGTGCATTGTAGACATTTTAGCAGGACCCCTGGCCTCTAATCATTGGTTGCCAGCAGCACCCATTACCCTAGCTGTGCCAAAAAAAAGTGTCTCTAGACATTGCCAAATGTCCCTTCTGAAGCAAAATTGCCCCCCAATGGAAAACTTCTGCTTTATTCAGATAAGGACATAGATTCTTGGATTCTTAGATTCTTGTAAAGTCCATAAAGGGTCTTTCAAGACCCTTTCAAGACTGAGATTTATGTATGGGAGGATGCTTTGCATATGAAGCAATCATTAACTTTAAGACAATATATGCATGTTGTAAACAAAAGGATTGTGAAGTTAAGAGTGCAGTGCAGTGTTATAAAGTAGAATGTACTAAAGCACATGATAGTGTGATTTAGATGGATTTTTATGGCTTTTTTATTTATATGAATTTTTATTATGCTACTTTTTACTTTATTCCTCAGTGCTAAGTGCCTATTATGTCTTTAAGTGAAACATTATGTTATGGTATAAAGAGTGGTTTTCATCATCTATAAACCAATGTATATATAGTCTAGACATGAAGCATTTATCTTGTGGATTTTTCAAAAGTCAAGCAAAATTATGTAGATATAGTCTTTGGAAAATTTAAACACACATAATGCTTTGTTATTTTCAGTGTGTCTTATCCACACCCCTTCTTGAATGCAGAAGCTTAGGGAGGCTTATTTGCCCACTTTGGTCAAGGTTGACCTCAAAGGAATAATTTCCTAATGGATATGTGCTCATCTTTGCTGCTGTGCTCAAGGGAGAAGCATCTTTTGGCTCTCACAGGCTAGGAAATATGAACTGAAATTTAACAGAAGAGCAGTTTATTATCAAACAGATGTTGGAGAAACATCTCTTCAGTGTAGATAAGAGTCTCAATAAAGGAAGAGAAATATTATTTAAGGAAAATTTTGTCCCAAAGGGTAGCTTGTGAAATAGAAGAAGCATGGGGGGAGTGGAAGGTTGGGTTCCAGTTCTGGTTCTGTCATAAAAACAATCTCTGACCTTGGGCACATTTCAATGTATCAGTTAGGGGTGGTTTTGGGGCCAAACGGTCTTGTACATGCCTGTACTGCACATTTATAGTCCAAATTCGAATCATTTATAATCTCAGAATAAAATATTTTTCACCAGCAAGAAGAAAAATATCACTAGAGAAATATCCCAAGTAATAATGTAAATTTCACCAGGAAAAACTGTCTCTTCTAGAGAGCTGAACATGGGATTTCACTTAGAGGATATATGCATGTAGAGAACTCATACACAATGCTTCTGACTGAAATAAAACAAAATACTAACCTCCAAGTGAATTTCTTCTGCTATGGCTAAAATTAAATACTGTATTTGCTCTTAGCAATATTCTGCTCAATTAGGTCATTTAGTGATTTAAATTCAAAGGAAAAAATGAGCAATAATATTGATTTTCATAATTAAAATATACAAATTACAAATATCAACTGCTTGGACACCAATTAGCTTATTAACATGCTACAGAGAATACACACTTACACTGTTGATATCATTTTTCTTATTCAATCTATGGCAAACTAAGCACTGTCGACTGTTAATACGATTATGTCAAGTTGTCATGCAAGTTAGCCCTTGGCAAAAGTCTGACACAGGCAGTCACTCTTTGGGCTTAATTATGTTGATGAACAAAAAAGCTCCTGGTGTGTAGGGAGACCAGCTGTTGCACTTTTGATTTCACCCTAAAGATTGGAACAAAAGGTCAGAGATCTCTTGATGCAAACTAAAATATCAGTGAGTATGCACACCTTGTAAGCTTGTTGTTGGATCAGTGTGTAAAGCAGAGATTTCTTTTTCATATACATTGTGACCGTGCACTTTGGAGTAATGATTTAGAAGTGTGAGTATGAAGAAGACCTACATGTTATTGAAAGACTACTCAGACAGACATTTCTGAGTTGTTTTTCTTCCTTTATAAAATTGAGTACATTAGTGTATGTTTCTCCTACTCATGCCAAAGGGCAATTGAGTTTGGGAAAGAAAATTGCAAACACAGAGAAAGCAGGTTTTGTTAGATCATTACTGAAACCAGATGGGGATATTCTTCACTGGTGGTTGTCAGGCCTCTGGTCATGTGTCAGTGGATATTCCAGCTGTATTTATTGGATGAGTTTTCTTAGAAATTTGTCTCCTTAGATCAAAGTGTGACCTATGGATGACCTACCTTAGAATCACCTGAATTTCTTTAAATGCTTACTCCTTGATCTCACAACCAGTTACTCTCTTTCTGTAGGTCTAAAGTAGAGCTTGGGAATATATACTTCCTAAATAAATTCCAGGTGATTCTGATACTCATTAAAAATTCTCAAACCCACTAACTTAGGTAGCAGCAGCCAGAGCTCAGTGAGGGCAAATATTTTGCCTTTTGCTTGCTACTTTTCTGCATCTTCATTTCCCACTGACCCTTCATCTTTCTTCCATTCACTGCCATCAGCTTATCTAGGTCTCAGTGAACTCAGTTAATGCCTGCTAATGAGAGCTACAAGTAGGAGACCCTCTAGGGGGCATTTCTGTTTTAATAATAACAACAATAATAATAATATCTGACTCTATACATTTCTCAAATCTTGTGTCTCTTTACCCACTTACTTCTGGTGTCAGAGGCTAAGGGCATTTCAATAGGGTGAAATGACCTTGGACTCCCTTGGACTTCTGTGTGATCAGCCAGATGAGTGGGTACTTTGGGAAGTAGGACTACTCCTGGACATCCTCCTAACCAAGGTGGTTAGCAACACTTAGGTCTCCATGGAAGTGATTGCAAGCCACATAAGTATATCCCATTAAGAGCCAATTATTTACCACTCAGTTTCCCCCTAGATAGCTGTCCCCAATCCCTGCAGTCACTTCAAAGCCACAGTATACAAGGAGAGGGAGTGTGAGAGGGGAAACCTGAGGGGCAAGAGACAGTCCCTTAATTAATTGTAGTTAAGGTATTCTTTGCAAATTTTTGAAAAATATGTGATTATGAGAATATATTTTATCCCCCTGTGCTGGGGCCCAGGCAGGTGAGGGGCTCTGAAATCCAAGCTTCATTAGCTTCTCAGTGAAACCAGTCCTGCCTGTACCTAGCTTGGTGATAGATACCTTGCAGCTATACAAAATAGATACATAATAAATGGATGAATAAATGGAAAAGACATGTCTTATTCTCCCAGCATTTCAGCTATGGAATTGGCAACATTTTTCAAGTCATATAACTTCATAAAATGACTTTCATATTAAAATATTTCCCTTTCAAGGAATTTGATAAATATCTCAAGCCCATTGTTGCTCGAGTACCATGTTTAGTATTGCCCTGGAAAGAAGCTGCACAGTGAGAATCTCTTTCCAAGAAAAATTTCCACCTGTATGAGTCCCATTCTTTGTTAAAAGAAATCCAGAAGAAAGTGATGGCTAACTATTATGTTATTTTTTCCAGATGTCAAAACTTTTTAACCCAGTTAACTTGTGAGTTCTTAAGAAAGCTGTTAAGTTTCTGTGTAAGTGCTGCAGGAGGGGGAGAGGATATTAATAATTTCTGATGGTTTTCAAATCAGACTGCATAATACGCCTCTGATGCTGCCTTTGACATGAAAAGGACTTTCATGTCAGCTCACTGGGGTCGGTATTGTATATGGCATGAGAGCGCCGTTTCTGGAGTTGGAGCTCCTGGATTCTCCATACAGTCAACTGCTTACTGGGTGACCTTTGGCCAGTCATTTAATACTATTGTGCCATCACATTTTCATCTGTTAAATGGGACTGTTTTGAGGATTGAATGAATTAATACTGGATTCATCTGTGCTCAATAAATAGTAACAATTTCTGCTGTTATACTTGATCTTGTGTCTGACATATCTACCTTTTCACATTGGCAAGCACATTATATTTGTGAGCCTCAGTTTCCTTGTCAGTACAAGGAGCAGTTACACTATAGTTAAAATTCATTAAATTCTGTGATAGGAAAACCCTTGGATTTCTATACATCACACTTGTAAAAACATTTTTTGAGGTCAGAGTGGTCAAACTCCTTTGTTTTATAATTAAAATAATTAAAAGATAGAAGCCCACTCATTCTCTAGCATCTTGAAAAATAAGTGAAAAAAAGTCCAACAAATTGGCCTCTTTCTTTCTCTTTGGAAATACGTATATTGAAGAGCTAGTCTTGCCTAATGAACCAAGAACCCAAACTTTGCATTTCATTACTGTTATGATTCTAGATCCCACCAGAGTCTCTTATCAAATGTAGCCTCATTAAGGGCAAAAGGCAGTGCGCTTCTCCATTAAATTGTGCTGAGCTAACTTGTGGCTGACATGAGCCAAAATGAAATGTAATTATTTTAAATCTGCTCCTGCTGGACTGTTGCATATCACAGTTATAAACATGTGCAAAATTACTTTTATCCAGGCTCTATTCTGAGTAAGTATACTGAATATCAAATGAGGCTCTATCAGTAATAAAAACTATGAAACAACTCCAGGTGTTATTATGCTTTGAGTAAGTTACCTCTAAGACTAACCCAATAGGTAGTTTTTTTTTCTTTGTTGAAGATGGAACTGTTTGTAAACAGATTACAGTGTAACCTGTGTTTTTTGGTAGCCAAGAATTTTGTGAACATAATTATAACCTTGGAAAAAGAGAAGACTCATTGCTTTCTAATAATAATTGCTGTACACCAGAGATGCTTTTAAGTGCTGCATATGTGTTAACTAATTAACTCATTTAATCTGTTTTAAGGTGGAGGAAATGGAAGCACAGAGAGACTATGCAATTTATGCAAGATCATATAGCTAGTGAGTGATAGAGTTAAATTCACATCCAGGAAATCCTGTTTGGGTCTATGGTTCTAACTGTTGTTTCTCAAATTTGTCCTAAATTGCATCAGTTTCCTTAAGGTAAAGAGACACACTAATCACTGAAGAGTGAAAACGAAACCACAGAATGCAAGTTTGTATCTGGTGATATTTACGTTTTATTTTGTTTCTCAGTGAGGAAGAATATGATAGCAAATGTAACCCAAATCTGAAATAGGAGAACCAACTAACAGACGGTTATAAACCTTGCCTGAAGTGATCTGAAGATGTTAGTGAAAGCAGTGATGGTGCAAGCTGCCGACTGACTCCTTCTCTTGGCTAAAGCCATTAGGGAATGTGTCTTGCCAGTGACAGCCATCAGTGGCTGTAGGGGATAGAAATATCTAGGAGACAATCCATGATTCCAGAGGGAAGAGATGGAACATGCAAAGCTTGGGGGCAAAAGGAGGGTTGCAGGGTCAGGTTCATGATAATAACTTCACTGGCAACCTCAACTTTAAACAAAATTAATGATATATTTTCAAATGGCATTCCAAAAGGAGCTTACTCTTCAACATGTGAGTTACAAGCATTCATATTATAGAGTTTGCCCACATATTTCATCCCTCAAGTTTTTTTTTTTTTCAGAGGCAAAGACACAAGGCAATCCTACAGAGTCCTCCCTGACTTACTGGGAAGTATAGTTCTTCTACATTTCCTTGAAAGTGTAGGATTAACTTATATCAGAAACAATGGTTCTTGAATAGACATATTATATGCAAAACAAGCTAAAATACCAACAGAGATGGGAAAATAAAATTACTTATAATCCCACTATTTAGAAATTGTCAGTTAACATTTTCCCTATACATATTTATAACACGTTTGGGATCACCTGAATACAGCTTTCAATCTTACATTTCACTTTATATGAATATTTCTCCAGATCATTACATACTTTTAAATTTTGGATTTGAAAACACAATTGAATGAGTGGATAATAATTCATTGCACATTGTTCCATACTTACTCTTTATGGTCCTACTGTTGGATGATTAGATTGTGTACAGAAGTTTGCTTTTTTAAATACTAAATATTATTATATGTGCATCCTTGACTGTTTTATTATTTTTAGGATTGTCATCCTTAGGATAGGCATCATTTTTAAAGACTGTGCAGCTTAAATAAAATCTTTAATATGTGTTTTTAAATTCTTTCACAGAAATTTCTTACTGATGTTTTGTTCTTTCAGCTGTAAAGGATGGCTGTTTCACCAAATCCTCGTCCTCATTAGCAATTTTCTATAAATATTAGGGCATTATCATTAAATATGTCTTAGTTAATTTAATAGGCCAACTATCATACCCTATTTAATTCCCGTCTCGTAAATGTTTATCTATCATCTGTGTTTCCTCTTTTGCAAATGAATTGTCTATTTAGATCCCTGTCTAAGATCTAAAATATTAAAGAAGTGCTTGCTACTATATGTTACAATCAAAATGTTGGAAAATCTGAACAAACTTGTTGAAGGCAAAACATACCAGGGCCAATCAAACAACTTCATAGGAGTTTAAAACTTTTCCTTTACCCATAATTGTCAAGACTATTTTTGTGACAAACGTAGAAAGGTTTATTGAGAACAAATAACATGTTTATATCTGACATGTTAAAAAAGGTAGTAAATTGTAAATAGGGCAGAATTATAGTTTATAATTTTGGAGGAAGGGAAAAACATTTCTGTACATATAAATATATTCCTGAGACTTATTTATTATTCTAGGTGCATGATCCATTGCTTAGGTGTTCCTCTAATGTATTATAACAAGTTGGAAGAGAAAATAAATGAGCAAGAAACAGAGTCATACAAACATTGTCAAATATCTTTTCTCTGTGGCCAACCCCTAAGGGTTAAAGAATCTGATGGCTTCTTTGACCCTGTTCACCAAATTGGCTTTTGGTTCAAGTAGAACTACAGCTTTGAAGATGGTAGTTTTGTTTGAACATTGGCCCCTCAGCCCTCTGGTGTCTCTTTTTCTTAAACAAAGAGCATAAGTGTGCTTCACTGCAGAATATTTCTGTACTTTTCAGAAATTAATGTGAATCTTCTCAAGTCTGAGAAAAATAATTCCATTTGGCTTAACTCCAGTGATCTTAAAAAAAAAAAGAAGTACAAACTATAAGGAGAGTAATGATTTGTAGAAATCTGCAGGAAGCCTTGGTCCTTGGTCCAGGAGTATTGCTGCCGACAATTACACAAATAGTGTTCCTATGCAATTATCCCAGCAATAACCAATAGCAAGCAAAAATTATAGAGGCTTGATGCGATTTTTGCCCAGAGGTTTCAATGTAGTACTTTGCTTGAATCAAACTGGCTATCTTTGTTTTTTTTTTTCTTTAAAGAATCAGTCAAGTCCTTAAGAGAATGTAATTTTCTTCCAACTAGTTTTAAATGGCATTAGCACAGCAATCAGATGTCAAGGTAAAAGATAAACATGTCTGCTCCTGGGTGCATAAATGGTGAAAATACCAGGTAATGTGGGTACCATCTCCCTGCTTTTGCTTTTAAATAGCATTAAACTTGAGCAGTGTAGAGTTATGATTTCTTAAACTGTTTCCTCTCTACAATGGGCAGTCAGTTCTATAATTTAAAAATATACTGCATACTGTCAGGTTTTCTATTGGATGTGAGTTTATAGAAAAAATTCAATTGTTTTGTGTTTTATTTTTTGCATGATTATTGCATTTTGTTCATTTCCACAATTCCTTCAATGTCATTATTCCACTACCCTTAATTGAAAACTTTGTGTTTACTCTTTGCCTAGGAGATTACATTTTAGGACATATGCAATGCATTTTAAGTAAATCAGATTGGAGGGAGAAATACAGTTTTTCCTTTTTAAAGATGCAGGCATTGATGGTCATGTGCGAAGTGTGTTGAAAAGTCACAACCTACAAATCCATTTAAGGACCCTGGCAGCCATTTTAACAAAAACTAAATGCAACAACAAAATGGAAGAGAGGGAGAAATCCATGTGCACCAAATCCCCCTGAAAGGACCCCTTCTATAAAAAATGACTAGAGACTGAAAGACAGTTTTAGTGAAGCTGCCTTTGGAAATTGTGTGGACTCTGGCTGAAAAAGAAAAAGGTAAAACTGGACAAACAAATCTATTTCTCTACCCTTAATGCACTGAATAGAACATGTCCAGTGGACAAAGAAGTTATCTCCTCATTGGAGTTTGAAAAAGATGATGTCCAAAAGGATTGGAAACCTGGTAGTTGTTTTTATAATGTTTCATATTTATTTCTGAAGGAGATTGTGGCATTGTTTTGTTTGTTATGTCTATTAGAAGACCAAAAACAATCTGATAATTTTCTATATTTGAATGCTGGAACAGAAATTGCCTGGTCCATGGTTATGCTAAATAAATGCTTCTTAGATTAAGTATTATTTGGCATAGGCTTGGCTTGAAGCCTGTGTTCAGTTTCAGGACTGTTAAGTTTATTGGGTCTACATCTAGATTTTAGCCCTAATCCAGGACTGGTTTTAAAGGGATGGAGGAGCAAGTTCAGCAAACTTTCTCAGGATGTTAATTCAGCATATATGTAGCAGTCCAGCTTCCAATATTCTCTTCAGCTTTCAGCCTTCCAACTAGCCTTTTTCCATAAACTAACAAATCGCCAAGAACCATCAGGCTAATATAGTCAAAGAAAGCAATCAGTCATATGGAGTCATGATTATCAGCTTAGTTATTTGTTCTGTTTGCTAAAGACTGGGAAGTCCACAGGTCCTCCATAGTTGAGATGGATTATTAATTGCATATCATCACATACTTCTCTGATTAGTATAGGGATTTCCTGAGGCACTGGGAAAACTTTTCAGTGATATTTATTTCCAAGCACATTTCTTAGAAGAAATTCTTTGATTTAACTGTGGAATTTCATATCGAATCTCTGGAGAACTGAAAAGGTCATATTAATAGCCTGGGTGCGATTTGAATCCACAAAGTCTTAAGAGAAACACAAGGTGGGAGCTAAATTTGTGAAGAGCTGAAATAAACTCTTAGTCCCAGTAGGATGGGAGACCCAGGTTGCTTATAAAAGGAGAGAAGAAAACAAAAGGCAAAAAAAAAAAAACCAAAAAAAAGAAGAGAAGAGAAAAAGGTTATGTAAATGTTTGCATAATGTCATTGGTTAGGTGGTGTTAGCCTTCTGGCATTGAGGATGATAGGGAAGTTGTCTAAAAATACAATAATATCCAAGGGCAGTCATTGAGCTTAATGAGGCAGATGTGATCCAAACCTGGGGATGATGCCTCATCAGTGGAGGAGAGAGCGGACCATATGGTGTGAGATCCGCTTGCGCCCGTCAGAATGAGCCCGTCTGTGCTCTTTGGATTTGAAGCTGAGGCTGTCATGTTCAGGTGCTTGTAGACATGTTTGGGTGCAGGGAGGTCGGTGAGCGGCAGTCCTCAGCACCCTGAATTGTGGCCATAGATGTGCTTCAATTAGAAGGTTCTTAATTCTGTGAGTACATGCTATTTGCATTTTCCTCATACCTCCACATCCTTTCTCATTTTCACAGTTCAGGAAAGGCAAAATAGTATGTGAGAAGAAAAGAGGCTGTGGAGATAACTGATTTGACAGGAAAAAAATAAACAGAACATGGCTTATGCATTTCCTGGATTCTCTAGCTGTTTCAATTTTAAGTCCTCCTGTTCCCCAGGAAGGCTCTTGGCTTGAAATGGTATAGTTTTGTCACCAGAATGATAGGGTTCATGACAGCACGTACAGGAGGATTTTAAGGATTTAGAGGAGGAGAGAAACAGTAAGACCTCAGCTTTTCTAATTGCAGTTTAAAATTTCATTTGATACCATTGGAATTCCAGAGGGACTTTTGGTGGGAAATTGCCATGATTTCCTGATTTGTATAGGCTTTAAGTCCCTTTTGGATCGGGACATACCTAGATGCCATTTTCTGCCAAAGCTTGACAATGGGGAAGGATAGCCCTTGGATGGCAGGGTGGTAAGGCCCTACAGTTCGGCTTCATTTTTATGAAAAAGGGTAGGTTCTCAATAAAAGTGACTAAATGAAAAGATAGCACTCAACCTAGATATGCTGGTGTCAAGAACCTATGGTTTGAATGGTCAGGAGTGAACACAGTCCACTGGTTGGGGAAAACTGACACACACCTGATAGACTGAAGTCCAGTGGGAGCTGTTTTTTGCTCAGCGCTCCATTGGCGGCTGCATTTGTGAATCAACTAAGAGCAGTTTTTATTGATATGGTCACTTTGCTTTTAGTTCCCATTTTGAAGTGTAGCTCTTTGATGGATATGTAAGGAATCGGCTTAGACACCTCTGACAGAAGACACCAGGTAGAAGATATGACTAGATTTTAAGCAACCCTGATTCCACAAAAGAAATGACACAGACTGCTGAGTAAAACACAGCCAGCCAGTTTGTAAAGAGACCAGGCATTATGTGACAGAAGCACGGAAGTCACTATTCAGCCTGCTTGTCTTTGAGGGCTGGAGAGAAGGCTTCTGTCTAAAGGAGAAAAGAAAAACCTTCCCAAGGCCAAAGCACACCAGGCTGTAAAAGCTCCGAGTGGAGATTTGTTGACCCCTTGTCCCCATCTCCCCAACCTTATTTCTTTGTTCTTCTTGGCAAGGACCCTTTGCTGGAATGGGAGCAGTCTCCTTCATGAGGCTCGTCTATGACTTGTTCATTACTGGTTTTGTCCCTTCACATATGCCGTTTGTAACTTAGAGAATGTATTTTCTGCTTGCCATTTGTATATCTATGCTTTTGCATTCCATCAAAAATCTGGCTTAAATATAACTGTTGGAAAACATTTTATAACTAAGCCAGTCCTGACTGTATACTCCCTCCTAGTCTTTTATCTGTCTTTGAAACAAATAGACATGGTTTAGGATTCTATAATTTGTAACCCCTGCTCTGGAGTCAAATGTTTGGAAACTATGTATTTTGGTTATTTCTGCTTATGAGCAGTCATTCTATGCAGATACACTCTTGCTGCCTGAGGGCAGGAGCACCTTCACTCATGCTGTGTATGCTTCCCTCCTCCTTCCCTCCGTGCCAGTCCAGTAGTTGGCAAACAACAGGCACTAAGTACATGTAACAGCTGTAAATCCTAGACTAAGAAGTATCTTTATGATGGACCCACTTAGAGAAAGTGGGAAGTGGAAAAAAAGAGTGATTATATAAAGTGCTTTGTTCTGAGTGTCTACTGCTGCCTAACAAACTATCCCAAAATGTAGTGAATTGACACAACAGAAACCTGGCATTTTGGCAGAACTTCAAAGTAACTGCCTAACTCTGCTCTGTGTGGAGTTAGACGGGCTCTGGGGTCTGGAGGACCTACTTCCTAGGTTGCTCACTCAGCTGGCTGGCCAGGTGGCTCTGGTTGTTGGTTGGTGCATGTATAGGCTGGGGCCTCAGTTCCTCTTCATGTGATTACCTCCACAAGGTTACTTGTGCTTTCTCACAGCATGGTGGATGAGGTCTGAGAGAGTGTTCCAAAAGGAAGGAAATACCAGCTAACAGGCCACTTAAGGGCTATGTCTAGAACTGGTATGTCCTTACTTCATCAGAAATAAATTCTACCTCTTTGTAGGGGAGTGACTTGGTCACGTTGTAGCGACCATGTGTGATGGGAGATATTATCTTGATCATATTGGGAAAATACAGTCCATCACATGCAGCTTTACTAAGGAAACTATACGAAGTCACATTGCACAGCAAACCCTTCTCAAAATTAATGATGATAGTTAACACTTATTTATTTCTTGCTCCATGCCAGGCATTGGGCTAGCGGGTTTATACATTATTGTTCATTTGAGTCTCACAACTTATGACTTGGACACTTATTACTGTCTCCATTTTATAGAAGAAGAAACTGAGATGTGAAGAGGTAATGTAGTTTGCATATGGTCAGAACTATCAAATGTTAAAGGCGGGAGGTAATCCAGGCAGTCTAACTGCAGAACGCGTTCTTCTGTCACCTATCCAGTGACTGTATGGAGCGAGACATTGTAATATAGCACAGAGACACAAGAAATACCAGTGGTTATTTGTCCAGGCGTTGAGAACCTGAGTTTGGTTCCATGTACTCACTAGATACTTGGAGCCTCTGTGATTATGTGTGTGTCCTTTGCTTTTATCAGAGTCCTAAAAGGGTATGCTTTGAAAACTCTTAAATATTAAAAAGAAAAGCAATGTAATTAGTCGCCTTTTTTGTAAGACAGGCGTACTCTCAAATGTCTTACAGAGATCAAGTAACTTCTTCCTCTAAAACCTTCAGAAAGAGGTTTGGTATACTGGGGGCCTCTGACAGACTTGGTCAAAATCCTAGCAACTCTATTGCAATCCTTATAATCTTGGGTACATTACTGACCCCCTTCCTCAGAGTCCAGTTTTCCAGTTTGTAGAATAGGGTTAATAACCTTTAAGGGTTGAGAGGACAAAATAATATGCTATATGTAATGTATCTGACAATAATATGTTTTCATTCAATGTTATTTCCTTTAAAGGTATTTTGAGTGTTGAACAGACCTGGTATACTAAAAGCACTTCCTTCTCAAGTAGCTGCTACTCTCTAAAGGCAGGACAGACTCCCAAAGAAATCCGTATATCCAATCGCTTACATGTGGCTACCCAAAGGGCTCAGCTCGTGTTGCAGCATTCAGTGGCATGCTTGGCTCCACATTTTTTTCCTTGTGCAAAAGTATCCTGCCGATTTAGTACCAAGTGAAGGGATACAGAAAATCGATTTAGACAATTGCTTCTTCACTTTCTGATTAGTTCTTCCCAGTTTATCCCTAGCTCTAAATGCCCTGAATCTCTTCTGTGTAGACCAATACTTGCACTGCCGTTGCCCCCCCGAGTCCCGCCATAAAATGAAAGGCACAGTGTGCTTCACACAGAGAGACTTGTTATTAAAATTTCTCTCCTATCTTCCCTAATTTGCTATTTTCTTAATAAAATCTGGGAGAGATTTTCGTTGAAATTTTTATCTGAGCAACATTTTGATTTTAAACTCTTAGAATTAATTACTTAGGTCTTGGGCGGGTTCCTTTATTATCAACTTGCGTGAAGCAGGATTTTATCTGTATTTCTAAAGAACAAACATGAGCATGTCTCTATGGGGAGGCAGGAGCTCCTTATGCAATGGGGCTGGAGTTGGCAATTCTCCCAGAGTGCTTTTTCCCAAGTAACCACCTGGACATCCTTTTCAACTTGAAAAGTTAGAGAAATTGGGTTTGAGAGAGAAAGTTAAATAAAGAGTTAAGGTGAAATAGGCTTTGATTTTATCTTTTTATATTTTTAATGTCTGAGAGACAGGGGAGACAATAAAATTTGGTTACTATTCAGAATATTTAGTAACAATGCTTCCAGTTTGGTTTCTTTCTTTGTCCTTGGAAACTTCTCTTACAGGTAGGTTTGCTCCTTCGAAAATTTAAAGATGGCTCCAAACTGAGCTGGCTTCTTACTTCTGCTGGGTCCAGGTCACCTATGAACTCAACGCTTTCCTTTTATGTGACTGTTACTGATATTTACTAACTTTTAAATTTCTTTTTGTCATTTTTTAATTAAGTTTCATCAGCCTACAGCAAAATTCAAGTTAATTTATTGTTAGAATTGATTGTTTGAACCGCCTAGCTTGCTTGCTTGCTTTTCCTCTTAATTGGTGCAGTGAAGACTGCCATCCTTTTTGTTGATTATCCATTTTGCCATAGGTTTTTTGTTGTTGTTGATTGTTTTTGGAAGTATAGCAAAACACAGGAAGAAGAAAAAAGCATTGGAATATTGATCACATCCTAACGATTTGAGAACATTAATATGAAGATAAACAATCTTCATTTGATTACAGAAAGTGTCTTTTCTTTCTTCTGTCATCTCTTTTGTGCCATAGGAGATCTGTATTTACAGTTTCCCTTAGATCAGCAGGCTATGCTTTTGTCTTATGTGGTTTCATTAAAATTCATAATCAGACAAACTCATTATTTAGATCCCAAAATTTAATAAAAATATAAATGGTATTGGTTCTCATTTTCTTCCTAATTCTTTAAGATATAGTAATTGTCGAATG
Source organism: Smutsia gigantea (assembly GCA_032199065.1). Taxonomy (NCBI): domain Eukaryota; kingdom Metazoa; phylum Chordata; class Mammalia; order Pholidota; family Manidae; genus Smutsia; species Smutsia gigantea. Next base: position 237,629 of record JAVSCE010007328.1, on the reverse strand, counting down.
CTGAGAATACTCATTTTTACTCTGAGTGCTCATAAGGAACTTAGCTGAGTTCCTTAACACTTTCAGCAGTAAAGTCCATAGCTACATTAGCTTTTCAGTGTTGATAGAGAGCTTGGGCTGGGTGTGGTGCTTAAGCAGAGCCAAGTGTAGCCCTAATCAATTAGTTTAGGTTTATAAATTATATCTTTCCTTCAGCATACCTCTATAGAGACAGACTTCAGTCATAGAAACTCAGCTATTTCAAGTACTACAGAATGCATGATGTCATCAGTTTGAAGCGGGCGTGACATACAGGCCAGCTGTCTGCTTGCTTGCTAACTCTGATCCATTTGTAGTGGTTGCTAGAAGCATTGGTTTTCAGAAACCACAAGAAGGCGGTCAGGAAAGATTGCCAGGATTGATGAAAGACATGGAGGGAAAAATGGTAACAGAAGAGCCATATATTTGCCATCTTTATTCCAGTCATTCATTATTTATTAAGAAAACAAAGAAGAGCTCCTTTTTGTTTCATTTAGATGCCTCAGCTACAAAACAAGATTCTACTTGAGAGGTTAACATAACTCATTTCTGAGCATCTCAACACCCACTTAACTTCAATATGTATAGTAAGGTCAGGTCATATTAGGTAATAACCTTATGTAGAAGTTTATCTTCATCAAAAGGTTACAAGTTGTGAAGTTTGATTTTTCAGACCCAACCCAACCTTATTTTATGAAACCTAAGATAGTCACAGACCTGCTTTACTCCTTGGCAGTAGATACCTCAAAGACTGCTGACATTTGAAAACCAGAGAAGCTGAACGCTGTTCTTTCTAGAGAACACACTCTGATTCTAGAGAGAAGGTGTTCTGATCTGCGTGACTGTATTTGCAGTGATGCACTGCAAGGGAGTACACTTCGTGGTCACAAAGATGATTTCATTTTGGAAGCAGCCACTTATTTGAACTCCTTATTTCTGTTGTGCCCTCCAATGGTAAGCTGTGGGCAAGTATTTATTACTCTTTTTTCAGCGTGTAAGTTAAATTCCTTTTCCGAGGCAATGGAGCCCTGAGGGAATGTCAAGGAAAGGGGGAGAGGGAGAGGAGTCTGGGATGAGATGTCTGGTTCTATAACTTCCTTACAGGCCATTGGTTGATCTATTAGATCAGCTTTTCTCAACCTTTTGTGTGTCACTTTCCTGGCAGAGTTGTTGAATTATGAGTAGCCACTTCCAGCAAGCTGCTTAGGTCAGGGGGCTTTTCTTTGGCATTTAGCTCCCACATACTTAAACAAAAACCTCAATTTGCTAAGGTTTTTAACACTAGAAGCTTGTTCCTTTTATCCATTTCCATTATTTCTTCCATGCATTGTTATTCATAACACATCTGGCTGCAGGTTATGGCATTTGGCTGTGTTTCCCGATGCTAACCTCTGTTACTTCTCCTAGGGTTCAGGAAACAGTCCCCTCTGGATTGAAATATTAATGATCATAAGTACAACAGGAATCCCTCTGCTTTTCAAGTAATGCAATTTGAAGCCGAAGGGCAGCAGTGCCAATTATAGCTACAGGAATCCTATCTACTCTCCCAGTAGGCTACACAGATGCGCACACAGGGACTCAGCTGGGCTCTGAGACTTGTGACTCGATGCTTCCTTGTGCCTTGGTGTTTTGAGGCTCTAAAAGAGAAAAATGATTCCCTCAAGGAGATTTGGTTGGTGAGGGAGAACCACTCACAACTGGTGAGCTGGCTGCATAAGAAATTGCCTGTAGGTGCTTCGTGGGGTCTTCTCACCTTTTCTTATAACACTCAGGGGCTGCGGAGATGAGGGAAGCCTGTGTGACACACCCTCTTTCTCAATTTCTCCTCACCCTCTGGGCTGTTTTCAGTAATTAGAATAGTGTTCCAGGGAATGTAGTAGTAGGTATTATTTTTGGCTCAAATGCTACCTGAGAGACTAGGCCCTCTGCGCCTGGGTACTTTCAGCCCAAGGGTGAAAAACAAATGAGCAAAGATTATAAAATGGGTCTAGTCACATGGCGTAGGGAGCCTGTTGGCTGAAACAGATCCACAGACTGATTCTTTCGAGGCTGAGTTTTCTGCTAGACTCACTCCCTAACTCCAGGCTGACAGTCAGAGCCTTAGACTAGTAGCACAATCAGGTTTTGTAAAGGTCCATGAGCTGTCAACAGGAAGAAAGGAGAAAGAAAATGCAGAGTAGAGCACCAGCCAAGAAAAAGTGAGGTATTTACACAAAAGAGTGTTGTGCCAAAGCAGTAAAACCACAGAAAATAGGAAAACAAATAATAACCAGGAAACAAAACAATATGTGAGTAAATGTGCAAATGACAGTTGTGGCTAATGACACAGCGTTTATTGAATACCTGTAGTGCTCCAGGCACCATTCTGAGAGCTATGTGTTGGCTTCAGAGGAAGGGAGTGTTTCTGTCTCCATTTCACAGATGAGAAACTGGAAGCACACAAAGTTTAAATAGCTTGGTCAAGATCAACATTACATTTTAACCATTATTCTTCAGCTTCTTCCCAAGAAATAGTAGTCTTCCTGAGAAAAGTTGGAGCCATCGGCCAGATGGAGATGATTGGTCTTTAAAAACTGGTAGACTTAGCTAGGTAGATGAACTGTATTAACAAAAGTACTCCAACCAAAGGATGTCTCCACAAAAAGAGGCCTCTGTTAATTCATGGTTTTTAAAGGTTAGTTGGTTTCCTTAAAGTGATTGATAACATTACTTCCCTTTGCTACCGTAACTTTGGCTTCAGTCCTGGGGACAGTGAAATGGTAAGTTTTTTCTTTTTTTATCTTTTTCCTTAAACCATCAGTTTCTTGAAAGTATCTCCTTTGAAGATTTTTTTTTATGACCAATTTGGACTTTTGAGGAATGTTAACTAGAAGCTTAAAAAAAAATTTAAAAATAAATACCGCTGATGAAATAATATTTAACATAATTGGGAATGCTTTTGATATGCAAATAGTATATCTAGCATGAACCCAATTTTGTTTTTTAAAAAGCCATGTATATATGTATGTGCGCATGCTTCCACAGACTGGAAAGATACACCTCTAGTTATCACTGAGAATAGGAGGGATTCATACATTTTCCTGTTTACTCTTCTGAATCTCCCAGTTTTTAAAAATGACATGTTTTACCTGTGTAAGAGAAAGGTACTATTAAAATTGAAAATAAATACAGTTCCAGCATCATGTTTTAGAAATGGCTCAGTAGATACTTAATAAAGCCATGAATCCTGACCAACCAGCATATACCTATCTCTGCTTTTTATTTGAATTTTATCTTCTGACTTTATAAGTAAGATAGAACATTGACTTTCAAAAGGAAAATAGGATTAGTCAAGCTTCAGAAGGTCAAAATGGAACTAATTCTCTATCACACATCCCAGAGAAAACTGTCAGCTCCCGTTCTAAACCTCAGGCCCTTGGAATCTTTCACTGCTTTTTGGTCACATGACACTTTTTAGTTAGGGGAAGAAAAACAACATTGTGTGTTAAAAAGAGAAGAAACTATATCTCAAGGCAAAAATCCATCTTATTTTATGTGGCTTATATTCATTATTGGATCTGAATTCCTGGAGCTTTTTCAGAGGAATTTGGAGAAATATATCCTAGTTAGCTCCTAGATTAGAAGATGGAATCAGAGTATGAAATCTGGAAACCAAAAAGCTAAACTTAGGAAAATATTATGTGTTGATGTTACTGTTCTCACTGATGGCATAAGAAGGGAGGAAGCAAAAGGGATTGAAATGAAACTTCAGGGAGCACTTCTTGACTTTGGCCAATAAGGCATGAGGGTTGGTTAAGGGGAAGGATTTCAGAAGTAAGAATTACCCTGAGGTGGTTCTAGTTGGGGGAAGAGGTTACCAGATATTCCTCCCTCCCAAAGACTGAAACAAACTTGACCAGCAAATGCCTTATCTCTTTACCTGTAGTCCAAGGCCACTGGGCTCTCCTAGTTATGCACAGGGAAATTTCTTGGAAATGCCACTTCTCCTGGTTAACTGGCCCGCCCAAACTATAGACCCTGGAGAGAGCTTAGTTAAAAATTTATGGGCCATTGAAATTAAAAGAGCAAAACAAATGGCCACAAAACAAATGAGTAAGTGATGCTTCTTCAGTTAATGCCAGAACTGCTCACTGACAGCCGAATTTGTGCAAAAGACAGTGGAAATGTTCATCTCAGTTCCATTGCATGAAACTAAGCGCCCCCTTATCCAGAGCACAGGGATTATAGGTTGAGTTCATGTTTTGTGCCTAACCCCTTCGGGGGGAATACCAATAACTTTGCCAAACACTTGCTCTAATGGGGCTGTGCAGTCTTTCCTTGTTCAGTGTCTCCTCCCCTTCCTAATCTCTTCTGGTAAAACAGATTTATGCCAACTGCAAGAATAATAAAAAAGTAAATATTTTAAGCCAGTGTAGCAATAAATTAATTTCATGCCTATTCTAAATGGTCCTGTTAATAAAAATAGAACTCCTCTGGTGCTTGAGAATGACTGTACACAAGATGTAATTTTGCTGGCTTCCTCCTCGGGATGTGACATTGCTCACAGCTCTTCCCAACTGCTGCCAGAAGCTGTGTCGGTCGTTGGTTGTGGGTGCTTAGCAGCTATCTGGAAGGAAAGTTGGCACCAGTGCGTTGAAGGCATATCTCAGCTGGAGGGACCGTGGCTGCCATCTCAGTTAGCAAACACTGTGGCCTCTCTGCTGGATTGAACGTCTACTCCAAACTCCTGACGGGAAGAGAAAATCAGGAAGGAGGGAAGAGGATGAGTATCACCTGCCTACGGGGCTGACTGGCAGTTCATTAAGGCAGGAGTTTCTCTTTTATTTCAAACTCAGTCCAGGTGAAGTGTGGCCAATTTTCATTCTTAGTCACACTAGATAGAGCTAGTCAGTTGCTTCCCATGTTTAGAAGGTGTGTAGACTGTGCTCTTTAGAAGGCAGAGCTTGAAACGGTCTTTATTTTCAGCAAAGATAAATGGAGGGGCAGGAGGCCTAGGATCATTTTGTTTTTTGTTTACGTGATACCTCAGATGTCAGTTCTGGAAGGCCTGGGCAGCCAGTCTATTGAATCTTCTATTATTTGCTGGACTGTGTCCTCTCAGGAAGTAGAGTTCAGGAGTCGCCTTAAACTTTGGATCAGAGGTAGCAAACAGCAGAGATAAAACAGGAAACTTCTATTGAGAACTTCTTTCGACCTGATCACCTCTGGCTTATAAAGTGATTATTTCAGAGCAGATGTGACTCTGGTGTATTTTTTCCTCATGATTATTCTTGTGGTGTGAATTCAGGGTCATTCTGAGAAACCTGGAGAGTGAGGACGGATAGAGTCCAGCCCACTGTTGCCATGGGTGGTCACTTCCAAAACAAGCAAAAGGTGATTTTGCTGTCATTAGTGTTCATTTCTTCTTTCTCAAGAATATTTCCCAGGAAAATGTCTGGAAATACTTTGTCCTATACTCCTCTTTTAAATATGCATACAGTATAGGATCTTGACATTTTTAAAGTCAAAAACACTAAGGAGAGCAAGAGCCAAAAGAAAAATTGAAACACAGAATACAGATTTGTTGCTTAAATCTGATTAAAGAGCTCTGGGAGCAACTGATGTGTTTAGGTCCGCCCATCATGTATTTTGTAGAATAGGTTGACATTGTCTCCTGGCCTACTGTTGCATTTCACCAGGATTTTTGGAAAAACAACTTTACAGCAGGTTTGCATTTCTATGGCCACCATAGCTTGGTGAATTGTAGGGTCACAAAATAAATAACAAAACTGTTCTTTTGGGTCAATCTTCTCTTACAAATCTCACTGTAGCATAAATTCTTTGGATTAGAGATGAAGGAGTCCTGTGTGCCTTAAATTGTTCCCAAACTCAACCTGTTGCTTAACTTCAGTTGAATGGATTCAGTTCCGTCACTTACTCATTATTTCAAGTAAAAGGATAAAGTAAGGATTTATGTGGCTCAGAATTTCAGCAGGAACTTAGTGAGAACTCTGCCCCACTCCCCCCTGACGTAATTTGCACCAAAATCTTTTCAAACTCTATTACTCTCTTTGTTTTGGGGATTCAGTGCCTCAGATTGAAGCCTGTATGTTCTCTGAGGTGCACAGTATTTGCTGCTTTCTGAGGTTAGTGAGGTTATGTGGAATGTGATGTTCATAATAGATGTAAACATACTTTAGTTACAGAAGAACATATGGTCTCTGGGTATTGCTCAGGGCATGATTTCATTAGACTAATTTCAATCAAGTATTTTTGTGTGTGTGTAGCACTTAAAATTATAGACAGTTTGAGCTAAAGTTACCTTATACCATCAATCTCTTCATATTTATAGGAAAGGATTTGTCCCCAAACAGATAATATTGTGGGTGTGAAAATTAGGAACTAAACCTGCTGGCTTGTAGGGCAAAGCTTTTTCCATTCCCCATTCTATTTCCAAGGATAGATAGAAAACATATGGCTTTACAATTGATACTCATCATAAGCCTTTTAAACATAGGTGATAGAATAAATTATGTATACACTAACTAGAAATATCCTGAGGATGATAAAGACTTCTGACACCTATAACTAGTCCTGAACCAAGATGCCAGGCTTTAATTTCCTCAGATGCTTTTGGCATTTAAAATTTTTCTCATATGTTTCTCTTTGGGACCTGATTTCCTTTGCCAATGAATAGGCAAACAGGAACTAATAATGTACTTTCATTAGCTTCATTGTCCTCCCTGATGCTAGGAATTTCCTTATCTGAAGCTCTATACAAATGATTTAGATGATTAGTTTCTACACAATGCCCCGCATAGCACCTTATCACATAGATCCATAAAGAAAAGGCGATATTTTGTAGAGTAGGCTATGTTAATAAGATGGAGAAAATATTTTATTTAAGTTTCTCTTCATAGTATTATGACCCCTTCACTATGATTCTGTTTTTTGTGTAGATCTCCAAACTTGATGCTCTGGGTCCAACAACAGGTCATCAAGTAGCTCTTCTATAATGCATAAAAGAAAGTTCACTTCCTTAACAAAATCCTAGTTTTAACATGATAAATGTTTATTGAGTCCATGCCAAGATGTTTTTTGAAGAACCAAGTTCCCTGCTGGTTCTTGAGGTCTAAGCCAACTATAGTTTATGGGGGGCTTCTTCATTTGTCCTGATATGGATAATAATTTCTAAGACTAGAGACCTTTCTATCTCCAAGCCAATACTGAATGTAATGTTTGTATCATTGTGTTTGTACCCTGACTCATTTGCTGAACAACCTGACAGAGGGTTGATAATTAGTAAGAATTTCAATTTACAAATTCAAAAGGAATTATAGCATTTGAAAAAAACCCATCATTTAAAAATTCTTAAAATACTGTCCTTTGATGATGGAAGTCAGTGACTTCTAAAACCGTTTTGATAAAATTTGGTGGAACACAGAGTAATTAATGGAGCAGGCTGACTCTTCTTGAACCCATTGATTAATTTTAATCGCACAAAATTTGGGATTTCCAGACAGTATGTGTATGCTGATTTGTGCCATAGGACGTATACAGCACCACTTAGGAAGATTTTTGCCAAAAGTAATTGAACCTGAATTTGATTAAGTCCCTAGACATAGCTACCAGTTCCTCAACAAATATATGGCATGAGAAAAAAGAAGGGAGGGGGAACCATTATAGATTAAAAGAAAGTTAACATACATAACAACCAAGTGTAATGGGCAGCCATTGCTAGGATCCTAATTTAACACCTCACTATATAAAAAGACATTTTTTTGAAGTCAAGAAAAATTGAACATAAACTTGGTATTAGATTATATCAAGGGTATTTGTTAATTTTTTAAGTATGATTGTCTTGTGGCTATTCAAGATATTGTTAGAGTTACATACTTATGAATTTACATGTGAAATGATATAATATTTGGAACTATTTAAGATAGTTCAGTGATAAAAAAAGTGTGGTAGTGTAGATGAAATCAAGAATGATATATTGTTGATAATTCTTGAAGCTGGGTAATGGGTCCATAAGAGATTATTATGTCTTTGTTTCGGTGTATGATATATATATTATTATATAATGTCTTTTTTAGTCTCATCTTACAGTCTTTACTTAAAGCCTATTTTGTCTGATGTTAGGGTTAGGGTTAGGACTGGTTCTCTAGTGTGCATTAAATATGCTGAAAATTTTTTGAGCTTGTAAAATCAAACATTTCTGTATTCTCTGTTTAGTATTAATGCATTAAAATAAAAATGTAAGGCACAGCAGAGCCTGATAATTTGTACGTAATATTCCTTTATAGACTTGGCAAGAATTCAGGCTCTGGAATTTGGAGAGGTTAGGGAGTCCTGGTGATTCCTTGGTATCAATGTTAGTGGATTTTCTTTTTCAAACTTGGTTTGGAAGGATGTGGAGAATTCAGATATCTGAGTTCACAATCTGCCAAATTTAAATGAAATGCTACCCAGGGGAAGGTTTGAGAGGTTATTTTGCCAGATTGTGGAATCTCTAAATATGCAATCACTTTCCCATCCAGAGTTGCCAGATTTAGCAAATAAATATGCAGGATCCCTAGTTAAATTAGAGTCTTAGATAAACAGGAACAATTGTTTTAGTGTAAAAATATTATACCAAATATTGCATGGGATATATACTAAAAAAGGAATCACCATATGAAATTCAAATTTAACTCAGTGTCATGTATTTTACCTGACAACTCCCTCCAAAGCCCTAATTATTACAAAGATTAGCTATACACACACACACACACACACACACACACACTCTAAATGTAGCAAATTATAGCAAATATTAATGTTTAAAGGGTAAGCTGAGAATTTTGAAGATGTTATATAAAAATTCATAACATTAATTCATACAAACATCCATATATCCAATTCTGAGGAAGAAAGCAGAAAAGGTTTGTTGGGAGACTTATGCAGTGATTTTTTTATTCTTGGCTTATGATAAAATTACTGAATTTTTTAACCCTTTGTTACATTTGAACACCTTGTTCCATGATGTTAATACAGCATGTAGTGGGGAGACAGTCTGTAATTAAGGCATACGTTTTCAAACAAATGGCAGATGTGGAGCTGCCAGAAGAGGCTTGATGCTTGGTTTATAAAGGAGATTCACGTGAAACAGATGTGCTTCTACTGAACAAGGCAATGTTGAAAATAAAACTTTACTGCAGGTAGTGTCTAGTATATGTAGAAACCTCCTCTTAATTGGGCCTGGTTTTAGAATTCTAAGACATGGATCTATGTTAGGTCTTTTTTTTTTTTTCCAATTAAATTCAACCAACATGTTGGGCAGAAAATGTCATTAAAAAATAGTTGGAAATACAAAGTATTAATGGAACAGCAGAGAAATAAGGAATTAATTCACCAAGGGTCATCTAAGAAAGTTTCACAGAGGGTGGCATGTGAGCATCTTCTTAAAAAACAGGATTTTTTAAAAAGCATTTTTTGATGGAAGTATCATTGATATACAATCTTACACTGGTTTCAAATACACAACACAGTGGTTCAATAGTTACCCATATTATTAAAATCCTCACCCCCACTAGTGCGGTTGCTGTTAACAGAGGAAGATGTTACAGAATCATTGGCTATATTCTCCCTGCTGTACTGCCGTCCAACTTTTATATCATGACTGAGAATTTTTGTGCCCTATTAACCCCCTCAACCTCCCAACCCACTTACCCCAACCCCTCCCCCATGGTAACCACCTATTACTTCTCAGTGTCTATGAGTCTACTGCTGTTTGTTCATTCTGCTTTGCTTTGTGCTTGTATTCCACAAATACATGATAGCATATGGTATTTGTCTTTCTATGCCTGGTTTATTTCACGTAGTGTAATACCCTCTAGATCTATCCATATTGCAGATGGCAGGATTTCTTTTTTTATGGCTGAGTAATATTCCATTGTGTATGTGTGCCACATCTTCTTTATCCATTTGTCTATTGATGGACACTTAGGTTGCTTCCATATCTTGGCTATCTTAAAATATGGGAATTTTAAAAAGCCTTTTCAGTGTGTTATTTTTTTCCTGATTATTAAGGTAATATATGCAGGAATTTTGTAAAGCACTGGAGAGCTTATAAAGCATCAGAAAACTATTATCCCAGATCTTAAGACCTAGAAATACCAATATTATTTTGATATACTTCATTTCAGTCTTTTTCTGATTTTTTTCTTACATAAGATTATATTATGTACATGTAATTTTCTGTCCTGTGTTTCACTTATGTCTTAAACATTTTTTCTTGTCATTAAAATTCTCTACTAACCTTGTTTAAACAGCTACCCAATAATCCATTATATGGGTGAGTAGTGAGATTTGGTGTTGTCCTCTAACTCTGGGTTTTTGGCGTAACTTCCATGACTTCTTTCAGTATTATAAAATATGTTGTTTTACATTTTAAAAAACTGTAGCTCTGATTATTTCCAAGACCTAGAAGAAATTTGGGGTTAAGGATATAAAATAACATTAATGGTCTTGACACACATACTATCAAACCGCCTTCTGAATAGATTGTCCCAGTTTAGACTTGAAGAGTCAACAGAAAGGAAGAAAGAGCAGCATTGGTGGACAGAGGTAGGGTGTGGTATGTAGTCAGCAACAAGGAATAGGAGTGTTAAGGCATGAGTGATGGATGGGTGAAATCAGACTGAATGGGTAGTTCAGAATCAGATTACAGAAGATCTTAAATACCAAACTACTGCACTGAGTCTTCCTTCTGCAGGGGCTTGTGAGCCATGAATGGCTTCTGAACAGGAGAATGCCCTGACTTTCTTTAGAACCTCCTTCCAGTTAATTATAGGTCATTAAATGTCTCTGAACTTTTGGATCATGCCCAAATAATATTTAAGGTCATCAGCTATCAAAATTTGAATGTCTGGAAATAAACTGTGCCATTGGCTCATCATATTTAAAGATACCATTGACATTTTCCTTATTGAACATAAATTGATTTTTATACACTTCTGTCAGTGACTGCATAAAGCACCTGGAAGGTAGAAAGTGCCAGGTCAACTCTATGTCATGGAAACCTTTTAATGTGTACTCCAGTGGTATAGAGAACTGTGGGTGTTATAAAGATTTACTGAGGACATAAGATGTTTCCAAGACCTTCTTGTTTAATGATGTGCCCTGTAACCATTCCTGGCTCAGAGCAGGACTAGAAGAGCAAAATGCTATAAAAAAGTCAAGTCAGGTACATATTGTCTATTAAAAATTAGGATGCAGTGCACTTTTTTCCTCCAAAGTGCTTCCATTTCTCTACAACACTAAATATTTATATGAAAAGTTAAAGAAATAAATTACTCAAATATTCAGATTTATTTTACATCTTGTAGGCAAAACTGGGTGATTTTATTTTGTCCCATCACACATGTACTTTCATGGAACAAGTGCAGACTCAGATTAATGCTGTTCAGTCTGGTCAATGGTGATTGCCTCTTTCTGAAAGAAAAAGATGGAATCTGTTACTTCTTTTATATAAGTGCATGCCCACAAAGGAAGATGAGACACTGTGGGACTCTGACAATCACATGATTCTTAGCACAGGTTGTTTTCCTGGTGTCATTGTGTCACATACACTGGGGCTGTAGAATGCAAGCTTCCAAATTTGGAATCTATTTAAACAGTGAAGTTTCAAATTCAATTTGATCTTTTCAGCCTCTGGATTCTGTCTCCTGCTGTCATAACATCACTTCTCAATTCAAAGGGGAAAAAAGAGATTATGGCACCTCAAATAAAGCTTCTCTGGCATGGCCATGCGTCACGTGTAAATGAATCAGAAAACTGAGCATTAACTTTTACTTGAAATAGATAAGACTTTAAAAAACAGGGATAAAATTGCACTGATGGTTTGAAACAGCTATTCAAGTATTTTATGGCACCTACGACCAGACATGCTTGATTAAGAGCGTGAGGTACTCCTTCCAGGTTACAACAGTCATTGGAGACATTTTATTAAATCTAAAAGGTAAATAGCCTCTCCCTCATATACTATGCTTGACTCTGACATTAATGTTGTATCATTTAAGTGACTAAAAGAGTATTTCTTACCAGGCTTTCTAATTTTGTCATAAAACTTTGCCCAGAATGGATTTTTGCATAAAAGGCCAACCATTTAATACATTTTCTTTTGGCCAATTTAAAGCAAATAAATCAGGTCAGTTCTTTTTATGATACAAAAGGGAAAAATGATAAGCTTTCTTACTTCAGACTCTTTTATTTTAAAATTTCTACAGCTGCAATGTCTCCTCTTCTTTAACTACAAACTGACAGGCCATTAATCCTTAATGTAGATTTGTATTTTGGGGAGAAAACTCATTAAAATTCTTTTGTTTTATATGTGACTGTCCTAATAGAAATTTGGAGTTCATGTTTCGAATTTGTTAAGATGAACAGAAAGTGTAGAAATCCTTTTAAAAGAGTTAAAATACACAAAATTACTTCTACATATAGTCAGTGTTGTCACTCTTGAATGTCTGCTGCTCACTTTTCTACAGAAAGACCTCAGTTCTGTAAGCTCCATATTTTCAATGTATATATGCCACTTGCATTATCTGGATGGGTCTTTTGCAGTTAATATGATTTTTTATAATGCTTTCCTGTATTTCTTAGAAACATTGGATTTTTTTTTCTTTTATTCTATCAAAAGGGGAGTCATTGGGCAATCATTGTGCTTTTCTTTTAAAGGAAATAGGCTCTTCTTTGGTGAAGTTTAGCTGGCAATGGTTTAATGTTGCCAATGGAGAGTTTTTTATTGATACTGGTGAATTCATTCTGCACTGTGTTGCCACATCGTATTTTCCCCTTACATCTTTCTCCTTTTCCTTTTCTCTTCTATTGAAGGTTTGAAGGCCTTCTAAATAAAAAAGAACTGCCATCAACAAACTTCATTTCAAGCTTGTCAAGGAAGATTTTACTCTCTGTAAAAACCTCCCCACTAAATTGGGGATTGGGATAACCCCTTCTGGGCTTGTTCAAAATAGTTTCTATCTCTTTTCATTCTAGCCACTGATAGTAACATAAGAATCCATCAAGAGAGCTGTTACACTTTTGCCTTTTACTTTGTTTTTCTTAAACAGTTGCACCGAATTCTTTCACAGTCTAAGCTACATTCTTGGTGTGCATTTGAAATCTTCATTTATTCACTCCATGTCCACAGAGTGAACATCGGCTCCATTGAGCCCAGTGTTGAGCTCTGGAAGCGCAGTAATGAGCACAGTGGTCACCGTCTGTGCCCTTGGGGTGGGAGATAAACACTACTCTTTTGTCCCATGAGGAGTAAAAATTAGAGTTGTGATAAGAGCCACCAAGCAGATACGTAGTGCTATAAAGCATGTAACAGAAGGGAAGATCTAATTTCATGGAGGCTTTTTCATGAAGGAAGGCTTCTTTGAAGAAATGACTTTAAGAAAGGATGTCATGATGGACAACAGGTAAGGTAGCCCACAGCATAAAGTGGTAAGAGAGTGTGGATTCTAGGACTGAAAGGAGGCAAGACAGTCATACCTGGACCAGCATATACATGACTTTATAGGTTGTGTTAACAATTTTTATCTTCAGTCAACATTCAAGCTGTAAAAAGCCACAGAAGATTCTTGAAAATGGGAGTGACATGATAGATCTTTGTTATTTACAAGGTCAGTCTGGTAGTCAAGGGGAGAGTATGGGTGTTGAAACATTGTGATGGTCCAAGGTGGTGGCAGCAGAGAGTAGAGAATGGATACTGATGGACTGGATAATGGAGGTGAAGGAGAGGGAGGTGTCTAGGATAACTACCAGGTTTCTGAGTTGCTCTTTATGTGGATGGTGGTTGTTCTTCATTGAAATCCTACTCTTGCGTTCATTAGATCATAAGCCCCTATAGGGTCAGAGCTATGTTTCTGAAGTGAACTAATAAGCTTGAATATTAAAGTAATCAATTCTGGTTCTGAAGTGTTCCCTCCTTACTCTGAATGACCTTTATTGTTTCATGGTCATAATTTACAAATATTTACTTGAGTATTTAGAAATTCTTTAAAAGAACAGTGTCAAAAGAAAATGCAAATAGAACTTTGAAAAGGTAATTACAGTAGTGCTTGTATTAGTCAAGAATTCTAAAAGCTCAACCTCCTTCCCCACTCTACTACCCAATTTTCTCCACCCCAGTATTGCTTAAGGTATTTGCAAAACATTCCTGAGGGTAGCTAAATTATGAATTTCCATAGCAAGGATAGTGGGGAAAAAAATCAACTTTGGCAGTCGCTAAGCCTCTCCTCAAACTGTTTTCTTCTCAGGTATGCTAGAGGGTTAAGAGGAAGTCAGACTGAGTTCAGAAGCATGAGAATTACCCCAGGGCACATGTCCTCTCCCACTATCACCAACTTCTCTTTTGCATCTCTCCCCAAGACCAGAAGTTATAATCTTTGTTGTGGTGATTGGGGAAGAGTGTGTGCGTAGTCTTGCAGACTGCTTGTTACTGTGTCTGATTTTCCCATTGCTTGCATCAGAAACTATGTAGCATCCATCCTTAGGCCACCCTTTCATCTGTCCAGCCATAATTCCAGTTATAGATCCCATTATTTGTTAGGCATAAATTTTTGATACATACTGTGCATGAGCATTGTTCTAGTAACTCTGGACAGAGACAAAGCCTGTGGAAGCCAGACTCGATGGTTTCTAATGTTCCTTATCTCCTGGTGTTCATGCCCTGTGTAGTCCCCTTCTACAGCGAGTCAGGGCTTGTCTGTTGACTGATGGAGTCTAACAGAGGTGGCGACCTGCAGTTTTACAAGGCTTGGCTTTAAAGCATTGTGTCTTCCATCTTCCTTCCTTGGATGCCTTGCACAGAGGGAAGCTAGTTGTGTTGTCAAGACACTGAAGCAGCCTGCTGGATGGGCCCAGGTAGAGACGGACTGAGGCATCTGTTCAGTACCAACTTGTTAGCCATGTGACTGAGTCACCCTGAAAATGGATCTCCTAACCTTATACAAGCTGTAATATCACTTCAATCCCAGCTGACATTTTCACTGCAACTCTGAGAGAGACCCTGAGACAGGAACACCCAGCCAACTCACTCCCAAATTCTTTCCCCACAAAAACTGTGAAAAATAATAAATGTCTTGTTTTAAGCCACCAAATTTTGGGATAATTTGTTATACTGCAAAATATTCTAATACTGGTCCTACCATCATATTGTACTTCCTTCTATAGCAGGGGAGGGCAGTGTTTACATCTCAGCCATGTCCCAATCAATAATAAAGAAAGCTCAACCATAGTTTTGGCACATCGAGATTTAATTACAATTTGAGATTTTTGGAATTCAAAACATACACAGATGATGACTTAGTGACTAAGATTTTTATAGCAATTTCTCATTTACTTTTTCAGTTCATAAAGTGCTTGTACACAATATACATTATATATTACAACTATAGTCCTCTGAAAATAGTGATGATTTCAGAAGAGGAATTAGCTAGTTATTAAATCTGTATTGATTATCTACCATACGCCAGTCAGTGAGCTAGATACTGGGGTCATAGCAGAGATCAAGGCAGACAAAAATCTCTCTGTTTTCACTGAAGAGGGCAGAAACACTTAAATGATTACAAGAGCAATTTGCTGCCAAGGTGTAAGTACAAGTTGCTATGTAACTAGACATAGAGGGAAGCCAAAGTAATAGGAGGGCAGAGGAAGGCTTCTCTGATGCTGTGGACCACTCAAAACTTACAAGACTGAGGGAGTTATCAGAGGGAAAAATGTGATAGGTGAAGATGAGGTGGAATATTCTAGGTGTATGAAGCCCTGAGTCAGGGTAGACCAAGCTCTGCATGGATGGAGCAGGACAAGGAAAGGGACAGATGGTGCTAGATGATGCTAGAAAACTAGCCAGGAGCCAGCTCTTCATTACTTGAGACTATGTAGTACTGCATGCTTCTATGAGTTAAGGGCAATCACTTGAAATAAAATACAAGGTTGTATGTAGCTGAGCTAGAACTTGAACTCAGGTTCTCTTTTCATCACTTTCATTTTATAGCATTTACTATTTCCTTATTACAGTATCTCTGACAATAGACAGCAAATAACCAAATCCTACTTTAAAAGAAAGGAAGGAAAGAAGATTCAGTTAAGGCAAGGGAAGACTCACCTAAAATTATAATTCATCCATGGTAGAGCCAGGAAATTGGATATTGGTGTAATGCTCATAGAATTCAGGTTTTATGACTCCAAATTCAGCATGTAATTCATTTTCTCCACTTGATTTCATTTGATCCACATGATTGTACCGCCTGATTGCCAGAAGCTTCTTTAACGTGTATTGCGGAAGATAGATCACTGGGTCATTATGAGAAAACTGGAAGGTTTGTCTGGCTAGAGCCAGCCCTGTCAAACCCCTTGGGGGCCTCTGGGGTCCATCTAGAAGGGAGTCAGGCATTTGTCAGCTTTGAATGCCCCTAGCTTCAGTACTATAGAGAGTGGGAGCAAGTCTTTACATTAAAAATGACCTTATGTATTTGTTATCAGAAGCAGTGAGTAGACAGCTAGGAAGTCTGTGTTGTTCCACAACTGCTTTGGCCAAGAACTGGAAAGTGTAAAGTGGGTGGTGGTTATGGAGTACAAATTAGGCTGAGCTCCTGTGTCCTTTATTGGCGAAGGGAGACATTAGAATATGGACTTGGCTTATCACCTTTGACATAAGAGAACAGAAAGAGGGGTTTCTGAACACTGCTATAGAATGGCTAAGGGTGAAAGACAGTGCTGATGGAATATAGGAATTTAGAGGATATAGTCACAGGCTGTTATTATTAAGAATTTATACTTCTGTCTGTGACACCTTGAAGGATGGAAGGGACAGAGGTGAGGAAGAGGGTTTGACATGGGGTCTTGCGATTAACTAACATCTACTCATATATTCCCGGCAGAAAAAGATTATAGGAAGCCAAGGATTCTTGAATTACGAACCAGAAACTGCTTCCTAGGCAAGGAGAAGCTATTACTTTGCTTGGAGATTAGGGGACTTAGAATAGGAGAGGGGCTGATCCTTGGAAAATTACAAAGCTGCTGAAGAGGCAGCAGCTGAACATATTTTCCTTTTATTTTTGAATGTTGCGATGTCTGAAGAAAAAGATATCAGTCATAGAGCTGACTGGCGGTGATCCAGCCAAACCTCTGGATAGCTTAGAATTCTGGTGATTGGCGTTTGAGTGAAGTTCCCTGACACCCAAGCTGAATCTGCTCTATTCCTGCTGGCTGGCTAGCGCTGGTCATTTTTTTTTCCTTCTTGTGGGGCGGGAGCAAAGTAGCTGTGCCTGACACTGGGCTCTAGCGGCTGCTCAACGGATTGAATTCCTTCTGGGCCATTTAGTGAGCCCCTTCCTTCCTTCAAGCTTCAACCATCCTATTATTGAAATATTTTATATCCTGGCACTTGGCAGATGGAATTATTCTTATTTTCTAGACATTTTCCTTTATATTTGGAGGATTTTTGTTTGTTTGTTTGTTTAACCTAACCATCAATCAATCCATCCAGTTTTCTGAGGTTTCTAAACATATTTTCACCCCTCAGAAATGCCAAACCCTCAAGGAGGAAAAGGAGCTGTGCTCTAGGACCAAAAGGAAAGCCATTACATCTGCCTCCCATCTCCGCAATCATGGAAATAATTATTCTAAAATCCTGGCATGCTCCAGGTTTATTGAAATTTTTTTAGAGGGGAAGAAGAGAAAGCAAATATTCTATATTTTCCTTTTCTCACTTTCTTTTAGTAGGCATTTATTAAAGACATATATATGTTCCTTCCCTTTAATAGATTATTTATTAAAGATATATATATCAGACAATGGAGGAAATAATGATGACATGCTGGAGTCCTCACAGAGTTTAGAGTCTAGAAGGAAAACATAGATATTACAGTCAGTGTGTCAAGAGCCATATTAGGAAACTGTAGGGAGCTAAAGGTCAAAGCAGTGACACCCAGCTATGTAGGAGGAATGTTGGGAGGGATCAAAAAAGACTCCCCAGAGAAATGCCTTTTAAACTAAGTAATAGTGAGTCAGGTGAAATGGAGTGAGGCAGAATGTTCTAAGCAGAGAGAACAGCAAGTTGAAAGGATACAGAATAGAGACGTGATGGGATCATGACAAATCTAAGACTCTGAGGGAAGTTCTTGTGGGTGGGATAAAGTTAGGAGGCTGTGGTGTTGGGAGGGGGTATTTCTAAAGGTGGGGTGGAGATGGTGAGAAATGGAGCTGGAGAAATAAGTAGGGCCAGTCCATGTAGAACATGAAAGTCATGTTTATGATTCTGTTCAAGGACAGGCTGGAGGCCCCCTTACCCACAGGGTAAAGGACTCCTGTACTGCCTTCTGCGCCATCTCTCTGCCCCTCCCCAGATTCACTGTGACTCACAGAGTGGGTGCAGAGACCTGGCACTTAGAGAGCACCTAGTGTAGGTATTGTTGCCAGGGATCGTTCGGTGCTTTATAGGCTCCAGAGTCAGAGGGTCTGAAACTGAATCCCAGCACTGCAGGATTTATTAGTAGGTGGTCTTGGGCAGGTTACAGGATCTTTCCAGGCTTTGGTTTTCTTATCTACATGTAAAGCTGGGATACTGAAGTACTTCTGTCATAGGATTGCATGAATTTTAAATGATGTAAAGTTAGTGCCCAATAGATTCTAAGCATAAATAATACATATTATTATTATTCCTATTTTATATAGAGAGAGATTGGGTTGAAAAAGGTTTCAGTTGTGTGTTGCACAACACATAATGATAGAGTTGGGGTTTGCATTACCTTGAAGGATGCCGCACTTCCCTTTTCTGGAAGAGGGAGCCAGCATTGAACCAAGGAGTAGGAGAGCAGGTCCCAGAGCAACAAGTGCAGGGATAGTGGTTTACAGACATTTGCCAGTATGATCTGCATCTCCTCCTATGTAAAAAAAAAAAAAAAAAAAAAAAGACAGCTGCTTTACAGCATAAGAAATGTTTTTTTTATTTTGATTCCTTTTCTACATCAGAGATACCAGTAGTGTTAAAAGTCTGGAGAATAGGTCTACACAGTATTTTTATAGATCCATTTCATTGTAAAATATCAATAATTGGGAATTTCTCTGCAGTCATTCGATTTCTGCAACATCTGGTAATAAGTGATACTTCATCTGGACTCTTATACTTTGATAAGCCTCTTTTGTGTTTTTAAAATATAAAGCGATGCATTCCTCTTCAATTTATTGGTGCCTTTCTGTTTGTAATCCAATCTAGTGATAGGTCTCCGTCTCTGCCTGTCGTATCCAAATGAGGCGAGCTGGCTGTGGGTGTGGCAACTTCACTTCACTTTGTGTTTCTGCTACAAACAATCCTTTATTAGGGACCTTGAACTGGGGCTTTCCTGTAACACAGAACTTCTCACAGAGTAACTCAATTCTTTTAGTAAAACTTGATACGGCTCTCCCAGGTAGATCATACCCAGCGTTACCGAGCCACAATTGGGTGTAGTAGTCTTACGAACCAGGAGGCGATGTTCCAGTCTTGCCAGGCTTACAGCTAAGTGTCTCATATCCAAGAAGCCTTAAATCTTCAGTCAGTTTTGTGACTCTGTTTTCGTTCTCACCCTCAATTTGGCAATGTGATATTCTTGGCTGGACTGTTTTATTTCAAGAAGTTTCTTTTGTGTTTTAAAAATAAAATCATGAGTATGCATCACATATGTTGAAGCATTTGCAATTATTTGGTGTTACTCTCTTAAACGATTGGGCAGGGAAGGCAGACGGCCAAGCTTGGCAGTCTTTTCAGATTCTTTTTCATGCCAATTCGCAATTTGTGATAGTGCCATGTTTTTATCAGGAGGGTTTTATTGAGCTTTGGAAATGACTAGTTCTTGACCTGATGTCTTGGCTAGAATCATATAACTTAGTTTTCTTTACATATTTTTTTCCATGGGGCTATCGGGGATACTAATTCAGGAAGCTCAGTGGAGAATAGACATTACCAGTTATTATGGAGGGATTTAGAATATATTTTGCTACAGAGATGGAGAAATAGTGACATAGAAAGTCTGAATGGACACACTCTGTTTTAGTTGATTAGGTAAGAATGAAACTAGTTGACTCAAATCAAAATAAAATCTCAATCCCAAAATACTGAGGAAACAAACTGAAAATTCTAATCCAAAAATATTGTTTGGGAAACTGTACTAGAGCCCCATAGAGGAGAGTGGAAGAAAGAAAATTGTGGAGAGAGGCTGTGGTGCTAGTGGGTTTAAAAATTGATTTCTGGCACTGTCTTTTTTTTTTTTTTATCTTTTGATTCCCTTCACCATTTCTCCCACCTCCCCACCCACTGCCTCTGGAAACCTTCAATCTGTTCTCTGTAACTATGAGTACCTCGGAGTACATAGTTTAGTTTGGAATTCAGGATTTATTTATAGAAACTTAATTAATAGAATCCAATATCATATGCTCAGGGCCCAGTTGTACTGCTGGAATATAAGTAAGGACTGTGGGGTCTGAGAGGAAATGAGGTCCCTGATTACTGAGATGGTCAGAGGAGATTCCAAAGAATATATAAATTTCACAAGTTAGGTGAAAGTGTTTTTTTTTTTTATTAGCCACTGGTACATATACACAGTGGAATATTACTCAGCTATAAAAAAGAACAAAATCTTGCCATACAACATGGATGGACCTAGAGGGTATTATGCTAAGTGAAATTAGTCAGAGAAAGACAAATACCATATGATTTATTTCACTTATATGTGGAATCTAAAAAACAAAACAAATGAACAAACAAACAAAACAGAAATAGACTCATGAACACAGAGAACAGACTGGTAGTTGCCAGAAGAGTGGGGAGTGGAGGATGGGTGAAATAGGTGAAGGTGATTAAGAGGCACAAACTTCAAATTGTAAAATAAATTTGTCAGGGATGGAACTATAGCATAGGGAATATAGCCAATAATACTGTTATCTCTTTGTATGACAGATGGTAAATACACTAAATAATGAGGATTTAGTAATATGTATAATTGTTGAATCACTGTGCTGTTGCATCTGAAATCAATATAATATTGTATATCAACTATATTTCACCTAAAAAATAAGGAAAAATAAGGAAGGGTGGAAGGTGGATCAAGGAAGAGCACGACCAAAAATTCCAGGGGTAGAAGAGCACGTTAAGAGAATGGTGACTAGCCTGAGCAAAAGCTGTATGTACCATAAAATAGGTTGGACGCTTGTCTTAGAAGAAAGTAATGCTTTTCAAATTGTTTTTTAAACTCGTGTATTCCTGTTGAAACAGCATCAAGTTCTTTCTTTGTTCCTTTTTCTTCCCCCTTGCCTTTATGTATTCCCAGTGAAGCCATGTCTGACATTTTTGGGGTAAGGTATTTCAGCTGATTTGAGTTGAGAAATTTAATTCATAAAACTATGAAGAAAAAATAAAACACCATGTAATAATCTAGGCTTTAGAAAAAAAGACCGTTATTGACCTTTAGGTAAATATTCAGGTAATTCTCTACGATTATATAAAGATGGATAGATAATTGATAGATAAGCAAAAATAATTTTATAAAAATGGGAACATACTGTACACGCTTTAAAAATTCTATTCCTTGTTATTTTTAATGATAATTTCAAAATACAACTGAACATTTACATGTCAGAGAATACAAAATGACATTTCATTGTCTAGTGATAGCTCAAGTACCATGTTTCTCATAAACTTTAATATATATGTGCTACTTATTTGGGTATAGTTGTAATGGGATCCTTCATTTTAATTTTCTGGGTTTGTGTATGTAATTCCAATTCTAATCCACAGTGCTGCAGTTATTCAGGGGTGGAATTTTTTAAATGTTAAAAATATTGTATGGATTGGTGCTTGGATTCAAATTGCAGAAAAATAACCTGAAGTTGGAAAAGAGGGAATTTACTGAGGCATCTAATGTAAAGTAAGAAGGATGGGGAATTTGGGCTCTGGAACAGGGGAAAATAGGGAACTGAACGTCCTGCATGTTGGCCTCCCCTTGCACAGTAGAGAATACATCCACATGGTGGGGAATGTGGTAGCTTAAGGTTACCAGGCCTGATATCTCATAGCCCTCAGAGAAGGACTGACTCTCTTCCCTTACTTCTAGCCTGAAAGATTTTGAGGAAGGTGATTGTTTGACTTGGGTAAGGTGCCCAATCAATTTTAAATGAGCCCCTGGCCCGTGCATGGCACTTCATAGTCCGTCCGTGCGTATCTGGTGTGTTCTAAGGCGAGGAGCCGAGCAACTACCCTCCCCTCAGTGTCAGATATGTTCATGAAACTACACTTGGCTCAAAACATAGAGTAATGGGAGGGGTAGTTAAAATGCTACTGTGAGACCATAAAAGTTCAGGGCACTGAGCATTTCATCGTGTACAGTTACAGAAATACCATTCGACAAATGTACCATTTATTTACATGCATCCTTTTGCATTTTAGTTTTATATAGAAATTCATGGAAAAGTATCTATAGTTCAAGAATAAAGGAGTGTGTTGTTATCAGTGCAGAAAAAGATTCAAACAAGTTCCTGGTAGAATAAAGTTTGCCTGCTTTCACACCTGGATAACTGACCTTTAGAAAAAGAAAACTTAACTTCTAAAATATTTTTCCTCTGCTCTGAGCTGTGGAAAGCAGGTTATAGATGAATGATCCAAAAGGGAGAGTAATCTTATAGTATAAGATGAAAATAGAAACTTGGAATCAGAGAATTAAGGGTGGAGCTAAACTATATTTGTTTGTCAGGCCTGGCCACTTCTATTATATTAAGACTTTGGATGTAAGGTTTAAGAAAAGAATTTCTAGCAATTATTTTTTATGAGTGAAAATTGCTTCCTAAAGTATTACTATTCAGAGGGAGAAAGTAGCTATCTACGTTCACCAGTAGCCAGGAGAAGACAGCTGAGGCCTGTGTGGTTGGAACTCACTAAAGGCAAGAGATGGTGGAAAAGTGGTTTCTGAGGGCATATACACCAGGAAGGATAGCGGAATCAACCCATATACCCACCAAAGATGAGGGTGACGAGATCAGCTTGGACGCTGGATACTGGGGACAGGTGATGGCAGCATGGGGCACACACACAGGTCAGCAGTCAGAAAAAGAAAGAAAGATAACTTGAAAAGAATTCGGTGAATAAGTATTAAACCTTCAACCAAATAGGAAGCTGAGGCTGGCTGGTGGCTGTTAAAGAGTATGTTCTGAGGAAGGACAAATAGACTGGATGGCAGGGCTAGCATTTCAACTGCACTGTCCAATAAGTAGCCACCAGCTCCATGTGTCTGTTGAACTGTACTAAAATTAAGTAAGATAAAAATTCAGTTCCTGTTTCACTCTCCACATTTCAAGTTCCCAATAGCTATAGACTGGAAGCTATTACATAGGACAGCGCAGGCCCGGAACAGCCCACTATGGCATCATGGCTGTTAGGTTGGATAGCACTGAAAGGCTCTGACAGTGAGCCTGAAGGCTTGACTTAAAATCATGGCTTTATTTTTCTTTTCATAGTTATTATGATTGACTCTGTTGGAAATCCACTTGGATTCAAATACTATAATGCCATTTTGGGGCAGCTGAGACTTGGCATCTAGCATCACTAGAGAGACATACTGGTGAGGGTTTAGATATGCAACTGCATCCAGAGTCCTCCACTTCTTCCTTCCAAAAAGTCTATGCCTCTCTGTAGAGCACCAGGAAAAAACTTGTATTAGTTACGGTTGGCCAAACCGTAAGACAGGTCCCTCTGCTCCCAGTCAGGGCTGTACCTAAGCTATATGACAGTGGCCTAACCAAGCTATTTTTAGATGTTGCCTCACTTCTCAAAAGAAATTCTCCTTATGGCTGGGATTTAGTGGTAAAGTCAGACACCTTGCCTGTATATGGTATATATATATATATACATATATATATATATATATGGTAGATATTTTTTCAAGTCTCTTTTCATATACAGACATCTCCTGCTCTATTCCAAGAATGTGGTGGTTTAAGAGCCTGAGACTAAAGCCATTATTTTCTTGCAAACCTTAATCTGTGCATGGGCAAAAAAAGATGTTAAAAAATGGAATCCACATTTTATCATTTGGAAACATTATTTCTTTGACTTGATGTATTTATTTTAACCTAGATCTTCCTTGCCTGATTTTTTCTAGGGATATTAACCTCTTTTCATAGTAACGGACTCCAATTTCATTATGTAACGAGCACTTTGGATTTGTATATTTATTTGTTATTTTGCTAGATTTTTCTCTTTTTTAAAGGGTGTTGAGGAAAAATGCCAAGACAATTTGTAGAAGCTCATTCTCCCACTTCCTGAACTGTTCCTATTTTTAACTCAACATTTTTTTTTTAATTGCAGCAGCTTTCTGAGGCTATTAGGCTACTATTCAATTAGGTATCACTACTGTGTACACAATGGCACCCCAAGAGCTTTAAAATCCTCCTGCAGTTTCAGAAATGTTTAATTTGCTACCAGGGAATAGCTTAGTTCAGAATAGCATGAGGAAAGCAGAAAGGAGAAAACAGGATACTGTTTCTCACACCTATGGGTACTAAGGAAAGAAAATAAGAACAATGAAAGCTAACATTTATTGAGCTGCTACCATGAGATAAACATTGTAGTTTTATCTTCATGTGTTTTATTTGACCTTCACAAAAATGATTTGAGGTGGGTAATATTATCATTTCCATATTGCGATGAGAAAGCTGAGGCTTGGAGAGAGAGTAATTCACCCAATGACACAATGCTAGTAAGTGTTGGATTTAGGATGTATACTCAAATGGTTTGATTCTAGAAACCATATTTTTAACTGCCATTTTTCTGTAGCTGATTAAGATGGGTAAGACGGTACTACACATCCTTGTACTTTCACAAACATGTTTTTCTGAAGCTGGGCTAGGAACTGCTCCTCCTAGTTGCCTTTTGACGTCTGCCATGCTGCAAGATCCAGTTTAAATCTCATCCCTTCCAGGAAGACTTTCCATATCTTTCTTCTCTTAATCCTACAACACTTTCTATTTCCATTGTTATTGTTTTCAAAGTCTGCCTTTTATTAGAACTCTGTCCTGTGAGCTTCTAGAAAGTTAGCACTTTAGCTCATGCAAGTTATTTTCCCTAGTGCCTAGAACAGTATTTCAAATGTACTTACTGAACATTGCACTTTTTCTAATTCTGAGTTGAAAGGAAGGGTGAAAAGGCTGTGTTTTCTTTTTTGACAGTGTCTTTATTGCACTTCATTATGTTTGAGGACAAATTGTCCTCAAACAGGTGACCTCCAGGGTTATAAGCACGTATTCACCAGAAAGGAATTGTCAGCTCTCAGTCTTCTCAGGGCTGAGCATGTAATGGTGACAGAGACACCCTTCTTTTGTCTCTGTTACTCTTCTCTTGGAGTTTAGAATCTAATGGGAAAACAGATAATCATAACAAGTTGCCACCTAAACATATAATTATAAATGTGCTATGAAGGAAACAGGAGATGCTAGAATGAGGTAATTGGGGAAATGATATTTAAGTGAAGACTTGATGGATGGAAGAGGAGAAAGCCCTGGGATGAGCAGAAGGAAGATTGTCAGCAGATGGGGACATTGCGTGTGAGCATCTTGAAGTAGAAGAGAGCTTGAAGAATTGAGTCACCCCACACTCAGATATCCTGGACTAGACAATACAGCAACAGTTAGTTTCTGGTTCTCCATCATGTATGCTTGACAGGCTGTGTAGATGTTGCATAGTTATACATTAGACAATGCCAGTATTTCAATTATTTAAGGAGCCTTAATGACTGATTACTTAATGGGTAAGTTGTGCTTTTTGTAGCTTTGTTTACCTTTGAAGTTGTATATTTAGTTAAAATTACAATATCTTAACAATCATAATATTTATCATTGAGTACTTACATGCCATTTTATTCATATTATTTCTTTAAATTCTCTACAACAGGGTTCTTGGCAAATTTTTCCTTAAAGGGCCAGATGGTAAATATTTTAGGCCTTACAGGCCACATGGCCTCTGTCACAACTATGCAACCTTGTTGTTTTAACACAAAAGCAACTATATATGATACGTACGTAAATGGGTGTGGCTGTATTCTTATAAAACTATTTCTGGACAGTGAAATTTGGATTCTATATAATTTTCAATGTTATAAAACATTAAAAAAAACTGATTTGACCATTTGAAAATGTAAAAATCATTCTTCACTCAGAAAAAACAGGCTTTGGGCAGGATTGGCCCATGGGCTTATCCTTGCCCTTCCAGTTGTCCTCATTTTACTGACAAGGAAATTGAGGTCAGTGAGAAGTAATCTGTAGCCAGTATTGAAACCCAGGTCTGGTGGATTCCAAGGTCCATTTCTGTAACTCAAATGTCTCACAACATTAACAATTCTGTGGGGTTCACGGAATGATTTCCTAATTGCTTCTGGTATATAAATCCTATTCCCCAACCAGATTACATGTTTCTCAGAGGAAGACACTATTTCCCTCCACAGCAATGATGGATTTACAGGAGGCACTCAGAAGTGGCTTAACTGTCCTTCAAACAGTTCCTCTGAAAGTGACGCAAAACTGAAGACCTCTGGGGAATATGGCGAGTGTATTTCTATTGCCAATATAATTTAGTCTCCTGAAGACTGATTAGAAATATGGTACAAATTCTAGGTGCAACTCTCATGTCATATTTGTGGAATTGGTGTCATATTAGCTGGTTTTCATACACAAATCTTGTCAACACAAAAAAGTTGATTTCTCTTCCTTCGTAGAATGAATTGCCTTTTAGTCCCTTAAACCCCAGGAATTCTTTAATGTCCTGTTTTGAAATTGTGTGCGCGGAGTCAATTAGAGATAAATGTAAGGACTTTTAAAACCTAAAAAAATGAGTAAATGAATGGAAAATTCTTGAAAAGATTCAGAATAATTAAATAATATGTGGATAGATAGTCTTACTGTCTTGCTGTCTCTCTTTTCATTCCCCTCCCTAGTTACTTTAAAATTAGAATTCAGAGTTTAACAATGAGAACTGGCTTTGTTATTTAGTACTAGGTATGGCAGACATTTTCTATAAACTGAAAGACCTAAAATATACAGTATCAAGGTTTTGGCAAAAAGTATATTTAAAGCAGATATACAATAGGTCACATACCAGAACACATATCTTTTACAAATATTTCAGCTTATGATAGAATATTAAGATGTCTGCTTAAAAATGTGTGAGTGGGTAGAGTATTTCAAAATTCTTCTTGAGGGTGTGATAGCAAGAAATTTTGAAGACCACTAATTTAGGGAATTTCTTTTAAAATGGTTTCTCTGAAAGCTAGACTTCTGCAAGATCCCTAATGATTATTTGCCTTTTGAGGCATATCTTTTACAAACCACCCCTCTCCACCCTAGCATTTGCTTTAATGTTAAATGTAAGCCTAAGTAGATGGAGAGCAAATGGCATGCACACAAGCTACAGTAGGTAGTTTTGAAATAAGTCTCTTTCACTGTCTAGTATTTGCAGGGAGAGAAAATGTTTTGATGTTTGCTCTGAATAGGAACATGAAAGGGCTGTTTTGAAGTTTCACGTATCTCAGACGTACAGAAGTATGTCATTGTTGCAAATGGTAAACAACTGGAGAATATAACTGCCTTGAACAGCTGGAGAAGGAAGTTAACATTCCCGTGTTTTGAAGTCTGCAAACAGAGAAAGCGTATTTACTTTACGTGGACCTCAGCAGCATGGACGTAATCTATATGCCGATAAAGCAATCATTCAAGCTTAAAAATAAGTTCCTTTTGGCTTGTTTGTGGGAGAAGACTGTGGAAAAACATTTAAGCGAATAGGTTCTGACCTCAGCAGCTGATTTCCACAAAATGATAGTGAGGACTGAGGGGAAGAGAAATGAAATCTGTTTGGCTTCTGTGGGATCTTCTCAAGGGAGAGTTGGTGGCAAGTTATATTTCTTTGGAAGTTGGCTTACCTTTACGGTGGTTCAGTGAAGCAAGATTGTACTTCCTTCACTGGTGTTCCCAAAGAATCCATGCTGCTTCCAATTGGCATTTTCAAATTTAAACAAATTATAGTCTTCTGGAGGCACAGCCTTTTCATTAGGCTTTTGTGGGAAATAGACTTGCTGCATTTGCTGCAGGCTGAGTATGTATTTCCATTAATTAGTAGCCAAAAGGTGAGGCAGCTTAGGTAAGATTCAAGAGTTCTTGAACTTGACTAAAAGCTACCTAGGTTGACAGAAACCAACCAAGTTATAACTTCTACACCATTAAGTAGAATCCCAAGGTCGAGCTGATGAATTATTTGGCCTTGGTTTTTTTATGCAACATCATCACAATCTTTGGAAACACACTTTTATCTGTAGTTTAAAAAGTAATAGTAAGTTTTCTGTGATATAAAGAAGGAATATAACTAACTAAAAAAAAAAATAAGCATTTGATTTCAAGAATTTAGGCTTATCTCATTTTGAACAACCCCAGTATACAAAAATATGAAATAAAGACAACCAATATGGGTTTAAAGAAGGCGTGAGCCAAATTTTAGAACATTTAACATGTGATTGGATTTACAAATAATTTATTTTTGACTTGTGAAAAAAATGGGTGTAAAGTCATGTTTACAAGTGAAAATGACAACTATTTGGAAATAATTTGGTGAAACTGTCTAAACTTAAAAAAAATATATAGATAGGGATTTCATAATTCAGCCTATGTTGTGGACATGCACTAAACACTGTAAATACAAATTGGTAAATGGATATATGATACTCATTTAATATTCTAGGCATTTGCTTGGAAGGAGTTTGATGAAATTCAATTTCTAATGCTGTAACTTTCCACAGTTTGTGAAGTTCTACAGATCACAGTGTTCTAAGCATATTTTAGTTGAGATGAGTTTTTTTGTGTTTTGAGGGGGTCTGTTTTTCTTTGGAAGCTTCATGTCCTAATGAAAAGAGCATTGAGCAAACACCATTCTTCACCATCACTTTAAATGGGTCATGTGCCTCTGCTAAAATGGCCCACAAAATGTAGCATTGATCACTGCCAGAGTGTTTCTATTGGAATGAGCTTCACTATTATTTCTTTCCTGAAGTCACTTTACAGAGTCTAGTTCAACTATCATGTCTAGATCTTTACCATGTGTCTTCCGGAGATTTAAATATGAATGCCACTGACTTTTCAATCTGATAATATTGATTGAACTTTCACTATGCTTTACAGAAATAAGATTTTCTAATCCTCACAATATTTCTCTAAGGTATATACTTTCATGATCCTCATTTTACACTCGAGGACACTGAGTCATAGAGAGGTTAGGTAACTTGTGTAAGGTCACACAGTGAGGAGTGGTGCAAGGATTTGAAATCAGGGAGCTCTACAGGCCATGTTCCTCATCACTGCTTTACTTTAGGAGAAGCACTTGAAGAGCTCATCATCTAGTAGAGAACAGGAAACACGTATCTTTTTTTTTTGGAAACATGTAATTCTTAGTATGGTAGAATAAATGCAACCAAAGAATTATGCACAAAATGCAGGAATACTATAGAAAGGATTGTTAATATTGTTTATGGGGCTAGTTTTATGGAAAGGCTTTCAGAGCCAGTGACATCTAGAAAAAGTATTGAGGATAAAGAGAAGCTTTCCAAATGGGCAAAGTGGGGATGGAGGAAAGAGTATATGCAAATGTAGGAAACCTGGCACTGCTACATGGGTTTGTGTACCTACAAGTAGTTCAGTAGTGATAAATG
Source organism: Smutsia gigantea (assembly GCA_032199065.1). Lineage (NCBI taxonomy): Eukaryota > Metazoa > Chordata > Mammalia > Pholidota > Manidae > Smutsia > Smutsia gigantea. Next base: position 207,870 of record JAVSCE010007328.1, on the reverse strand, counting down.
TTAAGTAGTGTGGGAGGGGATGGGAGGATCTAGGAGATGAGAATAAAGAGATTGGCAACAACCAGGAAAAATAAATCTTTTTAGCCAGAATAAGGGGCTTCAGCCATTAAAGGGTCAGATTTATTAATTAGCTTGATTGTGTAGGTGGACAGATTTATGGTGGGCAGATGGGATGGATGGGAAACCAATTAGGAGACCAGTGCGGGAATCTAACCAAGGGTAGTACCAGCTCTGGAGTGGGCAAGTTGGTGGATGGTGTGGCATCTATATTAAAGAATGTAAGAGCCAGTGCAGGCTTAGGGAAGAATGTGGATTTGAATCAAGATTATACAGCTGCTGGATGAGTCACTTGGTAATACTTTGTATCTCCTTTATGTCTAGAATTTTCTTTAATGCAAATTTGAATATGCAGGTGTTCTAAATATTGAAAATATTGACTGCAAATGATCCATTTTCTGGGGACAGATATGCAGGGGAGCTAGTGTTAAAACCACAACTGCTTCTCTCTGTTTGCTCATCTAGACTTCAGACCTGTCTAAAGAAGTATCAGAGCACTGAGTAAATGCCTTCAGCTCTGCTCATACAGTCAAGATATAGAAGGAGGGGGCAGGGGCAAGTGGCAGCTATAGCCTTTATACTTGGCAGCATGCTTTCCTACTCTTTGGACCAGCCATTCTTTAGCTGCGGTTAATGCTGATTATATAGAAAATTGCACAACACTTCACTTTGATTTGGTCAATTGAAATACCCTTTTAGGAAACAAGTGGCATTACAAAATTGGTCAATGCCTGGATCAATGCAAATCCAAGAGTCCTTTTGCCGCAGACAGTGGTCCTATCACCTTGGTGCAGTCAATTAGGCTGGGTGATATGAAATGTCCAGCTCTGCGACAGAAAGCAAAGAGCTTTGGATGATTATTAAGCATTTTTCTCATGCGCTTAATGGAGTTAAAGACATTAGGATTTGAATCCTGCCCACGCTCACTGTATAGAGCATATGTCATTCTCCCTATCTTTATTGCTATTCATATTGAGGTCAGTTATGAGCTGCTGTTTAATGTCACCATGAAATTGTTCAATTATTTTCTCTCAGCATCTAAGCAGCTATCCTCAAAGGGATTTAGGAGGAGTGGTATTAATAGCGAGGAATTCTTAGGAAGCCAGGAGCCCTATATGGCTCTCCTTTTGTGTCTCACCCCTTCAATTATGAGATCCAAATGCCTGATAAGTTGTTGATGAATGACTTAGTGTCCAGTCTTCTCTTTTTTTAATACTGAGGAGATTAGATATAGTGCCTTTCCTTGGTGGTAGAGTCATAATTAAAGGAGAGAAGCTGTTATCTTTGCCACATTCCCCACTCTCCCCGCCTCCCCGCCCACACACACACACACACTCATAACAGGGCTCTTCTGGAGCCCAAGGATTCATGTTTATTCCTAACTAGGGAACCATTAAAATGAGTTTTCTTTTTCTGTTTTAATGTTGGAATAGAGGGAGGGGAGAGGTAACAACTTTTTTTTTCTGTGAATCCCAAGAATCTCTGTGCAATATCAGTAATTATCTGTTTACAGTTTACAAATAAAATGCCTTGGATCTCTGTTATTATTGTCATGATTTATAAGGAGATGCACAAAGAAATATTTTGATAAAGAAACAAGTATCTGTGCTTACCTGGAAATACCTCATAGCTTAGAAATTTTTCTGTACCCTAGTTTGGGTCTTCCGGAGTTACCTGATTGCTCCTCATCATTTTATGCCTGCTCAGGGCTCTGGAATTTTCGTTATTGCTATAGCAATGCAAAACCAACAAAGTGCTTCTTTGGGGTATTTCAATTTCTTCATTTATTCATTCAAGCTCTTGTGTGGAAGATACCGTGCTGGATGTTCTTGGTGAAGGGGAATAATTGAATGAGTGGGCCAAGGACCCCCTTTCAAGGAGTCTGTGGTGTAATGGAGGCACTGCACACGTAAACAGCTACTGAATAAAAGGCAGAATGAATGAAATGTTATAAGAAGACAAAGAAAAGGCTTTGGGGGAGAGATGACTTCATAGGAGAAGAAACATTTGAGCTGAACCTTGGCAGCGAGAAGAATTTTTATGGGCACCCTGGGACTGGGCGTGCAGCTGAGGAGGCGCTGCAGTGGACGCCAATGTCACTGCCTCTGTGATCTCATCTTTTAGCCATTCCCTGCTCCTCTTTTGTCCTGGTCTTCAGGATCCTGCTCTTTTCTTTTGCTGTACCCCTCAGCCAGCCTCATCCTTCTCGTTTTTTAAAGCTCATTCTCTATACTGCTGCCACAGTAAGTTTTATAATGGACAAATTTCATCCTGTCTTTTCTGCTGATAATTACAATAGTATTTCATTGCCTTCAAATAAAGACTGAGATTCCTTGGTGTATGAGGTCTAGCATGCTCTGGTAGGTATTTAGGTCTGTCATATCCTGTCATTTCTGCATTTAAACTCAGGATTACCTCTTTGGCAAGCATACATTTACACCTATTTGTCATTCTGCCTTTAATGCCTTCCTTTCTCATCTGCCTGTCAAACACTAAGTTCAATCACTTCCATCTCTGTTGTAGTTAGCGGTCAAGACCTGGCTTACCCAACTAGTACTGCAGGTTAGCGTGAGTGGAGCAGGTAAGTAGTACCTTTCACTGTGCTATTTAACCAACCTTATTCATATCTAATTGTACCTATGTTACCCTCCTATGGTAGGGATTTTTTTGGAGGGGTAATATTTTTATTAGTAAACAGAATTTTCAGCCTTAGTGATTATTTCTGTATCTTTTAGTCATATTGTGATAATTAAGCAGACTCTAGAATAGGTTAATTTTGAAGAAAGAGATTAAAAAATGAAGGAACACAGAAGTAGGGGAACAAGAAATATCTGAGGGGAATATTAGTGGTCAAAGGGGAGGAGGTGGCATGGCAGAGAATGTTTTCCAACATCCACAAATCTTTACTAAGGGAATATGTATTTATATGATCTTGGTCTTCAAGTGAATAGTGGATTCATTCATTCAGTAAATAATTATTGAAAAATGGCCAATAGCGGGATACTGGGTACATGCTTGATTTTGGACCCCTGCCTGTTTTTCTCCTGAGTTGACTCTTTTTTAATGGATCCTGGTGAACCCATGCCACTGATTGAGAGGAACCATGAAAAAACCTAATTTGGAAATCTGGAATCCAGCTCAGAGGCTTTTCCAAGGGTTGGTTTATCTCCTCTTTATGCTTCAGCTCACTGAGTGCTTGACCCACTTGGCTTCTTGTGGCGTTGGCTCTCCTTTCTGATCTATTTAGACTGGGTTATTGGGCTTCAGATTACATTCCTGCGCCGTTCACTTGACAGGTGGGAGGGCCGCTGCTCTGGCCCAGACTGGCTCAAACACTCTGCTGTCTGGAACTGCAGCAGCTTCCAGGTTCTGTCTGCCCAGGGTGTGTGTGCTGGGGGGAGATCAGACGCAGGCGTTCAGAGCAGGTCTGTGGATTTTGTGACCAACCAGTCCTGAATCCTGAACAGTAAGCCACGTGCCTTCATTGAATTGTCTTGCTACCCTGATAAATCAGTATGTTTATTTGATTTGAGAAGAATATTTTATTGTGCAATATAAAGGGACTGCTTTGTTCTCTTCAGCAGACTCCATACAAGTGGAGATACTACATTTGTTAAAGGAAAAGTATATATATTTTTCCCATATGGTGGTCATAAACTTTTTATTCAGGAAGCTTACGTAATTGTTACCATCATTCCTCCCCTTTGTGTTTTTATTCTAAATCTTACATTTAAAAAGTAAACAAACTTCTATTTTAGTGTAAGAATTTTAATCTACTGTGGTGTTAGGTCAGAGAGGAGCCCGACTAAGAGGAAGAAAAAAAGAGTTTTTTTTTCCAAAAATCATCTCTTAAACATTGCAGGAAAAGATCTAAAACAATGCCACTGAAGTGATATATCCAGTGACGCTGAGGTGTCTCCCAGAAGTCCCTTCCCTATTTGCTTTTCTCTTCCATGTGGAGAGCAAGTAATAATACCAAGAGAGGTAAGTGATGGTGATTCTTGTCCTCACCAATGTTATATCTAGATTATGTTTTATTAAAAATGGGGACTGAATCCCTGAAAGGGATATCAAGCTACCCTGGAAAACATCATGTAAGGACTTGATTCCCTAAGACACAGAAAGTCAGTGTGTCCTTCTACTTAGCTAGCGCCTTCCTGCTTTGTGATCAGAAATTGCTTCACTTCCCAGATTTTTGGTCCAACTGGTTCTTTTTCCTGTAATTCAAGGAGTCACAGTGCTATTCTAGGACCAGATGGCAGGATATTAAGGAAAGTGCCATCACTTGCTGGCTGCTGGAAATATTTGGCTTTAAATCAATTTAGTAAAAGTCCTGACCGGAGACCAATGGCTGCATTTTGGCTCAATCAATACTGAAAGTTAAATAGTTACGTGGCTTTAGACATTTTGTTTCCAGCCTCTTGTATTTACATAATAGTAATAATAATGTATTTTTTATACTGATAGATACAGTATATGAAAGCAGTATACAATTCAAAAAAAACACCACTCAAGTTCATTGTAAAACATTTAGAAAATATCAAAAAGCAAAGACGTAATTACCTCCTATCATTCAAAACTACCACTTTTGTGAATATTTCAGTATATGCTCTATTAGTTATTTCTGTATTTAAAGTAGCTTTGTACATGGTTCACAAATGTTTTCCAAACAAAATTATTTTTCCTGAACCAGAGGTCTGATCACATTACCGCATAACTCAAAAATCTTTACTTGAGATCCTGGGAATTAAAGATGGCGGCATGAGAGGTGAGACAGAGGCTTCCTCCTAAAACTGCATATAATACGAAAGTAAAACTGATACAACTACTCCTGAAAGAGCAACAGGAAAGAGGACTGCACCAGACTGCATACACCTGGAGACAAGAGCAGACCTCACAGAACAGGGTAACGTACTAAAGCTGTGGCCCGGCAGGACCCAAGTCCTTCCCCCACTGCAGCTCACCAGGAGGAGGAACAGGAACAGAGCAGGGAGGGAGTGGAGATGTGGGACTGCTGAATACCTAAATCTGGAGATCGGCTCTGGGAGCACAAACCTACATTTCATGGTGCTTGCATGATACTATCGTAATTAGGGGGTTGGAAAGCTAAGACAGGCAGAAATCCTGGAGGGACTGAGATTCCAGCTGCTTGTGGAAAGCAGGGATCCATATCAGGCTGCTCTGGGACAAAAGAAAGGCGGGCAGTCTGAGAGACTTCCTAACAAGGAAACCCTTAGCAAGAGGGCTGCTAAAGGGGCAAGAATTGCACAGCTTACTGCTCAGGAGAAAGGACAGGTAGACAAAATTGTCTGAGTACACACTGCCCAGCAGGTTGGGAGTTTTCACGTTCTTCAGGTGATTGAGTGCCCTGGCTGGCTACACAGATCCAAGGATACCCTCTGTGATATGCAGCCTACGGCGCCTTTCTCCCAGCCAGCCGCACCTGGCTCACAAACCGGCAAACCCTACCTGGTGTTAGGCCAGTCAGAGGGAAGATCTACCTACAGCAGCTACAAACGCAAAGAATAGAGGCTTATACCTGTGTGTTCGGCCCACTGGTTCAGGCAGTGGAGACAGGCATAGCAGCGGGGAAGCAGGAAACGGCTCTTTCCTCCCCCCAGGCACCAATACTGCTCCCCTGCAATCCCCGACATTGCTTCAGGGGCTGAGCAGATCCAGGGAGTAGAGCTTCTGGGCACTAGAGGGTGACATATGCAAATATGAAACGCCAAAGGAACCTGGTTCAGAGTAAAATTATTCATACAACTCCTACGAAATATTTAAATGATATGGACCTCATTACTCTCCCTGAATGGGAGTTTAAAATAAAAATCATTAACATGCTCACAGTAGTACAGAAAGACATTAAAGAACTCAGGAATGAACTCCATTCGGAGATCCAATCATTGAAGAGCACAATGGAGGGTATTAGCAGATTGGATATGGTGGAGGAGACGATAAATGAAATAGAAACTAGAGAAGACGAATACAAAGAAGCTGAAGCACAGAGAGAAAAAAGAATCTCTAAGAATGAGAGAATATTGAAAGAAATGTGTGACCAATGCAAACAGAACAATATTCACATTATAGGGGTACCAGAAGAAGAAGAAGAGAGAAAAAGGGATAGAAAGTGTCTTTGAGGAGGTAATTGCCGAAAACTTCCCCAATCTGGTGAAGGAGATAGTCTCTCAGGCCATGGAGGTGCACAGATCTCCCAACACAAGGGACCCAAGGAAGACAACAACAAGACATATAGTAATTAAAATGGCAAAAATCAAGGATAAGGACAGACTATTAAAAGTAGCCAGAGAGAGAGAAATGAGATCACATACAAAGGAAAGCCCATCAGGCTATCATAAGACTCCTCAACAGAAATCTTACAGGCCAGAAGGGAGTGGCATGATGTATTTAATGTAATGAAGCAGAAGGGCCTTGAACCAAGAATACTTTATCTGGCAAGATTATCATTTAAATTGGAAGGAGGGGTTAAACAATTCCCAGATAAGCAAAAGCTGAGAGAATCTCTACAGTGTATTTTGGAGGGACAGCTATAGATGGAAGTGTTCCTATGGTTTAATAGCTGTCACCAGAGGTAATAAAACTATAGTAAAGAAAGTACAACAGCTAATTACTAAGCAAATGCAAAATTAAATTAATTATCCCTAAAGTCAGTCAAGGGATAGACAAAGAGTACAGAAAATGATACCTAATATATAAAGAATGGAGGAGGAAGAAAAAGGAGGAGAAAAAAAAAGACCCTTTTGATTGTGTTTGTAATAGCATATTAAGTGAGTTAAGTTAGACTCTTAGATAGTAAGGAAGTTAACCTTGAACCTTTGGTAACCACAAATCTAAAGCCTGCAATGGCAATAAGTACATACCTATCCATAATCACCCTAAATGTAAATGGACTGAATGCACCAATCAAAAGACATACAGTCACTGAATGGATAAAAAAACAAGACCCATCTATATGCTGCCTACAAGAGACTCACTTTAAACCCAAAGACATACACAGACTAAAAGTGAATTGATGGAAAAAGACATTTCATGCAACTAATGGGGTGAAAAAAGCAGGAGTTGTAGTACTTGTATCAGACAAAATAGACTTCAAAACAAAGAAAGTCACAAGAGACAAAGAAGGACATTATATAATGATAAAAGGGTCAATCCAACAAGAAGATATAACCATTATAAGTATCTAGGCACCCAACACAGGAGCACCTACATATGTGAAACAAATACTAACAGAATTAAAAGGAGAAATAGAATGCAATTTATTCATTCTAGGAGACTTCAAGACTGCACTCACTCTGAAGGACAGATCAACCAGACAGAATATAAGTAAGGAGACAGAGGCACTGAACAACACATTAGAACAGATGGACCTAACAGACATCTACAGAACTCTACACCCAAAAGCAGCAGAATACACATTCTTCTCAAGTGCACATGGAACATTTTCACGAATAGATAATATACTAGGCCACAAAAAGAGCTTCGGTAAATTCAAAAAGATTGAAATTGTACCAACCAGTTTCTCAGACCACAAAGGTATGAAACTAGAAATAAATTATGCAAAGAAAAGGAAAAATCCCGCAAACACATGGATGCTTCACAACATGCTCCTAAATAACCAATGGATCAATGACCAAATAAAAACAGAGATCAAGCAATATATGGACACAAATAATGACAATAATTCAACACTGCAAAATCTGTGAGATGCAGCGAAGGCCATGCTAACAGGAAAGTATATTGCAATACAGGCCTACCTCAGGAAAGAAGAACAATCCCATATGAGCAGTCTAAACTCACAATAAACAAAACTGGAAAAAGAAGAACAAATGAGGCCCAAAGTCAGTAGAAGGAGGGACATAATAAAGATTAGAGAAGAAATAAATAAAATCGAGAAGAATTAAACAATAGAAAGAATCAATGAAAGCAGGAGCTGGTTCTTTGAGAAAATAAACAAAATAGATACCCACCTAGCCAGACTTATCAAGAAAAAAAGAGAGTCTACTGACATAAAAAGAATCAGAAATGAGAAAGGAAAAATTACTACAGACACCACAGAAATAGAAAGAATTATGACAGAATACTATGAAAAATTATATGCTAACAAACTGGGTAACCTAGAAGAAATGGACAACTTTCTAGAAAAATACAACCTACCAATCCTGACCCAGAAAGAAACAGAAAATCTGAACAGACCAATTACCAGCAACGAAATTGAACTGGTAATCAAAAACCTACCTAAGAACAAAACCCCTTGACCAGATGGTTTCACTGCTGAATTTTATTGAACATATAGTGAAGACCTAATACCCATCCTCCTTAAAGTTTTCCGAGGAATAGAAGAAGAGGGACTACTTCCAAACTCATTCTATGAGGCCAGCATCACTCTAATACCAAAACCAGGCAAAGACAGCACAAAAAAAGAAAATTACAGACCAATATCCCTGATGAACATAGATGCAAAAATACTCAACAAAATATTAGCAAACCTAATTCAAAAATACATCAAAAGGATCATCCATCATGATCAAGTAGGATTTATTCCAGGGATGCAAGGATGGTACAACATTCGAAAATCCATCAACATCATCCACCACATCAACAAAAAGAACAACAAAAACCTCATGATCATCTCCATAGATGCTGTAAAAGCATTTGACAAAATTCAACATACATTCATGATAAAAACTCTCAACAAAATGGGATAGAGGGCAAGTACCTCAACATAATAAAGGCCATATATGATAACTACCAACATTATACTTAACAGTGAGAAGCTGAAAGCTTTTTCTTTAAGATCAGGAACAAGACTAGGATGCCCAGTCTCCCCACTTCTATTCAACATAGTACTGGAGGTCCTAGCCACGGCACTCAGACAACACAAAGAAATAAAAGGCATCCAGATTGTCAGTGAAGAACTCAAACTGTCCCTGTTTGCAGATGACATCTTATTGTACATAAAAACCCTAAAGAATCCACTGTAAAACTACTATATCTAATATGTGAATTCAGCAAAGTTGCAGGATACAAAATTAATACGCAGAAATCTGTGGCATTCCTCTAACAAGGAACTACGAGAGAGAGAAATCAGGAAAACAATTCCATTCACAACTGCATCAAAAAGAATAAAATACTTAGGAATAGACCTAACCAAGGAAGTGAAAGACCTATACTCTGAAAACTACAAGACACTCATGAGAGAAATTAAAGAAGACACCATTAAATGGAAACACATCCCATGCTCATGTATAGGAAGAATGAATGTTGTCAAAATGGCCATCCTGCCTAAAGCAATCTACAGATTCAATGCAATTCCTATTAAAATACCAACAGCATTCTTCAACGAACTAGAGAAAATCGTTCTAAAATTCATATGGAACCAAAAAAGACCCGAATAGCGAAAGCAATCCTGAGAAGGAAGAATAAAGCTGGGGGGATTATGCTCCCCAACTTCAAGCTCTACTACAAAGCCACAGTAATCAAGACAATTTGGTACTGGCACAAGAACAGATCCATAGACCAATGAAACAGACTAGAGAGCCCTTTTATAAACCCAATCATATATGGTCAAATAATATATGATAAAGGAGCCATGGACATACAATGGGGAAATGACAGCCTCTTCAAAGCTGGTGTTAGCAAAACTGGACAGCTACATGCAAGAGCAAGAAACGGATTATTGTTTAACCCCATACACAAAAGTAAACTCGAAATGGATCAAGGACTAGAATGTAAGTCATGAAACCATAAAACTCTTAGAAGACAACATAGGCAAAAATCTCCTGAATATAAGCATGAACAACTTCTTCCTGAACGCATCTCCTTGAGCAAGGGAAACAAAAGCAAAAATGAACTCATGGGATCAAACTAAAAAGTATCTGTATGGCAAAGGACACCATCAACGGAACAAAAAGGCACACTACAGTATGGGAGAATATATTTGTAAATGACATATCCAACAAGGAGTTAACATCCAAAATATATAAAGAACTTACATGACCCAACACCCAAAAAGCAAATAACCCGATTCAAAAATGGGCAGAGGATATGAAGTGAAAGTTCTCCAAAGAAGATATTCAGATGGCCAACAGACACATGAAAAGATGCTCCACATCACTAATCGTCATGGAAATGCAAATTAAAACCACAATGAGATATCACCTCACACCAGTGAGGATGGCCAGCATCAGAAAGACTAAGAACAACAAATGCTGGTGAGGATGCAGAGAAAGGGGAATCCTCCTACACTGCTGGTGGGAATGTAAGCTAGTTCAACCATTGTGCAAAGCAATATGGAGGTTCCTCAAAAAACTAAAAATAGAAATACCATTTGACCCGGAATCCCACTCCTTGGAATTTACCCAAAGAATACAACTTCTCAGATTCAAAAAGACATATGCACCCTATGTTTATCACAGCGCTTTTTACAGTAGCCAAGATATGGAAGCAACCTAAGTGTCCATCAGTAGATGAATGGATAAAGAAGAAGTGGACATATACACAATGGAATACTATTCAGCCATATGAAAGAAACAAATCCTACTATTTGCAACAACATGGATGGAGCTGGAGGATATTATGCTCAGTGAAATAAGCCAGGCGGAGAAAGACAAGTGCCAAATGATTTCCCTCATTTGTGGAGTATAACAACGAAGCAAAACTGAAGGAACAAAATAGCAGCAGATTCAGAGACTCCAAGAAGGAACTAGTGGTTACCAAAGGGGAGCAGTGTGGGATGGCCAGTGGGTAGTGTGAGAGAAGGGGATTGAGGGGTATTTTGTTTAGTACACATGGTGTGGGGGATCACGGGGAAAACAGTGTAGCACTGAGAAGGCAAACAGTGAATCTATGGCATCTTACTATACCCAAGGTCAGTGACTGCATTGGGGTATGAGTGGGGACTTGATAATATGGGTAAATGTAGTTAGTACATTGTTTTTTCATGTGAAACCTTCATAAGAGTGTATATTAATAATACCTTATTAAAAAAAAAGAAAAGAAAAATCCTTTCACCTGACATTGCTAACTAAATCAACTAATTGCTGTGAAACCATGAAGAGAGAGCCTAAACTGTCTGGACTCTGTCACCCACTGTGCTGACATTATTAGTTCAGTGATGCTATCAGTTCAGTATTTTTTTAAACTGTGGTACACTACACATTACATAAAATTTACCTTTGTGGCCAAAAAAGAAAAAATCTTTTCTTGCTTTCCCTTGCCTAGGGAAAGGACTCAGGTTCCTTGGCCTGGCCTTGAAGATCCTTCATGGCTACCTGAGTATCTCCCTCATACCTTTGGATCCATCTTCTGGTCTGTCATTTGAATATGTTTGCTTTAGGTACTTGGTTCCTTTGTCTCAAATGCCCTTCCCTCATTATAATGCATCTTGCTAAGCCTGCTCAAATCCTCCTTGCTCAGAATGTCCTCAGTTAGAATTGATGCTGTGCTTCACTCTAGTGCACAACTCATTTCTCTCTGTTAAGGTATCCCTCAGTCAGCCTTTCCTTAGCTCTGTGTTTGCATGCTGGCTTTCTCCATTAGATTTTAAGTCTGGAGGGAAGGGATTTTCGTTCTTGTAATTTGTGGTTATGATTTGTTTAATGTCAGTGTCTCCTACTCTCCTATAATCCAAATAAAGACAGGGGCCACCTTCATAGCTCTAACGTCATATTCCTGTTAGCTGGAAATATAACAGTACAGACTCAGCCATGTTGGAGTGTCATTTACCCTTGTGTCATTTGCTGCTCCTAGCATACTGCCAAGAACATGGTAATGCCTCAGCGATATTGGTTGAATTGAGTTATTTGTTACTGATCACAAATAACATGTTTCAGTCAAACACCAAAGGGCTATGACTTGTCCAAATTCTTCAGAACACTTTCAGAGGAAATAAGCTCTTTACTTGGAAACTTATTCAGGAGTATAACACCTTCTGAATAGAAATACGGTAAGTAAATATTCCATGCAGCAGTTGTATTACAGGGTGATTTCAGTGTCCTCAATAGCCACTATAACCTTTTGAGACATTATTGCTCTTCCTATTTTTGCCTTTTGTTCGGCTGCCCACATCATCATTAAGATTGGATCAATACCTCAGCTACATTCCAGACAGAGTACCGCCCTTTAGTTAGGAAGACCGCACAGGTATGCCTTCATTATTCTGGGTTTCATTGGCCATCGATGCCATTTACTCAGCCCCTCCACAATTTGTGGCACCTTTTGTGATTTTACCTATGACGGTTAGAATTTCTTTCCAAGTCTACTTTTGGATAGAAAATGATTTTTCTTTTTTTTTGGTCGCTCTCTTAGTGACACTGAAAGGTTCATGCTTTTCTCACTCTTTCTAGGATCCTAGTAGGAAATCGCACACTTTATTTTCTATCACACTATGCCATCTCCTCAGACCTTCTTCCTTTATTTGTTGCATTTTCCTTTTAATTAAAAAAATCATGTCTGGTTATGTTTCTTCTTTACCATCATTTTTTTTTCATATTTGCTTCTTGTCAAACAAATTGAGCAAAGTTAGTCTTCAATTCTGTCTGAAAAATATAAAAGTTCTTATTGAGATCAATTTTGCATTCTTCAAAACAAATGCCCCAAATCATTGTTCTCTCATGGGGCAGAAGCAATGGCCAGAGCATGTTAGCTACATTGTATTATCAACAGTACATGTAATTGTGAAAAAAAAAAGAAAAAAGTATGGTTGGTCCTATTCCCTCTCCTGAAGACTGAGCTGGCAGCTGGCTTCAGTGTTGATGGCATTTTCCTGGTCAGGATCATGTGCTACGTAATTAAATCTGAATTTTGTGTAATAAGAAGTGGTTTGGATTCAGTTGTTACAAAACACTATGCGTTTGAAAAAAAAGTGCCTGTTGATTAAACATTCTCTACAACAATTTCTAATGTGTCCAGGTCCTTTAATTTCCAGTTATCTTCTGTAAGTATTTCTTAGTACTTAATGTACCCAAACTGAAGAGGACTCTCTGAGGGGTACAAATGGAATATAAAAAGCTGCAATTAGAGAAAACACTAACTTTTCACCTGTATTTTCTCTTTCGTTGTACTATTCCTTCTTTCTTACTGTGTGATTTCCTTTTTTCCTTTCCATGGCAGCCTGCTTTTCTCTCACAGAATTTTGGTTAAAGTCGACTTATGTAAAAGGGGTTTTGAAACCAACAATATAGGAAAATACAACTTTCAGTTCAAGTTTGAGCTTTATATTTATAATTTTATAAATTCTTTTGCATTTTGGAATCTCTAGTATTTTATCATATAATATACATATGCATTTATACATACCCCATTTGTGATTGAAATTTACATTGAATGCTTTTCTAAAACAAGGGGTTATAGTTATGTGCTAGCATGGTAATAGACTACTGCTGACAATAGTATAAGCAAATATCAGTCTTTGGATGTACAAATACAAATTCCTTACAAATTTGTGGCTGATTAAAATGCTCATGTTCTTATAAATTGGAAGTCTGGAGCCTAAAATAAGCCTAACCCTAGTTACTCATTTCATGTAAGAGATGTATACGGTACTTCAAGATAATTTACATTCCATGGAAATAATAACATACTTGTCATTTTTTGCCCTTTGAGATTGATGCTTAAATGTCACAACATTATATATCACTGCTAATTCTTGGAACTGTGTATCATATGCTGTGTTTATTTCTAAGGCTTTCTATTCGTACTTTTAAGATTTGAAATAGCATCAAGTGAGTGCATTCAGATTCATTCTTAATTACTAGATTCTGGTAAGACTGTTTAAGGAATGCCTTATCTTTGGTGTGTAGGAAATGAAAGGTGATATAAAAATAGTCTTGTGGGGTAGCTTCTGTGTAATTTTGGCTCACTGGATGCCAGTTGGGGAATGGCAAAGGCTAATACTCAACAGATGGCAAAGTCCTACAACCTATAATAATGGTTGCAGTTATTTTCATGACTGTCATTTGATGACACATACAATAGTGTGAAAAGGCTTGAACTGGGTAATCACAGTATATATACTCAAAGGGACCAGATGCATTTCAGACAATCAAAATGGTGATGGATATTCAGGCTGAGTGCCACTTCTGCACATATTCTAGGTGCATTTATTGCTAGGAATTAGAAGCAACATTACTTGTCACAGAGAGGAGCTCCATTTCCCCTTTTAGTAATAACAAGCAACAAAAATTGACATCTGTTGTAATACAGACAGATTATTTTACATCCTTTATGATTGTGTGTCATTATCATGCATATAAATTTAGTTTGCATATGTTCAACGTCAGAGATCAAAATACCAATTTTGCCAACAAAGGCACTGCAATGGATACCAAAAACCTAAATACTTTGAAAAATACATAAGTGAAACCTTTTAGAGTGGGGACAATAAAAATCAAATAAGATTAGGAAAACCATCAAAACGCATCAGAAGGGGATGTGTGGAAGTTTCAGATCTTAATGTTTTTATTAGCAACTTTGTAAAAGCAGATGTTCTTGACCACCTTTAATCTCTAGAGACTATAGTTTGCAATATCTTTGTTATTTTCTTTGGTACAATGAATAAAATGAAGCGTATTTTTTTTTCCTTGAAAGATAGGATCTGTCATTCTAGAACATTAATTAGATATATTTGAATATTCATCATACTCTCTCTGTCTAATATGTAAAATTAGGTGTTGGGATTGCCTGTAGGGGAGGGGTAGCAATGACCTACAATGAGGCTATTAAACACAGTTCCACAGAGAAGTTTACCTTATGAGGTGTTCAGTATTCAATTCACCATCACTATTTGTTCTCTGTCTGTTTTCCTTTGTTAATTTTAGGAAAAATGGATAAAAGATGAGAGGGTAGGTTTTTATATTTTGTGGTACAAAAGAAATGTTCTAAGAGTACCAAAAAATTACATTTTGTGGGAAGCATTTCTCCTTTCTCTCCACTCCAAGCTACACCGAACCCAAACAACTTCAGCCGAAGGAAAGAAACCCCAGTCACTTATTTTAACAATCTTATGCCTGCTTCAAAGGCACTCTTAACAATGTGGATATATTTTGCATTTGCCTCTGGGGATTTACCACTCAATATTAAAACACTTCCCACTGCGACATTTTTAAAACTGTCTCTTTCCTTTGCTGAGCTAACAACATAATGGGGATCAAGAAAACAGTCTGGAACGAGTGCAGCATAAAAATCCCTGCCAGGCATTGGAGCTAAGGCATGTTTCTTGACGCTCTTCTTGTAATAGACAAAAGTACAGGCTGCTGCCCTGTCACACTCTGCCTTTTCAAAAGCTTGTGAAATGGATTGCACTATTATTTTATAAATTTGAAATATTTACACAGGGTCCCTATTTAAAACCTAAGTGTATATACTACTAGATCAGTGACTGTGTACAGAATAACATGTGTAAATCAAGCAGTGATACTGGAGACAGTATCTGAAGAACCTGAAGATGCATAGAGTTGATAGGAAGCTGGAATCAAGTGAGGAAAACATGTAATACCTTGAAATATTGAACACAATCTTTATTTTTTTTTCCTAGATATTTTTCTATCTTGAGAAGTAGAACATCAAGTTTAATGATTACATATTTTCTGGTGCTTTTTAGATATCATCTATTCTTAGTAAATTTGATAATCTGAGGACATATTTTATTGAGCAATTTTGCTTGGGGCTTTGATTCTGGTTTGTTCTGGGACCAGGAATTTTAAGGAGATACTTAATATTAATACATTTAATTCAAAGAAGTTTGAACCTGAGCAGTGTGAAATCATTTTGGATCATTTTAAATTTAGTAACAATAATTGGCCTATCCATAATTAATACAGTACTTATGTGTATTATTACTTAAATAGGCATTTAAATTTTACATGCTCCAGATAATTTTAGCTTAAATGAGTTAAAAGCACAATTTAATTAAGACCAATGAGATGCTGAAAGAGTGCATTTTGCTCCATACTTTGCCTAGATGGTGTCTCTCTATACAGTACTCATTTACCAGTGGCAAATAAAAAAGTCGATAAATCCCTGTTTCCATCAACTAGACTAATGAACTTCATTAGTTGATCATGTTATCAGTATAATTACTACAGACTACATTTTGCCCTTGGTTATTAATGTAACAGACTTCTGCAACTTATTCTCAGAACTGCCTAAGAAGACAAGAGCTCAGTTTAGCTCTGGAAATAACCTTGGCTCTTCTCTTTCTAAACTCATCATTAAATCCTGGAAATACTTATAATATTCCATATACCCAATTGCAGTGGTTTTGACATCCCACTTTGGGAATATTTTGCTAGAAATATTTGTGTTGTTACAGTTTTTATAGTTGACTATGGCTTTATGGATACTGTTGTGGGTTGAATTGGGTTCCCCAGAAGATGTATTGTGAATGTGGTCTTATTTGCAAATAGGATCTTTGCAGATGTAAATTAAGATGGAGACATACATCTTAAGGGTAGGTCCTTAATCCAATAAGACTAGTGTCTTTGTAAGGGGAGAAGAGACACAGGGAGAATGCCATGTGGTGACAGAAGCAGAGACTGGCGTCACGTGGCTGCAGGCCAAGGAGAGGCGAGAGCTGAGAGTGACCACCAGAAGCTAGGAAGAGGTAAGGAGAGATTCTGCCCAGAGTCTTAGAGGGAGCTTGGCGTGGCCAACACCTTGACTTGGGACATCTGCCTTCCCTGACTGTGAGATAATAAATTTCTGTTGTTTTAAGACACCCAGTTTGTGATGCTTTGATACAGCAACACAAGGAAACTAATACAGTTTTCATATTTGAATTGTTAAACATGACAGACTAACTACTTAGCTAGCAAGGAGGATGTGATCAGCTCTTCTCCCCTTAAAGGGAGGCCCAGAAGCCATAATGTTGCTCATCAGCACATGCTCTCAAAAATGCAGTGAGATTTTTTAACAGAGGAATAGTATGGAGAGAGTGGCAAGGAAGGCACAAGAGACTGAGAGGGAGAAGATAGAAGAAAAATACAGAAATTTGAGTAAGTCATTCAAAAGAAAGAGCCTTTTCTGTTCCTTTAAAAATTGTGAGGGTTTGTTTTTTGTTTTTGATAGGCCACTTTGAAAACTTTGAAGTTTTTCATGAGTGACATGTCATTAATGACAAAACTACTCTATGAAAATGGTACCAAAATTTCAGAAAAAAAGAACCCAAAATAAAAATCTGTTTTTGATGTGAAATGAATGGCAAATGATTACAAGTAATTTTAATAATTTATATATAAATCCAGTACATCATATTGTAGATTGACTGCTTCACTAGGGAGTTTTGGATCACCCTTAAATATAACTTGTATAAGTAGGTATAACATTAAAAATGAAAGAATAAATATATATAAATATATCTATAGATATATTGAATCGATATATATATGTATATAATTTAATCATACATTAGGTCCAAAGATATAATTCAATTTTTCTTATCTTTCTGTGTATAGCTGATGTCTACCAGCTATGTCAGCTAAGCCAGGAAAAGCTTAGAAACTCAACTAAAAAAACCAAAATCATAATCTTTTGATGATTCTTTAGGCTTTTACTCCAAAGCTGGTGCAGGCATTATAAATAAGACCTTTATAGTTCTCTAGTCTTTATAGATGGAGAATATAACAATCAGGAAACAATAGACAAGATTGGCAATGGGAGGGAGAAGAAAGAGAAACACAAACCTTAGCTAATTCATAGAATTGGCTCAAATAAAAGAAGCTGGTGTTAGGCGAACGATCTTGTGAGGGGATGAGATTGGGATTGTGACTATGAAGTAATTTAAGATAACTTTCAGAAGGGCCTAAACACCAAGCTGTTTCTTGGTACAAAGTACATTATTGTTGATGACTTTTTTTGGACAGTTATCTTTGAACTAATATACAAAGGAAAAACCTCATCACCTGTATAATCTTCTATTGTTTAGCTGGATTTTAGTGGTCTCATGATTTTATATGAGCAAGGAATGATCTCAAAATGATACAGTTTTAATATATATATATATATATATATATTTTTGCCAAGCTCTTGGAGCTATATTTTCCTATTAATTTCATCATAACAGAGACTGTAGTTTCTTGATTTTGCTGTTCCAAGAAAGACCTTTGTCTTTTACTTTATGCTAGATAAAGGAAAAACATTTTTGCAGCTAAAATAAGTGAGGATTTTTTTTGCCTTTCAGACTTTCAAATCCCTTGGTGAAGAAGGTATTGCGTTATTAAAATTTGCTTGTTTGATTTAGAGGTACTGCTGTTGGGCATAGTAAGAGTTTTGAACTTTAATTTTGATTTATTTGCTTGCTAAAGTGATAGCTTTGAAGAATTCACAACGTTTTATTTTAACTGGAAAATTGCTAACAGAAGTAACTTGTACTTTATAGTCTTTCTGAGACATTTTTGGTTGCAGTTTCACATTTGGCTATCAGCATTAAGGGAGATGATTCCAATTAAGGGAAATGGCAAGGATTTCCTTTTGAACTTTCTAAAAAGAACTGAGTGCCTTCCTATGAACCAAAGCATAGCTTGACGTATATAACTATATATAACCTGAGCACTCTCCCTAGCACAAGAAGGTTGAATTGGGTAGGAATTTACATTTCAGTGCCATTTTATACACCATTCAACATTCTCTCCATTTGTTTTCACTTCCTTGCTGTCTATTTCCAAATCTTCATTCGCAGGATGACAGCACACTTGACATGTTAGGAGGAATACGAGGCCCTATTGTTTATGATGTTTTTTATAGCAGGGCAGGCAGCTCTCTATGAAATGATTTAATGGGTTCTGTGAGGTCCTCTTAGTCCAAATACCTCCCTACTAGCTAGCCCTAGGGCTTGCACTCACCCCCATTTTCCTTTGGGTCGAACCTTTATGGCTTCAGAAACTCTTAGAATATCAATGTGTTAGTGTGAGAGGGATAATCATCACTTGCCAGAGATCAGGCCTCTGACGAAATGAGCATAAAGCAAGAATCTTGAAAGAGGACAGGGGGCAGAATGATTTGGATTGTGGGTCACTATGAGCAGCAATTAGGTGCAGGGATCACAATGGAGTGTTCTGAGTCACCGGGAGTCAGTGTGAGAATCCTAACTGCTTGGTGGGAATTTGTGAAGGAGGAAACTAAAAAGGGAAGGGAAAGCTAAGAATATGTTCTGTGCGGTGCATCCCTGTGGCACATTTAACAAATACCTTTCAATAATTCCAAGTGATCTCTTGGTGTGTCAGCATGTGTAATTTTGATGAATTTTAATCAAGCTCGTGCTGAAGTGATGATGGGAGCTTTGGTGAGCTAGTAGATGCAGCCGGTCAACCACTCAGCATCTTCCTCTCTGCAGGGTTTTGTTGTTTGTTACTAGTAAGTTTAGGGTAACACAGAGGGTTACTTAAAAATTATCTCAATAGTGACACTTTGGGCAGTTAATTTGTGGTATCAAGAAGTTCCCAGCACACATGTGATATTGGAAGGAAATTGATTTCCGAATAAGCCAGATGCACTTATAAACATTTAAAGATTGTGAATTTCTTGAAGTTTTCAAAATAATAAAGAATATTAAGAATTGACTCCCTGGGAATCCAGGGTGTTACAAAAGGTAAGTGAGTATATGGAAGTTTATTTTAAAGACATGTTCAGTGCCTGAGTTTCTTCTCTCTGCTTTCTTTTCCCTTCCCTTCCCTTCCTTCTTTCCCTCCACCATCCCTCCCTTTCTTTCGTCCTTCCTTTTGCTTTTTTCCTGTTGAATATTTGCAGTAGTATAATCAACCAACTCAGGGAATTTGGCTGCATAAAGAGTTTTTCAGTGAATCCTTGCTTCCTCTCTGATTCTCTCAAAAACAGCTGTGGGGAGAGGAGACTGAATAAGGGTTAGTAGGAGAGCTAAAAAGAAACTTGACTTAACCTTTCAAATTTATACGCATTCTAGTGCTATCACATTAGATCAATAAATGTAGTGACTTGACCAATTTTGCCAAGGGTGAATTAATATTCATCTATATCTTAAGTTATAATGGAACCTGATCAGTTCTGCAGCTTTATAGTGTTGCTCCCACTTATGCTACAGTGCAAAGTGAATATTTAAAATATTCTATACTTATGGTTTAATTTTTTTACATTAGGTCAGCACTTACTTTGTTAGAATTCTGTCTTCACGGTATGTCTCATTCATTCATTAAACCTGTTTCCCAGCCTGGTATCATTAACTTTGCTTTGTAGATAAAGAGACACAGAGGTCAATAATCTTGGCAACTGTTTTGTCCACTCACTGCTACTGCTGATATTAGATAAAAGTATTGAAAAAGTGCAGCTTTATTTCCTTGTTTACCTTGCATGAAGTTAGGCCTCAATTATGCACCAAGGGATTATATACTGCAGTGAAACTGCATAAACTGAATAAGCCATAATAAAGATGATCAGTGTGTTGACAAATTACACATATAGATGTGCTTTTACCTGTGGATATACACATATGCATTCTTCATTTTATACTGTATGTTTCAGTTTTCAGGCCACTACTACCTCCTATTTGGGAGGTTAAGAGCAGATGATCCTGGGACTTCCTTAAGTATAGGATTCAGAGATTTGTTCACCATTAGCTCCATTTTTTTTTACATAGCTAATTTGAGTAATTATAGCCTTGTTTTAAAGTATGTGCACATTTTTTTTTCAGACAGATATGCTCAATTTTAAGTGCTAGCAAATCCAGTAACTCGAAAGCTTTCAAGCATAGTCTATTGTCCAGGGCTTTCATGGTGCATTTCAACAAAGAGAATCTCTATGCTCACTTAATTTGCAAACATCTGGAGGAAAATAATGTGATAATTAGGAGACCACATGGGTTCATCAAAAACAAATCATGCCAAACTAACTTAATTTCTTTCTTTGATTTCTTAACAAGCTGAGTGGGAACACAGTGGGTATTTTTATTGTAGAAAAACACTTGATGTAGCTTCCGAACATTCTTAAAAGACCTAGAGAAAATACAGATCAGGTAAATGACTTGCTCATGTAGGATTTCTTCATAAAAAGGAATAAGTAAACATTATTTATTTATGGTTCAATATATAATTAGGAGACACCATTGGGTAAATTTTACTTTATTAATTGTATCTTCATTATCTTATGTTTTTGACTCTGGTTGTATATGTTTTATTTCTCAGTTTATTTTTAAAGGTAACTGACAATAGGGATTTGATTTTTAAAAATTAACATTTGTAGTTTTCTTTCTAGAAAAAAATGTATTTCTTGGCCTTTTTTTTCATTGGAAAACTATGAAAATCTTATACACATATATACATATATACACACATATTTATTACATACATAAATTATAAGAACACACGTGTGTGCATGTATATATAATATAATGTAAATATAATAATCCATAATCCCAGTTCCCATATACAACTAATATTATTTTGAAATTGTTCTCTCAGACTTATTTCTGTCTGTGATATTTCTGTTTTTACAAAAGTGGAAACAACTATAGTTACTATTTTTAAACTAATTTGTCTTCACTTAATAATATACTGTTAAACATAATCCCAGGTTGACAAATGTGCTTCTACATCATTTCTAATGGCTGCATAATATTCCAGTACCTGGATGGGCCATAATTTATTGACTGATTGCCTCTTGTTAGGTAGATTACATCTTTGTTATTATCATTACTATAAACCATCCCAGGATAACTATACTTGTAGTTAAATATTTCTGTATTGTCATAAGATAAATGTCTAGATATTGTATTATTGCATCAAAAATATGAAATTATAAGAATTTGATGTATGCTCAATTGCCTTCTAAAAGGTTGAACCACTGTACATTCCTGCCTGCTTTTAATGAGAGGAGGCTATATATGGAGTCATATCTATAGGCGTATGCACACCTATATACATATGCATACATATGTATCTCTGTCTCTATCTCTACCAATATATATATATATACACATGTGTATACCCATATATATGTGTGTGTGTGTGTGTGTGTGTGTGTGTGTGTGTGTGTATGTGTGTGTGCATGTATATATATATATTTTTTCTTTTTTAAGAAAAAAGGAGACTTCCTTCTTGGGAAAAATGAAAGTCATTGGAAATAATTAAATATTGAAAGTTTCCATAAGTATTTCAGAAACTCCATGTTTCTTTAGGTAGTTGTGATGAAAGAATTCCAAAGTGTAGCCTTAAATTGATTCTTCTCCTACTTCTGTCTAAAGATTTATCCAAAAGAGAGATTCATTTTTGTGGCAGGTATTATTCTTAATGAACATCCTGAAATAAGAATTATTTTATGCCTCAAAGTGACATTAAGTTATATTCTTAGTATATTAAACAAAGCAAGGTCTTTTAAACACTTTGTGAGATAAAAGATTCTGTTTTTTGCTTTAATACAGTTTCTTAAATTCTATTGTTAGGTGGCTCTGATTTTCCATTATCTTCCCTTCCTCCTTTTTACTTGCGCCTCATTAAAATTTTTTTATGAAGGTATTATTGATATACACTCTTATGAAGGTTTCACATGAAAAAACAATGTGGTTACTACATTTACCCATATTATCAAGTCCCCAACCATACCCCAATGCAGTCACTGTCCTTCAGTGTAGTAAGATGCCACAGATTCACTATTTGCCTTCTCTGTGCTACACTGTCTTCCCCGTGATCCCCCACACCATGTGAACTAAACCTAATACCCCTCAATCTCCTTCTCCCTCCCACATCCGCCCCCTTTGGTAACCACTAGTTCCTTCTAGGAGTCTCTGAGTCTGCTGCTATTTTGTTCCTTCAATTTTGCTGTGTTGTTATAGACCACAAATGAGGGAAAACATTTGGCACTTGTCTTTCTCCACCTGGCTTATTTCACTGAGCATTCCTCTAGCTCCATCCATGTTGTACAAATGGTAGGATTTGGTTTCTTCTTATAGCTGAATAATATTGCATTGTGTATATGTACCACTTCTTTATCCATTCATCTACGGATGGACACTTAGGTTGCTTCCATATCTTGGCTATTGTAAAAAGTGCTGCGATAAACATAGGGGTGCATATGTCTTTTTGAATCTGAGAAGTTGTATTCTTTGGGTAAATTCCAAGGAGTGGGATTCCTGGGTCAAATGGTATTTCTATTTTTAGTTTTTTCAGGAACCTCCATATTGCTTTCCACAATGATGGAACTAGCTTACATTCCCACCAGCAGTGTAGGAAGGTTCCCCTTTCTCCGCATCCTCACCAGCATTTGTTATTCTGTCTTTTGGATGGTGGCCATCCTTACTGGTGTGAGGTGATATCTCATTGTGGTTTTAATTTGCATTTCCCTGATGATTAGTGATGTGGAGCATCTTTTCATGTGTCTGTTGGTCATCTGAATATCTTCTTTGGAGAACTTTCACTTCATATCCTCTGCCCATTTTTGAATCGGGTTATTTGCTTTTTGGGTGTTGAGACATGTAAGTTCTTTATATATTTTGGATGTTAACTCCTTGTTGGATATGTCATTTACAAATATATTCTCCCTCACTGTAGGATGCCTTTTTGTTCTGTTGATGGTGTCCTTTGCCATACAGAAACTTTTTAGTTTGATGTAGTCCCATGAGTTCATTTTTGCTTTTGTTTCCCTTGCTCAAGGAGATGTGTTCAGGAAGAAGTTGCTCATGCTTATATTCAGGAGATTTTTGCCTATGTTGTCTTCTAAGAGTTTTATGGTTTCATGACTTACATTCTAGTCCTTGATCCATTTCAAGTTTACTTTTGTGTATGGGGTTAAACAATAATCCGTTTCATGCTCTTGCATGTAGCTGTTCAGTTTTGCTAATACCAGCTGTTGAAGAGGCTGTCCTTTCCCCATTGTAGGTCCATGGCTCCTTTATAATACATTAGTTGACCATATATGGTTGGGTTTATATCAGGGCTCTCTAGTCTGTTTCATTGGTCTATGGATCTGTTCTTGTGCCAGTACCAAATTGTCTTGATTACTGTGGCTTTGTAGTAGAGCTTGAAGTTGGGGAGCATAATCCCCCCAGCTTTATTCTTCCTTCTCAGGATTGCTTTCGCTATTCGGGTCTTTTTTGGTTCCATATGAATTTTAGAACGATTTTCTCTAGTTCGTTGAAGAATGCTGTTGGTATTTTAATAGGAATTGCATTGAATCTGTAGATTGCTTTAGGCAGGATGGCCATTTTGACAACATTCATTCTTCCTATACATGAGCATGGGATGTGTTTCCATTTATTGGTGTCTTCTTTAATTTCTCTCATGAGTGTCTTGTAGTTTTCAGAGTATAGGTCTTTCACTTCCTTGGTTAGGTTTATTCCTAGGTATTTTATTCTTTTTGATGCAACTGTGAATGGAATTGTTTTCCTGATTTCTCTCTCTGGTAGTTCATTGTTAGTGTATAGGAATGCCACAGATTTCTGCGTATTAATTATGTATCCTGCAACTTTGCTGAATTCACATATTAGATCTAGTAGTTTTGGAGTGGATTCTTTAGGGTTTTTTATGTACAGTATGATGTCATCTGCAAACAGGAACAGTTTAACTTCTTCTGTGCCAATCTGGATGCCTTTTATTTCTTTGTGTTGTCTGATTGTTGTGGCTAGGACCTCCAGTACCATGTTGAATAGAAGTGGGGAGAGTGGGCATCCTTGTCTTGTTCCCAATCTTAAAGAAAAAGCTTTCAGCTTCTGGCTGTTAAGTATAATGTTGGCTGTGGGTTTGTCATATATGGCCTTTATTATGCTGAGGTACTTGCTCTCTATACCCACTTTGTTGAGAGTTTTTATCATGAGTGGATGTTGAATTTTGTCAAATGCTTTTTCAGCATATATGGAGATGATCATGTGGTTTTTGTTGGTCTTCTTGTTGAGGTGGTGTATGATGTTGATGGATTTTCACATGTTGTACCATCCTTGCATCCCTGGGATAAATCCTACTTGATCATGATGGATGATCCTTTTGATGTATTTTTGAATTCGGTTTGCTAATATTTTGTTGAGTATTTTTGCATCTATGTTCATCAGGGATATTGGCCTGCAGTTTTTTTTTTTTTTGTGGTGTCTTTGATCGGTTTTGATATTAGAGTGATGCTGGCCTCATAGAAAGAGTTTGGAAGTATTCCCTCTTCTTCTCCTTGAAAAACTTTAAGAGGATGGGTATTAGATGTTCACCAAAAGTTTAATAAAATTCAGCGGTGAAGCCATCAGCTCCAGAGGTTTTGTTCTTAGGGTGGTTTTTGATTACCAGTTCAATTTTGTTGCTGGTAATTGGTCTGTTCAGATTGTTTCTTTCTGGGTCAGGCTTGGAAGGTTGTATTTTTCTAGAAAGTTGTCCATTTCTTCTAGGTTATCCAGTTTGTTAGCATTTAATTTTTCATAGTATTCTCTAATAGTTCTTTGTATTTCTGTGGTGTCCGTAGTGCTTTTTCCTTTCTCATTTCTGATTCTGTTTATGTGAGTAGACTCTCTTTTTTTCTTGATAAGTGTGGCTAGCAGTTTATCTATTTTGTTTATTTTCTGAAAGAACCAGCTCTTGCTTTCACTGATCCTTTCTATTGTTTTATTCTTCGTGATTTTATTTATTTCTGCTCTAATGTTTATTATGTCCCTCTTTCTACTGACTCTGGGTCTCATTTGTTCTTCTTTTTCTAGTTTTGTTAACTCAGTGATTTTAGACTGCTCATATGGGATTGTTCTTCTTTCCTGCGGTAGGCCTGTATTGCAATATACTTTCCTCTTAGCACGGCCTTCGCTTTTGCCCAAAGATTTTGCAGTGTTGAATTATTGTTGTCATTTGTCTCCATATATTGCTTGATCTCTGTTTCTATTTGGTCATTGATCCATTGGTTATTTAGGATCATGTTGCAAAGCTTCCATGTGTTTGTGGGATTTTTCGTTTTCTTTGCTTAATTTATTTCTAGTTTCATATTTTTGTAGTTTGAGAAACTGGTTGGTACAATTTCAATCTTTTTGGATTTACCAAGGCTCTGTGGCCTAGTATATGATCTATTCTTGAAAATGTTCCATGTGCACTTGAGAAGAATGTGTATTCTGCTGCTTTTGGGTGTAGAGTTCTGTTAGGTCCATCTGTTTTAATGTGTTTTTCAGTGCCTCTGTCTCCTTACTTATTTTCTTTCTAGTTGATTGGTCCTTCAGAGTGAGTGGTGTGTTGAAGTCTCCTAGAATGAATGCATTGCATTCTATTTCTCTTTTTAATTCTATTAGTATTTGTTTCACATATGGAGGTACTCCTGTGTTGGGTGCATAGATATTTATAATGGTTATATCTTCTTGTTGGATTGACCCTTTTATCATTATATAATGTCCTTCTTTGTGTCTTGTGACTTTCTTGTCTTGAAGTCTATTTTGTCTGTCACAAGTACTGCAACTCCTGCTTTTTTCACCCCATTAGTTGCATGAAATGTCTTTTTCCATCAATTCACTTTTAGTCTGTGTATATCTTTGGGTTTAAAGTGACTCTCTTGTAAGCAGCATATAGATGGGTCTTGCTTTTTTATCCATTCCGTGACACTATGTCTTTTGATTGGTGCATTCAGTCCATTTACATTTAGGGTGATTATGGATAGGTATGTACTTATTGCCATTGCAGGCTTTAGATTCGTGGTTACCAAAGGTTCAAGGTTAACTTCCTTACTATCTAAAAGTCTAACTTAACTCACTTAATATGCTATTACAAACACAATCTAAAGGTTCTTATTTTTTTTCTCCACCTTTTTCTTCCTCCTCCATTCTTTATATATTAGGTATCATATTCTGTACACTTTTTCTATCCCTTGATTGACTCTGGGGATAGTTAATTTAGTTTTGCATTTGCTTAGTAATTAGTTGTTCTACTTTCTTTACTGTGGTTTTATTACCTCTGGTGACAGCTATTTGACCGTAGGAACAGTTCCACCTACTGCAGTCCCTCCAAAATACACTATAGAGATGGTTTGTGGGAGGTAAATTCTCTCACCTTTTGCTTATCTGGAAATTGTTTAATCCCTCCTTCAAATTTAAATGATAATCTTGCCAGATAAAGTAATCTTTGTTCAAGGCCCTTCTGCTTCATTGCTTTAAATACATCATGCCACTCCCTTCTGGCCTGTAAGGTTTATGTTGAGAAGTTTGATGATAGCCTGATGGGCTTTCCTTTGTATGTGATCTTATTTCTCTCTCTGGCTGCTTTTAAAAGTCTGTGTTTATCCTTAATCTTTGTCATTTTAATTACTATATGTGTTGGTGTTGTCTTCCTTGGGTCCCTTGTGTTGGGAGATCTGTGTACCTCCATGGCTTAAGAGACTATCTTCTCTCCCAGATTGGGGAATTTTTCAGCAATTACTTCGTCAAAGACACTTTCTATCCCTTTTTCTCTCTCTTCTTCTTCTGGTACCCCTATAATGTGAATATTGTTCCATTTGGAATGGTCACACATTTCTCTCAATATTCTTTCATTCTTAGAGATTCTTTTTTCTCTCTGTGCCTCAGCTTCTTTGTATTCCTCTTCTCTAGATTCTATTTCATTTATCGTCTCCTCCGCCGTATCCAATCTGCTTTTCATGTGCTCCATTGTGCTCTTCAATGATTGGATCTCCGAGCAGAGTCCATTCCTGAGTTCCTGAATATCTTTCCGTACCTCCAAGAGCATGTTAATGATTTTTATTTTAAACTCCCGTTCAGGGAGAGTCATGAGGTTGATATCATTTAAATCTTCCTCAAGAGTTGTATTAACAACTGTACTCTGAACCAGGTTCCTTTGGTCTATGATATTTCCGTATGTCGTCCTCTAGTTCCCAGAAGCTCTACTCTCTGGAGCTGTTCAGCCCCTGAAGCAATGTCGGGGGTCGCAGGGGAGTGGTATTGGTGCCTGGGGGGAGGAAAGAGCTGTTTGCTGCTTCCTGGCTGCTATGCCTGTCTCCACTGCCTGAACCAGTGGGCCGAACACACAGGTATAAGCCTATATGCTTTGCGTTTGTAGCTGCTGTAGGCAGATCTTCACTCTGGCTGGCCCAACACCAGGGTAGGGTTTGCCGGTTTGTGAGCCAGGTGGGGCTGGCCGGGAGAAAGGCCCAGTAGGCTGCATATCACAGAGGGGGTTCTTAGATCTGTGTAGGCAGCCAGGGAGCTGAATCACCCGAAGAACGTGAAAACTCCCAACCTGCTGGGCAGTGTGTACCCAGATATTTTGTCTACATGTCATTTCTCCTGAGCTATAAGCTCTGTGCAATTCTTGCACCTTTAGCAGCCCTCTTGCTATGGGCTTCCTTGTTAGAAAGTCTCTCAGACTGCCTGCCTTTCTTTTGTTAAAGAGCAGCTTGATATGGATTCCTGCTTTCCACAAGCAGCTGGAATCTCAGTCACTCCAGGATTTCTGCCTGTCTTTCTTTTGTTAAAGAGCAGCTTGATATGGATTCCTGCTTTCCACAAGCAGCTGGAATCTCAGTCACTCCAGGATTTCTGCCTGTCTTAGCTTTCCAACCCCCTAATCACGATAGTATCATGCAAGCACCATGAAATGTAGGTCTGTGCTCCCAGAGCAGATCTCCAGAGTTAGGTATTCAGCAGTCCCAGGTCTCCACTCCCCTTCCTGCTCCGTTTTTCTTCCTTCCACTGGTTATCTGGGGGTGGGGGAAGGGCTTGGGTCCCACCAGGCCATGGCTTTGGTACATTACCCTGTTCTGTGAGGTTTTCTATTTTCTCCAGGTGAATGAAGTCTGGTGCAGTCCTCTTTCCTGTTCTTCTTTCAGGAGTAGTTGTATTAATTATATTTTCATATTATATGCGGTTTTAGGAGGAAACCTGTCTTACCTCTCACACTGCCATGTTTACCCCAATATTTTGCCTCATTAAAATTTCAAATGAAAAGTGTATCACACTGATTGAAATTGTTTTGTTGGGGGAAACATACACACTAGATGTATGGCAGAAATTCATCAGCATTTGCAGCCTGCTATTTGTTTGACACAATGGATTTTTAGCAATGGGATTGCAATAGCTAACTCTTTAATAAAATTGCTTTTGACTATCCCTGCAGGAGGCAATGTGCATGGCAGCTAACAGGAAGGTTCAAACCCTCAGCTCAGTAACTTACTGGCTGTGCAAGTAACCTCTCTAAGTACATTTACTCATCTGTAAAATGTAATAATACAAACCCCTTAAGGCTGTTGAGAGGATTCAACAAGATAATTTAAATAAAATATCCGGGACTTCTCAATGAATGTCAGCCTTTACTGTTATCTCTTGGTGACCCATACTTCCCTTGGATGGTAAAGTATAACACTTCTTGTATCCTTTGCAAAAAATCCTGTTCTTTTTGCCCCAGATTATAGCATCATTTTGCATCAATTGTAGCAGAATCAATAAAATAACTCTGTGTCAGTATTTCCTCTCCTCCCTTTCTCCTTTCCTTCCCACCCTTTCTTTCTCTCCCTTTCCCTTCCGTAGTGTTTGTTATGCACAAACCATGTTTTGTACTCTGCTAGACCCTGGACAAGGAAAAACCGATTGGATCCCTTCCCTGAACAAACTCATAGACCAGTGGAGATGACAAATATTAATCAGTTAACCATACAAATAAATACAAAATTGCACAGATGCCAAGTGCTACATAGATAACAGGTACGTGGGTTAAACAAGCAATAGGAGATTGGAGATACTTCCCTGAGGAATTGAAATAGGGACATTAGGAACATGTAAGAATAAAGTAGGTGATGCAGTCAATTTCTAACTGGCCTCCCTATTTCTTCCATTGTCTCTTATAGTCTTTATTCTCTGCACAGAAGCCAGCATGATTTCATTAAAAGGCTTATCAGGTTACATTAAACTTCTGCTCAGTCTCTTATCGTGACTTCCCATCTCCCTTGAAGTAAACCTTCTTGGTCCTTAGCTTGGTTTATAAAGCCCTATGTATTCAGCTGCTCACTACCTATCCAACCTCATCTTTCCCCACAGTCCTCTTCTTTTCTCACACACTCCTCTCCAGCCACACTGGCCTCCTTACTGTGCCCTCCCCTTTACAGATAAACTCCACCTCAGAATCCTTGTTTATATTGCCCTCTGCGTTCAAAATGCTCTTCCCCACATGTCCCCTCACCTATCAGTAGATCGTCTTTGAGGGCCCTATATAAAATAGCTACTCCAACTCCCTCAGCTCTCTGCATCACCATTGCACTGTATTCACTGCCATTTCACATTTTATATGGTTACTTGTTTGCTTATTTCTAGTTCTCCCTCTCCATCTTTACTCAGCTCTTTGAAAACTCTGTGAGGTCAGTGGTTTGTGTTTACTGCTGAAGTCTCAGCTCCCAGAATAGTGCCTGGAAGGTACTAGGCACTCATTCAATATTTAGGAATGAGTGAAAGATGAAGAGACATGGAGGTAAGAACATTTGGGGTGGAGGGAGAGGGACGTGCAGAGGCCTTGAGGCAGGTGGAAGTGTGCCTGCTAAGAGAGGCTGAGAGCAGGGCGGGGCTGAGAGCAGGGCAGTGCTGCTGTTGGGCACAGTGAGGAAAAGTGTGGAGTGATGAGGCTACAAAGGCAGGCAAGGAAGGACTGTGCAGTTAAGAATTTTAAATCTTTCCATTTGCAACAACATGGTTGCACTTTGAGGGCATTAAGCTAAGTGAAATAAGTTAGACAGAGAAAGACAATAGCATATGACCTCACTTATGTGTGGAATCTTCAAAAAGAAAAAATCAACAAAAAACCAAAGCTCATCAATACAGAGAACAGATTGGTGTTTGCCAGAGACGAGGAGGGGAAGTAAAATTGGTAAAGGTAGTCAAAGGGTACAAACTTCCAATTAATAAGATTGTACAGCATGGTGACTATAGTTGATAATACTGTATTGTATATTTGGAAGTTGCTGAGAAAGTAGATCTTAAAAGTTCTCATCACAAGAAAAAATTTCTGGAACGATGTATGGTGATACATGTTAACTAGACTTATAGTGGTGATGATTTTCAATATATACAGATATTGAAGAAACTATATAATGTTTTGTGTCAATTATATCTCAATTAAAAAAAAGACTTTTTCTCTAAAAGCAAATAAAAATTACTAAAGTATTCTAAGGAAGGGGTGGGATGACCTGATCAAGTTTGTGTTAAAAAATCCTCCTCACTCTGGCTACAGTGTGGATTTAAGATTAAAGGGGGGCAAAGTGCACCTGGTTAGATCAGTTAGGAGTCTGTTATGGTGGTTGTGTGCGCCGAGGGGTGGTGTCAGCTTAGCCAGTGGCTTCAGTGGATAAGAAGAGGAGTGTATGGTTTGAGACCAGTGGCCCTCATCTGGGATCATTATGCATCCCAATAGATATTTGGCAATGTCTGGTGACATTTTTTGTCATTTCAATTGGGTGAGGGGCAGGAGGAAAATGTTAATGGCATCTAGTGAGTAGAGATCAAGGATGCCGCAAAAAACCCAGCAATGCCTGGGACAGCCTCCACAATAAGGATTAATTATCCAGCCCCAATGTCAATGGTGCTGAGATTGAGAAACTGTTTTTGAGGCACTTAAGGTAAAAGCTCAGAGCTTGATGTTGGAGTATATATGGGGGTCAAGGAGGGGTGGTATTATGGCTAACTCTTAGATTTGGGGCCTGCATAACTACATGGATGGATGTCATTCACTGCAGAATTATACTGTTACTAGGTTCTTCTGTTCATGTGGAATTGTTGATTTGTGTCCATTTATATGTTGTCGTTTCTTTGATAGTAACGCCACCAACTGAAAAGGTAGAATGACTAGTCACGTTTGTACTTTATGACTGGGGTGTGGACGTTTCGGGATATACTTTATAGCCGTGGTACAGAGGTTTAGAAATGACAACATTTGTTTTGATATTTCACTCAACTAAGTGATGTCACTGGGTCACTGACTATACTCACACTGCTGGTATGTGTGGCCTGATTCTCAGGGCAGATGAGATCAAAATAGCATTGAATCCATCCTTTGAGAATTTTCACACTCTGCTAACAGAACTTGGATGTCCAGCTAATGTTTTGCTATGTAAAAGTGATTACATATTTTGTTAACTTTCTATAAAAGAGCCCAAAGCACTTATAAACACATTTTTTCAAACACGTTTTTCCTTTCTTTAAGTTTTTTTATTGACAGGAAGAGGCCAAATTAGCTGTTTTGTATTGTGGAACAAAATTTGAGGCATAGAGATATTAGTGAGGCTTAAATTTCACTTGCAGACTAGGAGAGGAGCTGAAAATAAGGAGTTGGATTTAGCCTATGGCTAACATATTGTTGTTCCCAGAAATGTAATCACTGTATCATTCTTTCATTTTGAGGGCCTCCTGAGATTATACAAGATATATAATTCAATCTTTATAAATTGAATCTGCAAAAGAGGAACTCATGGTATTCTTTCTATGTATTTTTTCGTATTTTGTTTGAATTTATGCTAAGCACACTATCCAAAATTCAAGTAATGTCTGATTGTATGTGCCTCAATTAAAGTTATTTGGACCCCAGTTACTTTTCTTCTGCATATTTCACAGCAGGAATCTGGTAGAAGAAAATTGTGAAATTCGAAACTTCTCAGTT
Organism: Smutsia gigantea; assembly: GCA_032199065.1. Classification (NCBI taxonomy): domain Eukaryota; kingdom Metazoa; phylum Chordata; class Mammalia; order Pholidota; family Manidae; genus Smutsia; species Smutsia gigantea. The sequence continues at coordinate 175,261 of JAVSCE010007328.1, read as the reverse complement.
TATAGCTTAGTAAGCAGAAAAGTGTTGGTATCAACAAAAGAAGTAGGATCAAGGAATTCCTGTGGCATCAGTTGGTTGTTTTCCCCCTTTGCAAAGGAAGTTGAGAACTCATTGAGTTTGATTTAGGCTTGTGTCTGCCCTGGCAAATAAACCTACATTTGCCATGTGTTCATGGCATAGCTCTGAGGGGTTAGGAGTTTTGGAGGAGAGAAATCGTTAGTGTTTGGGAGAAATCAAGCTGTCTGTCTGGTCAGCATTCCATGTCCTGTCTCCTTGTTCAAATTGCCTCTTAAATCGTCTGTTCCCCCCACTTTATCTTCAGTAATTTGCTTCTGTGATCTTTTTAGGGGTAAATCTTAAAATTATTATGTCCTTTGTGAACTCTTCATTATGGTTTTGGTTAATCCTGGTTTTATTTTTATTTATGTTTGCTTAGGCAAATGATGCTCAGTGCTCTTTGAAAAATCCTTTAGTGTATTGGGATCAATAATCTCAGCTTTAATAAACTATCATTTCCTGGCCAGCCCCATTCCACCCACGTGTGTCTGTGGTGTTAACTGTATCTACATTGAGCAACTTCACTGACCACTATGAATTCATTTAGCTGCAAAGCAGAATCAGGCAATAGTATACATTCAGTGTAGAAAATATTGTGGAGATCTCCTATCTCCCAATTTATTTTTCAAATGGGAGACTGAGTCCCACAAAATAGGAATAATACCTCACACCTGTATAACTAACACTCTGTAGTTTACAAAATATACCAATAAGCATTATTTTATGTAATTTTTCAGCAGTTCTGTGAGGTAGGCTGGGCGGATATTTTACCAATGAGGAAGTTAAGAGACAGAGAAATTGAGACTTACCTAAACTCCTTACAGCAAATAAGTGGTGAACCTGATGTAAAAACCAGGCTTGAGACTTGATTAAGAGGCCTTCCCATAATAGCATGCTGCTCCTGGGCAGAGTTTCCATGCCCTGTGCTGCTGGGCGGTACTGTGGTGATACTGACTCTCTCAGCACTTGGGGTGGCTGGGGGAGCCATTGACCTCTAGCAGCATGCAACCTTCTTACCTCAGTCTAACACAGGACTACTGTTATTCTCTGTATGCCATGGCATTAAAAATGACTGGAAGCACAGTCTTGGCACATAATGAAGCAAGACCAGCCTAAGTCACTGAAAGAATTTATGGAAAGACTACCAGGTGCATGCAGTCTGAATCCTGAAAATGCTTCCACAGTATGCATCCACCCACCCTTTGTATCCATTTACCTCTTAGGAAGCACTCTTCACTCTGATCCTCTGCAGTCACAGGAAGCCAGCTCACACCTCTGACCCAGGCTGGAGGGTGGGCTTTGTAGGCTTGCCTGCTGTCCCCTCTTGTCATGGCGACTGGCTCCAGGATAGTCACAAGGTTTAACCAGAGGGAACCGTATCTCCTGAGACCTTCTCTGTGACTTCTGGGAAAGAGAAGGTTGCTACCCTTCTGGAACTGAAGCAGGAAGCATGCAGCTGGGAGATGCTATCACCGTCTTGACTTCTCCTGAAGCTAATAATGGAATTGAAGAACCCTGAGAGATAAACTGAGCCCTGCTGGTATCATTCGACATCAAACTGAACCAGAAAAGCCAAAACTACACTTTAGAGTTATGTGAACCAATAAATTCCCCCTTTCCTTAAAATAATTGGATTAGGTTGTTGTCATTTGAAGCCTAAAGAATCCTAATATATTTCTAGTCAAACAAACAAGCAAACAAATCATCTGCCCTCTTTCACAAATGATTAAACATTCTGATTTTTCACCTTAAAGGCCTTGTGGAGACAAGAGAGATTTAGAAATGAATGTTCCAATTTGATCTGATCCCTTCCAACCCAAGTGTATTTTTCCTCTACCTTTGAAAAGGTGATTTATAACCTATGAATTAAAGCTGCCTATATAAATGTTTACATAATCTATGAGTTTCCAGAGGTGTTTTTGTCATGGTCAGTTATCTGTATTAATTCAACAAATAATTATTGTTATGACACAGAACTAGGCTAGGGAACAAGACATCATCCTTGCCCTCAAAAATTTTTGTAATTTATTTGGTAGAAAAGACACATGATTGTGGAAAGAGAAGTAAGTACAGGTCAAAGTATATAACTAAATGTGATATGAGTGTCAGTGGAAGAATCAAAAGGTGACAAGGCTATCAAAGATTGAAAAAATGAAAATCTTCATGAAAGAGATGGGGATAGACTCAGATCTTTAGGATTTGGGCAGGTGAAATGGAAGAAGTCCTTCCTGGAGCTGAAGCACAGCACAAGCAAAGACTCAGAGACAGGAAGGAAGGGTGATTGGGGAAGGTAGTGACTCAGCAGGATGGGCTGCAGCCCAGGAGTAAGGTGAGGAAAATAATAGCTTGTAAACCCTTTATCTAGCACCTGCTATACACATGGCATTAGGTTTTAAACATTTCACATGGATATTTCACTTAATAAAAGAACTTTGACTACCCTTAATAGTACCTTTAGTAGTACCTTTGTACAGAGTTGCACTTTTTTTACCAAGTCAGTAAGCAGCTGAGGCAGAAACACCTGAGGTCAGTCTGCACCTGAAACTCATGCAAGTGCTCAGGTCATGTGTGGGGAAGTTGGGTCTCCTATGGCCAGGATCCTCACTTCACTTAAACCACCTGATGATGTAACTGGCTTGTTGCTAGGCTACTGCTTCCACACCTTTAGGCAATAAGCTATTATTGTGCTATAGAGAAAGCTCGGCCCAGTGCTCTGCGTGGAGGCAGAGACGCTAGTGCTTGACCTACCGCTGGGAGAACAAGCCGGGTAATAAACCCTTTCACCCCGAAGAACATTCTGCTGTCAATTTCTTTGGTCGCACTGAATCCATAGCGAACTTGCCCAAGGCTGAAACCCATTGGCAAGACATCATGGAATTCCCTCTCCTCTCTAAGATGAACAGCTCAGTCACTGCACAAGCTAAGTTGGTAATAGTGCTGTGCACAGTTCAGTAAGTATTCATATTTTTGGCAAATTTAATATTCAGAATTACTACCTGTAAATTCTTAGAATAACTGTATTTCAAACACTCAAAGAGCTTCTCTTTTGACATGAGATTCATTGTTATTTCTTCTAGACTTCAGGCAAGAGAGCGGAATCTCATAAAGTAGTTTCAGCTAACGATTATTGAGAACATCAAAACAGCTAGTAATTGAGTTAAGGTACTTGTATCATTATTATTTTATTTTTTCTCCAACAAACTGGGAAGTTAAATGTCATTATTCCAATGGGAATACTGTATAGACAATAAAACAGATCAAAAGCATTTAAGTAGCTTGCCTAATCATATGTTTCATGTGGGCAGAGTCATGACTTGAACTCAGGCCCTTTAAAATCCAGTTCTTTCCCACTGCTTTTGGCCATCAGTGCCTAAAGTGTACATTTCTGAAATTTGGTGCTTGGATTTATGATCAGTTAATATGAAAATTTCAATGTACAGTAATTATTGAATAGTAGTGATGATTTGACAGAGGTTAAGCCTCTTTCACACTACGTTTGGATTTCTCATTTGCCTGATTGTTTTTTCTAGTATCTATCAACAAGTCAGATTATAAATATTTATGAGTACCTGTTATTACGTGAAATTATACATCAGCTTAAAAAGGACACTAGGAACCCTACCCCAATGGAACTTAAAATATGGTGAGGGACAAGTTGGAAAGTTATACAGCAGCACATGGAAGGTTATATAGTACAAGTGATGACTGATCAATTACGAAACATTACGTGACTGTTTTGAGGCAGTACCTAACTAATTGCCAAATGACTGGCATCACATGAATATTAAGGACTCTGAGTTCAGAGGAAGAAAATAACTGTAGGCACTGGAGGGGTCTGGAGATTCATAAAGGAAATATTTGAACTAAGTCTTGAAGGTAGAATTTAAACAGGTGAGAATGTCCTGAAATCAGAAAGAGTAAAAGCAAGAGAGAGGGAAGTATGTGGTGTGCTCCACAGAGCAGTTCGTCTAAAACCAAAATTTGAATAGGGTAATAGTTAAGGACAGAACCCCAGAAGTGGGTTAGAACCAGGAGGGCTTAAAAGAAGACCCAGGGACCCAGATTTTATGATGCAGGAGGGAAGGTGGTTGGGAGAGGGTAGTGCAGAGGGGTAGGAAGAAGGTAGACTTTAGCAGAGGAATTAAAGCATGAGGAGAGGAGAGATAAAGATTCATTTGATAATTTAAAAGATTGAGAAAATTAAATGAAATAAAGAGGACCAATTACAAAGTAATTGGAATAGGTCAAGCTGCTTCAAGTTATGGTGGAAAGGCAAAAGATAAATGGCATTTCAAGGAAACAGATAAATTCAAGTTACCTGACATTGTCTTAGACAAAGTAAACTGTTATGCAAAATAAACAGGAGGGAAGGAAACAAAAATGAGATCAAAGAAATAGAATGGTTAAATATAACTACAACATGTGAACTGTGGTTAAATCATAGTTAAAGAAAACAGCTATAAAAATTACTGAGGAAAATCAGTGGGGATATTTGAGTGGGGACTGAAGTTCAAATAGTAGTGGATTATTGTTAATTTAGTTGTGATAATGATATCGTAATGTAAGAGAAAATATTCTTGAGATGTGTGATGAGTGCTAAAAAGTCTTATGATATCTCAATTTGCTTGGCACAATATATGTAAATGTATATCTGTATTTGCGCCTATATATGTATCTGTGTCTATATTTTTATTTATACTAATACCTATATCCATACTCATCCCTATCTCTATCTCCATAGCTACAGCTAGATCCAGATATAGATATAAAAAATAAAATATGATGTAATATTAAAAATTATTAAATCTAGTTTGTGGGTATATAGAGGAGGTTCTGTGTTTTCTTTTTCCAATTTTTCTCTGTTGAGATATTTACAATAAGTGAGCCAAAGGGAAGAGGGTGAAATAAGTCAGACTGTGGAACCTAAAGCAGAAGTAGTATGACTGGAACAGAAGGAGCAGATTTATAGGGATCATTGGTTACACTGGAACATTTGTTAACCCAAAGCATCAAAGGACTCTTTTAAGCATGAGGCCTTGTTGATTGGATGTGGTCACATTTTGTTTTGAGACAGGAAAGTTTTCAGAGGAAGTATGTTGGGGGGAGAGTGGTATTCAGTTTCAGAATGGTTTAGTTTCAAGTGAATCTGAGCTTTCCAGCTGGACACTTGCTGGTAGAAGTTAGCCTAAGCTCTGAGGACATCTGGGCTAGACTTCATCATTCACTGACAGGGTGATGGCTGAAATTGTGGACTTCAGTGAAAGTTATGAGTAAAGAAGTATACAAAAGGAAAACTCAGAAAAAGCCTAGAGAAATGCCCATATTTATGTGGTGGAAAGAAAATGTGGTACCCGCAGAACAGAGAAGGCCAACTCAGAAGGAAATAGGTTAGTGTCCTGTACGGATACCGAGGGAGGACACGCAGTAGGCACTCCATATTTCTTTTTGAACAAATGTAGGAATAGAGTTTAACAAAGGAGCAAACGTCATCAAAGTAAAAAGATACTGAGCAATTAAGAAAATTGGGAAGTGAAGAAAAGTCATTTGGGATTGGTAGTTACAAGGTATAAGGGGTCCTTTTTAACTCAAGACTACAGGTTTATGAAAAGATGCTGTAATGGTCCATTGGCGAAGGACAAGTCAGCATCAGAAAGAGGAAAAGCTGAGTTGAGGAAGGCTCCTCAAGGAAGCTTGGAGATAGAAAACCTGAATTCAAGTCATGGCTCTTAACTCAAAGAAGACTTCCCTGGACTTCAATTTTCATTTCCTTAAAAAAGTGGTTGGATTAAGTGATGTCCAATATTTCTTCCAACACTCACATTCTCTTGGCCCTTCTGTTTAAAAAAAAGCATTTTTACAGGACTATTCTAAGTTCTAAATGTTCTAAGTGTCATTTTGAAAATCCTGTGTGTCACGATGGCATTGACCACTGAGACCGTATGTAGAATTAGAAATATTTTATTCTCTTTTCTGCAACCTCATTGATTTATAATCAGTTATTGGAATGGCTAATAAATACAAACAAAATGTGACTTGGTGGAATGGCAAAACTGTGTTTTTTTATTTCCAGTGTCAAAAATTTTTTTAAGAGCTAGGGAACTGTCATAATAGATTGCTATGCATTAGTTGCTATTTCCAGTAGGAAGTTAGGGGGAAGACCTACTCAAAACTCTGTACCTTTTCCCTACTGCCTTATAAACTTTTCTAAGTCCTGTTAGGTCCAAATATGCAGAAAAAAGTTAGGCAGACACTACCGTTCTGCTTAAATGACAAGCCTAAAATGATAAATGCCTTGCCTGGAAAATTAACCTATGCTAGAGCTCTCAGTGACTAAAAGAAATGCTGTGGAACACAGTCTCAAGTAGACTATAAAATACATGGATTACATATCTTCTGAAGAGGATGGCATTGCATTAGAAATCTACCAACTCCTTTTAACTCTACAGTTTCCTATTTCTCAGAACATTTACCAGAGGCTTGAACAGAAACTGGCTCATAACCAATTTTCTTAACAAAGCTTTCAGATCTTTGTTATCACAAAAAGAGATAAAAAGTCTGAAATCCTTGTATGATTCTCGCATCATCTGTTATCCTAGATCAATGTCAAACTAAAGATTTTTAGAAAGGATTTTGGCAAAGTGCAATTGTAGATTAACCCACAGCATTCCATTAGATAAGTGCCACAGCAAAGAATTTTAAACAATGAGTCAGAGTCCTGGGCTCTATCTTGACATGACTGATTTTCTCTATGACCTTCCATTAGTTACATAATCTTCTTTTGGTCTGTGAATAGGTTATCTCATCTGTGATACATGAACACTGTTTTCCTGTTTGTTGCTTTAGGAGTACAGGAAATGCAAGGTGCTGTTATTTCTCATGTTTTGGAGAGATACATTTGCATTTTTGCTAAGGGACCTCTTTCTCTTCAAGCAGCCCAAACCTCACTGGCAAACAAAGGATGCATTAATCTGATCAGGAAAGTCAATCCTGAAAAAGAAGAAACTTCTAGTACAGAAAGTGCTGGCATCCCCATCACACTGGGTGCAATGCTGTGTGGTTTGACCCTGCATAGAGGATTATGCATATTTGGGTCTTAGTGTCTGTTGTGACCAAAACTTTGAAGTTCCTGGACCATAAATCTGACATTTCAAAATACTATAATCATTGTCATGCAGCTTACATTCCTTTTTGGCAACTTCAAACACTTTCCCGGTCCTTCCTTCTTCTGAGGGTAGCTTGCCACCCAGCTTAGGCTCCATAACTTTCTTACTGCCCTGGAGGTGCCCTGATTAAGCACTTGCATTTCCACCTCTTTTAAATAATTCTTCATAATAAGTGATGAAGCTAGGCTTTATTAGCACAACTTGCCAGTACTTGGTGCAAATATTACACTCAAGTTTGAGGCTTCAGCTCATGCAAAGTGAAAGCGCTCATTAATTATCCATTTTGCAAGTTCAAAATGCCACATATGGCACTTCCTCATCTGGTTCAGGTAATGTCTTCTGTTCTCCATACTGGCATACTCCACTCAGATTTTATGCCTCAGTAACAGCAAACTAGTAAGTCTCCAGAGCAATGTGGTATTTATCCCTCCAGGCAATTCTTCATGCTTCCCTTGTTCTTGGGATGCTTTTCCCCACACTGCCTGCTTCACTCCTACTCATCCCATACATCTCTGCTTAGACTATCTCTTTCCCAATTTGCCTTCCCTCACCTCTCACACTCCCTCAACTGGGCTAAGGGCCTCTCTACACATTCTCTTAATATCCTGTAATGCCTATAACTGTATACCTTGTTTATACATCTTGTTTATATTTCTGTTTATGTATGTTATCTTCATTAGACAGCAATCCTGAGAACAAGACTAGGATTTTCTTAATCACTGTATTCCAATACCTACCCCGGTGCTTGGCACACAGATTAATGCATGTTTAGATCAATTGGCTTACATGGAAGGAAGAATAAAATTGCACATTCATGCAAATTTTCATGTACACTTGGTATCCCAACAACTATTATTTGGGTAGCTTGGCACTTGCATTACATTGGGCAAGGTAACAAGGGAATGTTCATAGGCTAAATAAAGGATGAGAAACCACTTGTTAGTCTAGAAATAAAGTCCATATGTAGATAGGCAAATCTTTGTGGGAGGGGAAAATGGACTCAGGGGAAGTTGGCAATGAAATAAGCTTCTTAATTAAGCAATATATATTCTTCAGCTAATATCTTATATCAAGCTAAGAAAAGACTTCCAGGCGTTCAATGCTCCAAATTGCCATGGCAGCAGCAGCATCATTCCTGGCTCTTTGAATAGTAGGATTGCAGGAAAGGCCTGACACTGTAGGCAGATTGCCAAGGGGCTGGGAGAGGTTGCTGAAGCATTTTATTACTGATGCTGAAGAAATGATTATAGATCTTGAAGCAGAAGAACCTACCATACCGTGGCAATGAGATTCATTGGTTTCCAGAGAGTTGCATTTTGACTTTTAAAAGGAGATTTTTAAAAATGATAGTCAAATGCACTTCAATGGATTGAAAAGAATAACCAGTTTAAAAGCAGAAGGGTAGAAGCTGCTAGAAAGTGTATTCCAATCCATGCTTCTTAGCAACCAGACCAGATTTCACCGATCAAAGAAAGCTAAAGCTACAATAATAATAATAATAAAAGCCTCTTTGGTTCTCTAGAGAATATAAAGGCATATTAGAGAAAAAGAACTGCTTTGAGATCTTTAGATGAAAGGCACAGCATGCGTATAAAGTATTTTTATAAAAAGAAGGACAAGAAAAAGTGATGTCTAGACTGGATAGGTCACCTTGGATATATATGTGTTTAATTGCCAAAGTCACAATGAGAGATCATGACAAGCATCATTAGGGCGTTCAGAAGTCATTGTTATTTTTTATCATAATGAATATGTTTTTTTTCCCCTGAATCAAAGTAAAGGAAATGTAAAGGAAGAATATGTGGATGACTTGGCAACTTGAAGATATTTCTTCAAAAGGTTTTCACAGTGAAGAGAGATGAAACGGTGCAAATAAGAACTTCACTAATATGTTACAGTTAGGTGTCATCTAACATCAGATGAAGTTTCAGTGAAATTCTACACAAGTACCTGGTTCTTAGTGATTCAACTAGTAGGGATCACTGGCACACTTATGCATAGTTCTTTGATAATTTAAGGTCAGAAGAATCATCATATACAAAACAGAAAGCCCAAAGAGAAAAGAACCCACCCAAGTCCTACAAGCAAACATTTTTTTTTTAAAGAGGAAAGCAGTGGCAAGGATGTCATGTCTGGTGATAGGATTGAAAAAAATGTACCAGTTACCCCAGAACTTTCATTTTCTCTGAATTAAATGAGATGTATGTGCGGAGAAAGAGAACTACAGGGTGTGAAAGAAGTTATTCTATTCATATGCCGAAAGCAATGCACAGATAGATTATCTTTAGGAAGAGTCAGATATGTTCTTGAGTGGCATATAGAAAGATTGATGTATCTGAAAGAAAAGAAGTGCAGATAAATGTTTTCTGGATAATTAAAGAGCCTAAGTTTATGACTAGAATGTGTAAATTTAGCAGAGATTGGATGCCTTGGTCTGAACAGACTGTGGTGCAGTTGTTATCTGCCGAGGTTATTTTATGATGGCTGCATTTTCCCTTGAAGCCAGACCCCATATGGAGTGGGATGACGAAAGCCTCATATATCTCACTATCATTAAGCTAATGACATTGGCCAAGGCCACATGCATTCTAATTCTTGGCAAAATTGAAGATAAATCTAGTAAACCATTCTAATAGCTGTGTGCTGTTTTTGGAAAGAAGGAGTAAAATAATTAAGGAATGAGTAAAAACAAATCTTTGATTACATGAGATTCTATTTCAGAAATACTGTTGCATTATCAAAGTAATTCTAGGAAAGATTATTTATCCACATTATTGTAGGATTTTATGGTCACAGAAAAAAATGTAATCAGATGTTTATGGAAATCCAGTATGAAAAAAAATTATATGGCATGTTTCTTAAATGTTCCTCTCATGCAAAAAAGTTTCTCATCTTTAAAGTTAAGAGTTTTGAAAATTGTGGTACATGGGTATTGAAAATAGGTTAGCTTAGTTTTAGAAAGTTGAGTCTTGACCTGAGACCAACTTTTGGAAATTATAGCCAGTTTATAATTGCTAAAAAAGTTGAACTGGTAGAAGCCACAATGAATCCTTTCTGATATAAGGCTCATAGTGACAAGTGCTGTTGGGAGAATTATTGTTTCATTTAAAATCTCTGGATAGGTTTTTGTGCCTAGTTAAAAATAATGCAAACTCATTTTAACTTTGGTGTGTTAAAATAATATTACAAGCTGTTATGTGGATAATTCATTGAAATTACTGAAATTCTCCTTTATATTGATAGGCAATAACTACATAGTATTGGCTATAAAGTAGAGGCCACTGGTGAAAAATGTTCAGATTGCTGTCCAAAGGCTGAAGTTATGATACAGTGCAGAGCAACACCCAGTAATAGATGGAAGCACCATCTGCAGTATATTACAAATGAGTCAATTTAAAGCTGTGTGTGGGACTCTCTGAACACCGTTGTAGCTACACAGACAAAGTGAAGTGGAGAGTTTAGGAATTATCTGGTACATTTATCAGCTTGGGCAGTCACTGTGGATAACTTAAGTCCTACAACTCTTCTTCTCTCTGAGATTTAGATATTCTTGGCTTGAATATCCTACATAATGGCTTTGAATTTATGTATCTCCTTCCCTGATTTGGTGGTACTGTGCTAAAGAAGCCAAGATAGATGGGTTGGTAAATATTTCCCTCCTGTGCATTCTACCCCTAGGGCTTAGAAAAAAAATATGCTATTAACTTTGCCAGAACAGCTCATGATGTAAGGCCTACTGATGGTAGTTCAGCAGCATAACATTGACAGTGTTACTATAACAGATTCAATTAGAGGGTGACATTATAGTGCTGGGTCCTGTGCTCATTAAGAGACTTCACAACGGAAGTCATTCCTACTAAGACATTTTCTAAAATTATAAGGGTTCCGTTAAATTCAATCCAATTCTGAATGGAAAGCCCACTGAAGCATTACAATTATACAGTGTTTTGTAATTATTCACTATTCTCAAAATATTTAATGCTGCATTTGTGCCTAGTGCTGGATCTTGTTCCAAATGCAGTGCATCTCCATGAGTGCTCTCAGATTTGACCAGAGGAAAAAAGAGAAAACAACAAACATTCTGAGGAAGTAATACAAACAGAACTAGACATTTTAGTATGCTTTGTATGAAAAATGTTTTGTAAGCAAAGGTGATAAAATCCATTAGTTAGTGTTCTCAGTAGTTGTTATTTTACCAGCAAAAGAAATGTGCCTGGTCTAATTAAAAATGGAACTAATTTTTGTGAGTCTTGAATTTTCCAGTTCTTTTTTGCCTGTGATATAAATGAGCCAAACTATTGAAGATTATGCATAATTTGACTTCATTTTATTGTTTGAAAGTACAAATGCAGGGACTTTTTTCCCAGCATACCATTATTAATATTAGTGCTATTTCCACTTTTTCCTTTCAATTACTTTGCTTTGCTTTGTTGTTTTGTTAGTAGTGTCTCCATAAAATCACTGCTCGCAAGCACTTTAGTTCCCAGCCACCTCAATGTTAAGTTATCCACAAGTACTATGAGCAACCTCCATAAGACCATGGATTATTGAATATTCCAGGAATGAACTCATTTTAATTCTGTGCCATTCTTTTCCAGTGTCCTCTTGTTAGGAGCAAGTTTCTTCTTAAAACTGTTGTCAGGACACAATTCTAATCTTAAGGTGTCTTTACATTATTTCAAATATATTTGATCAAGATGGGTATGGCATCTTCCTAGTACAAATGTCCTCAGTACCTGGTCTAACGGAGGACACTGTTATACATGTGTAAGTCATAGGATGGTCTTTACTGAGCCCTAAGATAGCTACAATATTGATAAAGAGACCTTATATCTGCAACACAGGGAGCTGCCATCAGATGGCTGTGGCAAACTTGAAAATTGCCTTATATTTACTTTTCTCTCCAGGACTGGTAGTTGGCGGCCAGGGATTTACTCATAATTGCAATTTTCTGTCTTCTAATTAATCTCTTTATTTAAAATAAATACATAGAATTAGGAAAACCTCGTTATAATGACCACACAAAACATTTTAGCCTGAAGCAAGATTTAAGATATAAAACATCTCATGGCTTATCCAGTAGTATTTTTTTCTCAGTATTTTCTCTATTAAGATTGCTATTTACTTCTGTATTGGTGTTCTTGATACTGTTGTTCACCTGTTTACATGTAAGTCTCTCTATAACTCTGTGTCTTCAGATCTTTTGCTCTGAAAGCCTTACCTCTGGCTATTTTGAGATTTGTGAGAAGTGAGCCATCAGCCACTTTGGCTGCTAGCCTTTGATTTTTCTCACGTATGTGCTTAGTGGCAAATCTCCCTGTTTCTCAAATGTAGCAGCTGGAACAGTGACTGCAGGATGGAATCTCTCTGTCCTTGATTCCTCATGATTCTTTTGAACTAGAAAGCACTCTCCTCATTGGATGGTAGCTGTGTGGCTAGCTTTATTCTTGTAAGTTAACATGGTGTCACTCTTAAATCTCCGTGCCCAGGATGAGAAGGATTCCCATGGTATGGAGCTGGAATTACATAGTAGAGCACTGAAGACTCCTAAAGATCTTCTAGTTTGTTAGAAGAGTTTTAATTCAACTTTCTAGAATGTCTTTGAGGCATAATCTATTTCAGTGAATGTTCTAGTCGATTGAGTACATAGTGATAAAAGGAAGCTTGGCAAATACATTTTGGGGAAGATTCTTTGCTACTCTATGAAATATTACATCCCTTTGGACACAGAAGTATGGATGAATCTTTTTCAAATTGCCATGTTCCTTCAGAACTGCCTTCATCACATGTATCCTCAGTCTGAACTCACTGCAGTGGTCTGTGACAATAGGCCCTGCAGGATATCTACCCCCAAAATACATTTGGGGATGGGAGAGATATACAGAGTATATTCCTTTGGGGGTAGACACCCTATTCCCAATGGGATTTGGGCTTGTTTTGCATTAATAACCTTATCCTGTATCCATCTATAACAGTAGAGGTCCCAGAAAACTGCTCAGGGTTGCCGTAAATCAGTGAACATTCAGCTCCTGTGTCCACCAGAGCCAGGATACATTGTACATTCACTGGGAACCCATGATTGATATTTCAACATGTGTCCTTCGGTCCCCACCCAGTTCCCCAGGGCAGGTGCCCTGACCCTCCCCTTAGTCAAGCCGTATAGCCCAGTAGGCTTCCTGTGAGGGTCTAGGCCAGGTGTCTAGTATGTGTTTAGTATATGGAAGATTAGTTAATGGAATTTTACTGACATTACCAATGATGAATCCATGCACTTCCACACGGAACCAAACAATTCTCATGAACTCGGTTATTATTGATGAAGCTAACATAACCATAATGTATTATTAAAATAAGAATAACAGCAAGAGAAAGCTCAACTCAAGACACTCCTGTTCATGATTTGTCAACAAAACTTCTTTCCCTAAAGTTGTGGGAATATGAAAGTACATAAACATGGTACCCTGGTGTTGTGTGACAACCAAATTTCTTAAGAGAATACTCAGTTTCAGCCTCGGTACTAACTCTAGGAGTGTGCCAGCATTTGTTTCTGAAACCCAAACTTTATAAACATTTAATAAACCACTCAAGAGGATATTTAGTAGCCTTCAATAATATGGAAAAAGATATTTCCAGCTAGTCATCTGTAAGAACTGAGGAAAGAATATGGAATGTGTACACAGTCATCTCCAAGGGAGCTGACATCAGTGCACATACTCGACAATCACCAGTTCAGTTAAACCCTCTTTTTGCAGATGAACAAATAAAGTCTATAAATGGAAGCAGCTTGTCAGGTTGTTTGAAAGATAAATATATATACATATTTTTTTGTGTGATGTATTTGCTTTGGAATCTGAACTCCTAGGTTATATGCTGGGCCCAGTTTATTTATTTATTAGAAAGCCGTTGCTTAGAAGCATCTGTAAACAGGGATTTCTTCCCATAATGAAGCCATTTATTCCACTATAGGATAATTCTGATTGTGTGAAAGTTGTGTTTGATGGTAGGCTGACATCTGTCTCGTGGTAATTTTATGTAGTTTTTTTACTTCCTGGATAAAGTTTCTTTTATTTTGCTATCACACTTGCCTGACTGTTTCAGGACCATGATATGGCCACGTCTTCATTAATTTACAAAGAAATAGGGATAAAATTCTTTGGAGTCAAATCTTTCTTTGGTAGCTGTCTGCATTATAGAGATTATCCTGATTTCTTTCCAAAGAGAGCTGCCTCTCCACTATGTGATGTGCTTTGAGATGGAAATGGCCCAAGAAATGATAGGGTTTATATTTATTTGCATACCTAATAGCAGAGCCAGCAGACACAACGAGTTCATCTCTGGCCCAAATCTCTGCTAATTTTCCTAAGTATTGAGTATTCCAGAACTCATAAGTTCTAACTTCTCCACCAGGCAGTTTTTAGTACTTGAATACCTAATAATTCTATATAACTTTCTACCTTGTGTAAAAATGAATTCTTTTGCTTCCTATTTTGAATCAACATATTACTGGAAGCACAAACAATATTTTGAGAAGGTAGTCATAATAATGGGAATTAAAAAAAATTATTATCTGTAATTATCATTTTTGTCAAAAGCAGTCTAGAAGTCTTATCTGTCTGAAGCAGTCAACCAGTAGGCAGTTTCTTAAGAGTCAATCTATAGTGCCAAATAAGACTCACAAATAAGAAAAAAATGCTATGTCACCAAGGTAGAGGTCAACTTGGAGCCCGAGTGCTATGCGTATTGTTTCAAAGGTTATGGGAATGACAGCTATTAGCAGGCTGAAGGTACAAATAAGAACTAATACACAGTGGTCTTGGCTGCCTTTTGCCCTAACATCTCACATCACATTCTATTTAGTTAGACAGCTATTGAACTCAAAAGAAATTCAGAGTTTCTTTCATGTTTCTTTTACCTTTCTCTTTTTGCTGCTATAAATACATTGAATCTCATGGGAACCATTTGAATTATTCTATTAAATTCTACAAGATTTTAGTAGTTGGTTTCTGGGACTACCCCCATTATCAAGACCACTGTTAAATCTTAAGGGAAATGCTATGGTATTAGAAAAAAAGAAAATAAAGACATATCAAGATAGATACTTTGGATGAAGAACAATTGCTGAATTATCTGCTGGAATGTTAGAGAGTGACTGTGACAGTGACCTTATTGGCTCTAAATCCATTTGTAGTATTTAAATAAGTAAAAAAAATTTTAAATCAATATCCTATGTAAATCATATTTTATTCTGTTGATTTTTTGGAAGCATTTGTCTAAAGTCTTAAACCAATGGAAAGATAGAAGGTTTTTTGTTAACAATTAAAAAAAATAGCCAACAAAATTTAGAATACATACAATTACAATTGAATGGGTTGCCCAATTGCTTCAATGAACTGGTAGAATTTTAAAATGTGCATTAATTTTACATCCTACTTATTAAAAAGTGTTACCCTTTGAGAGAGAGAGAATCCAAGGAATATGATGCTTAAAAGTAATGCTTCCTACCAACACCCACTGAAGGCCACTTTATTTATCCAAGGGTGAGGCTTTTCTTTCCTACTTTTTATTGAAGTTGGACTACAGCCTGCATAGATTTTCTTTTTCCTTTAAAAATATTGTTTTCTGCCTAATTGTGCCCAGCTTCATTTACACCCTGAAAAGGATTGTGTTTGAACTTACAGACTCAGGAGACTCTTTTACTCCTAGCCAAACTCCTGCCACAGCCCTTTGGGATATTTGAGTAAATGTAAGTGAAAGCTTCCATGTTTGTCTCTTGTCCCTTAAAACAAAAGTTCAACTCAGGACACTATGGGAATATTTAAAGAAATTTATCTGTAGAACTGTCTTCCAGATAAAATCTGAAAAATACTCTTTGGTCTGTGAAGTGTTCATCAGTCAGCAGAATTTCCAATAGCGCCTCTGATGTGTTCAAGCCCCTTTCTCCCCAGATTAATAGGCAGAGCAGCTACACCTGCCTGCAGGAGATAATGATTTTCCTGTAAAATTTTCCATAAAAACCTAACAACAAAGGACTAAAAAGTAAAGGGCAAGTTAAGGATAGAACATCGATTTCACTTCCAATGGAGTGGCGATCTCAGTCACTTCGCGCCAAGGCAGATGATGAGAATGTATGTGCATTCAGTAGCAAAGCTTGCTGTGGTGGAGTTTCCATGTCCGCCATGGGTGTGGGAGAGCAAGCCCCGTATCTGAACGTACATTCAGTTGTTGACATATTCCACCTCTTGCTTAAATCCTCAACATCTGGTTTGTATAGGCCTACAATTATAGTGACCTGTTTGGTTTTCTGATCTACATGATTCATCTTCTCTTAGTTTGAGTTGCTTAGGCTCAAGCAATTCATCAGACTGTAAGGCCATTGGACCCCTACAGTAACTGAAATATTAGAATCTGAGTAATAACTGAAGGTTCAGTAACAGGCCCCCTTTTCTCTCTTAGTCTTCAAGATCCAGAACTAGGGTTATGGCTTTGATTTTGTGACAAAAACCTTGTTTTGTGTTATGGTTCTGACTGAATAGCCTGCCTTCCTCTCCCTTGGAACACTGTGTATGGTACTCCACTGTTTTTATGTACACCTTGGTCTACCCTCTGTTTCCAGGGAGGAGAATCTTCACATGGACTATAGACATGTGGTCATATTTTACACACCAATCAGTGAACTTCCAGGACCTCTGCCTTTTGATGCAGCTACAATCCCTTAAAATCGTGTTGCACCTCATGTCCTCATCTTGACTGTTGCTGGGGCTGATGCATTTCCCGGCCTGGCTACTGAGGCTGGACCACTCTTGGACAGCCTGCTTTCACCACAGGCTGATCTGCTACTCTCACAGCTCCTTTTTCTTTAAATATTGTGCCTGCCATCTTTTAGGCATTGAGGTACTCTAGCCTTTACTGATTTGTGGAATGAACTCACAGTGCTTCACATGCTCTTCAGCTTCATTGAATTTGTTGCTAAAATAGAGATTGGTATTTCTGTTGGATATGTGGTTTAAGACTGAAAAGAAATGAGTTATCCACCTGCACAGATATATTAATAGGAGGGACTCTGGTGATATAAGGCAAATCAAAGGAATTTATTTTAAATGTGGTATTGGTTTTAAAAATGCATTGTACAAGCTTAGCCCATATTTGGAATAGAAATTCCATTCTAGATGATCAAATAAAATAAGACAAACCTCTCCAACATAATGAAAAGTCTATTGAAAAATATTGGAGAATTGAATATAAAAATGGATAAGGCACAGGTGGCCATTACTTTGAAAAGAAGATACTCCAACTTGCAGCGACGGAGATGAAGAACCTGAGAGGAGAATGCTGATCTAGGGAAGCAGATGGTCCAAACAAACATGAGCTAGGAAAACAAAGTAGAAAATCTGGGAGGAGAGCCAACGTCTACAATGGACTAATAAAAGTGAGCACACACCTCAGCAGCCGTGTCAGACGGCTGGGAACCCACACTGGCACTCATTGTCTAGGGCGTATCAGAAAAAGCCAAGGGATCAGCTGTTTGGAGATGCTCACATTCTCTGTACCAGCAATCACTGGAGAGAATTAGAGTCTTCCTGTGCCAGGAAGGCTCTTCAGGTTTGCGTATTAGCCATGGCTGGTCTATTTTCATTTTAAACATATCAGCAAGCCAAGGAATGATGTAAGATATTATGTTAAGAATTTGCAATCTTCAGTGGAAACCTTTAAAGAAGGAGAATGGGGAGAATGAACAATTGTTATATCAGATTTTTCATAAAGTTATATTTTTAACATAACATTTTGAAGGTTTTTAAGAGGAGAGAGAAGAGCACATTAAAAGCTCCTTTGCTCTATCTGTACAGTGCTGCACATATCAGTTGAGTGAATGATTTTTTAAAAATGTTTCAATAGTGTGATTTTAACAATGGATCCTCTAGTTAATTCTATGCAATAAAAATGTATGATATAACCAGTTTTGATGGCATTATTCTTTGCCTTTTGCAATTTATTTATTGCTCATATTTTACGATCATAGTGGGGGTTGGGATCTTTGGAGATAGTCAGACTCTGGGTGGGAATCACCCTCTAACATATGCGCGACCTTGACAAATTATTTAGCTTCTCTGAACCTCATCTCCAAATTGAGGATAATAATATGTACCTTATAAACATATTAAAACTACGAAATTCAATGTCTATAAAGTGCTTAGTATAGTTTGTTTCTAGCATGGAGCAAGCTATCAGTGACTGAAAGCTATTAATATTTTTTCTGTCAGTGCTATATATATAAAATCACATAATAGTTAGAAATTGTATGCACTAAAAATGAAACTTCTAGTAACTAATTAACAATGGCATTGATATTTTGAGAGTCCTGACTTTTCTAATATCACATTATCATATTTTAGACCCATTTAGAAACTTGTTTAATTTGAAAAAAGAATAGTCTGATATCTGCATATACATGGATAAATGGAGATATGAGGAAAAGATGTGTTGAATTAGGCTCTGTGTAGTCAGTCATTCACACCTTCACTCCAGACACTATGACTGAAGTCATGAGCATTTACTTTAGAAGGATATTGCTAAATTGTCCTCCAAAAGAGTGAACTGATTTACGTTACAACCAGCATTGAAAAGAAAAGACTTTTTCTATATCCTTTTAAATTTTTGCCAATTTGGTGGCTAAAAAATTATCTCATCTTTGTTTTCTTGAGTATTTTCCTAATAATTATTAGTGAGATTGAGCATCTTTTTTGTTATTAGCTATTTCCCTAGCTTCTGTAAATTATTTGATCTATATTATAAATGCTTTTTTAAATGTCTAGAATTTTATTTAATCTATCATGATTTTTTAATATTATATAAAATGCAAAGCTAAATTAAGAATTCAGCTTAATATTTTCCCTATGAGAATGTCCATTGGACCTCAGGTACTTTTTGAGTTCTCTACTGATTTGCATATTACATTTGTGTATTTCTGTACCCTATGCCAATAATATAATCTTAAAATAAATATGGTTTTATGATATGTTTTATCTAGTATGGTAAGTGCTAACTCTTTATTCTTTTTTAAATGATAATCTCATGTAATTCTTACTCTTAGATTAAATTTAGAATCCACTTATAAAATTCTATTGAACAATTTATTTTGATCAGAGTGAATTATCAATTAATTAAGAAAATTAATTTGTGAAGATTTGGCATGTAAGAACAGAGTCTCTTTTTTGGCCTTTAAATACCTTTAGTTAAGTCTTCTAATTTGTCTTGATGTGGACTTTTCCAATTACATCTATTCCTAGTCATTTAATCATTTTTGTTATTTGTAATAATGGGATCATTTTTATGATGTTTCTTTTTTATTTGAAACTATCATACCAGCTAATCTACATTTTGTTTATTATTTTAAAAGTAATACATGTCCAGAGTTTTAACATCAAATCATTAAAAAACTACCTGTCCTTGGATCTAAAACACTGATGAGCTGCGACCCCTTTGTGTGTGTGTCTCTCTCCCGACTCTGTGTTCAGGATGACTGATTGATAGCTTTAAATGGGCCATGGTGGGAATATTTCCACTACAGAAATTGACACATGCTACAAATGAGAGTTATTGTTCTTCCCCAGAGAGCAAATTTAAAACATTTGCCAGGCTGCCACTGGATCGGCACTACTCCATTCCATTTCCCACCCCCAGAAACAACAATTTTCAACATTTTTAGCAGTTTCTTTGGATGTGAATATCAATATCTGTTTTTAAATATCATGCTTTACTGGCAAGGGTTTTCTTTCTTCATTTTTAGACATTGTTTCTGGTATTTACTTTCTACCCTGGGTGATGAGAATTTCACTTTCATACACCATCCCTCTCCTTCCTTCCCAGGCCATTATAGCTACATCGCTATTTAAGTTAATTCATTATTCAAGCACATTATTATGACTATGCTAATATTTTTCACGCAAGCTATATTATATGCTGTAATTTTGTTTCTGTTCCTTTTTTTAAGTTTATTTTGATATCATTAATCTACAATTAAATGAGTAATATTATGGTGATTACCCTACCCCCTTCATCAGGTTTCCCCCCCTCAACCCCATTACAGTCACTGTCCATCAGCGTAGTGAGATGCTATAGAGTCACTACTTGTCCTCTCTGGGTTGTACAGCCCTCCCCGTGCCCCCCTAACATTACATCTGCTAATCGTAATGTCCCTTCTTTCCCCTTGCCCCTCCCTTCCCACCCATCCTCCCCAGTCCCTTTCCCTTTGGTAACTATTAGTCCGTTCTTGGGTTCTGTGAGTCTCCTGCTGTTTTGTTCCTTCGGTTTTTTTTTTCTTAGTTCTTATACTCCACATATGATTGTTTCTGTTCTTATACAGCATTTTCATCCCCATTTGAGTTAGTAATTGTCTTATTTTTCTCTGCCTCATTTTCTCTAAACCTCCTACACTCACAACCATGTGAAACTCTTCTCGGTGAAATCATACACATTGAGTAGTTAATATTGGTTTCATTTCTCCCCCTTGGAGACAGTGCTTCTGGAGCCCTCCATCTTCCTGCTCCATTTGGCAAATATATGTCTGCAGTGCAACTGTCAGCCCTTGGGCCTTCCTTCAACTTCATTTGGTAATTCTTTGTATTTCTGTCTACTGTGATTTCTTTTTCCTGGGCTACTCTTTTATTTTGAAGCACTCTCAGTTAGTTTCCTTAAAGAAGTGGGTGGGTGGTACATTTTTTCTGGGACTTTCCATGACTGAAAGTATCTTTATTCTTGGCTAATACTTGGTTGGTAGAACTGAGAACAACATTCAGTTTGGAAATCATTTTTCTCAGAATTTTAAGGCATTGGTCTATTATCTTACAGCTTCCAATCCTGCTGTTAAAAAGTCTTATGCCATTCTCATTCCACATTTTTTTATAGGGGACCTCTTTCACTCTCTCTGGAAGCTTTTAAGATCTTTTTTGCTTTATCCTGGGTATTCTTACATTAAAATGATTTGCCTTAGGTTGGCATTTTTTCCTTCATTGGTAGGTTTTTTGAGAGTACATGTGCATGACTAGTTCCCTCTAGGATTTATTAATATTTTTTAATTGGTTACTGATAATACATAGAAAAGCCTTTCTTTTTTTTAATGTTGTCTTCTAGTTGGCCACCTGATGGAATTTTTTTATTTTAAAGTTTTCTGTTGATTTTCCTGGGTATTTTAGGTAAGTAATACTATCATTAAAAAATCATGGCTTTTTTCCCCTTATATTCCCATATTTATTCTTCATGTTTTCTTATCTTATTTCACTGGCTCAGATACCTAGATCAATGAAGAACAGTAACTATAGTAGCAGACATCTTTTTCTCTTTATGGCTTTAATGGGAATGTTCCTGTATTTTGCTATGGATGTCTGGGGCATATACTTTTCAAGTTAAGCAATCTTTAACTTCCTTCCATCCCTAGCTTAATATGATCAGCATCAGGAATAAGTGTTAGGTTTTTGCTAATTTATTTTGACACAATTCTTAACATATACATATATAAATATAAATATATATTATGTAATATAACATGTATTATATATAACACATATATAAAATATATATATATATATATAATTTTGCATTCCTGGACAATTCATTTGAGGCTATGATGGATTTTTTTTAAGAGACTGCTGGAATTTTTGTTGATATATTTTTTAGGAATTTAACACAAATATTCACAAAATAGACGTTCTGAGACTATCTTTTTCATGTTTTTTCCCTCTTGTTTTGTTATCAGGTATGGTAGCCTTTAGAAATTTTCTGGCTATCTTTCTCTTGTTAATCTGGTAATTTGGTTCATTTATATATCACTTGCATGAATGAATTGAGATTTTTTCATTAGCCTAATACATGTTCAGAGTTATAATTATTGCAAAGGATGATTGAGAAAGAATGTATAATTTCTGTCACACACTGTTTCTCTATCTACTTATTGTAAGCTTATTGATTAAAATAACTAAAATTTTACCTCTGGGTACTTTATTTTTTTGCATAAAGGTATATTAATGTTCCCCCTGTAGTTACAACTTTTGTCAATATCTTCTTATATTTCTAAGAGTGTTAACTTTGAATGCTATGTTGTTTGATTTACAAAATTTAAAACTCTATGTGGATTATGCCTCTTATCAATATAAATATACATATTGTCTCATTTGAAGCTTTGAGCCTGTATTGGTATTATATTTATCTGATAGAAATAGTGTATGCTTACAGAATAGTGTGTGCTCATTTCTTTGGGGTTCATGGGCAACAAGGTGGAAGTCTGATCTTGGGGTAGAGAACTTTGTTGTTTCAATTCTGGGCTTCACATCCTACTTAGCTATCTCCTTGACCTTTGTGGAAATTTGGTTTGCTTTTCTTTGGCCTGGATATTTAGGCTAAGAGCTCTCCTGGAAGATTGTCCTCTGTTTGGAAAGTAATTCTTAAGGTTTCCTCCTGGGAAGCAAATGCCAGTGTTTCTAGCTGCTTTGCTCTTTGTCTTGGAGAAGCAGGGCCAGTGTTGGCACAGTAGCTGCTGTTTGACTGATGGTCTTTTAATTAATTGTCCTGCTCTTTGAATTTGCTGACTCTGAGTTTGGAATTTCTCTGGAGCTCCTTTGGGAAGAAAGGTTCTCACCTTGGCAATGGCCCTCTCTCAGGCCATGTGGGTTAAAATTTTTTCACTGTAGTTTCTGTTAGTTTGATTTATCTTTAGTCTCTCTTTTAGAAATCCTTCTGTATTTCTGGTTGGCTCATGGCATTCTTTCTTCTTGATGATTACAGTTATTGTGGAATTCTTTTCTTGAGAACTATTTCTTCTGCCACATTGTGATTTGAAAGAACGTTGGTGCTCAATCTGCCATCTTGAGTTGATCTTGTCACGTCTCTAAAGACTAGGATTTTCTAATATAAATTATCTAAAATATCTAAATGTAAGAAATGATATGATAATTGCTACTTAAAGAATTAGATTATAATTATCATTGGATCTTATTGTGCATTACTGCCTAATATATCTCCCTCTCTCTCTCCAAGTGGTAAAACTTCTATCAAAAATTTTGTGCGAATTGTTTCCTTGCTTTTAGTAATGATTTTGCTTACATATTATATCTCTAAACACTGTATCTAATTTTGCATATTTTTGTACTTGATGTAAATGAAATGTCATCTTTGGCAGTTTGTGTTTTTGATTAACAAATTGTGAGATTCCTCCTTGTTGATAAATGGAGGTCTAATTCATTTGTCATTTTTATGGAAGTAGAGTACTCTCCTAAATAAAGACAGTACTCATTCTCTTGCTGGTGAACATCTGAGTGATTTCTAGGTGTTTTTTTTTTTTATTAGATCCAATACTGCTATGATTTTCTTATTTTTCTCCTAATGTACGTGTGGGTAAATTCTTATAGTTTCTATTGGGTGGGTAATGAGATATACATCTTTGATTTTGTTAGACAAATTATTTTCCCCCAAAAGGTTGTACCTATTATATTCCTACAAGTTCTGTGTAAAAGTTTGTAAGGCTCCTCAGCCTCAGTAACATGTTGAGGCTCTTACATTTTTATAAATATGTTGTACGTAAGGTTGTATTTCATTGTGCTTTTAATTTTCAGTTTCTTGATTAGTAATGAGGTTGAGCATCTTTCCTTATGTTTATGGATATTCAAACTTGTTCTATGAAATGCTTCATATCGTTTGCAATTTTATTAGCTTTTTTGTTTCTTAATTCATTTGTAGGAATTTATTAAAATAAGTCTTAGATATTAATCCTTCATAATATGTAATGAGTATCACATGTGCCAACAGTATTTTCTTTCTGGTTTTTGGTTCATCTTTTAATTTCTTCATTCTTTTCTTCATTGTTTGCACTTTTTATGGAAATCTTTCCGTATCCTGAGGTCTTAAAGTTATCCTCCTGTATTTTCTTCTAAATTTTTTAGGGTTTTAGTTCTTATGTTTGACTGTTTAATTAACTAATTGGAGTTAAATCTTTGGATATGTTATGAGGTAATTATGGATTTTATGGATTCTTTTTTTCCATATGGAATTCCTGTCACCATTATTCCATCATTGGTCAACAATTCTGCCTGTTATGTATCGGATTTACATATATTTGTGGCCCTAATTCTTTTTGTCCCATCTCTTCGTCATCTTTTTGCTATATCCCCTATTGTTAATTATATTTTTATAGTAAGTGCTGATGTCTAAAGGGAAAGTATGTCATCTTTTCTGTGTACATTTTAGTATCATCTTGTCAAGTTCTTTGACAATACTGGAGGTATTATGAATTTGATATGCATTAAATCAATTAACTTGAAAATTTGACATCTTTTAAATATAACTATCCTACCCATGAATGTGGTCAATTCATCTGTTTTAAAAAATGTCTTCTTTAATGTCTTTCAGCAAATATTTTATTTTTTTCCATAAAAACATGTACCACTTTTCTTAGATGTGTTACTGGGTTTTTATTAGTTATTTTATTATTTTAAATGAATTTGTTAGAAAAACATTTATAAATTCTTTATGACTACTAAATATGAGTGCAATTGATTTTCTTGCATTTATTTCATGTCCAGCAATTTTGTTAAATTCTTATTAATTCTTATAAATTATCTGTATATTGTTTCAGGCTTTCTCTATTCACAATCTGCAAATAATGACAATATTGCTTCTATTTTTCCTATCTTGATCTATTTTATTTCATTTTCTTGTCTCATTTTCCTGGCTGTGGCAATAGAGAACATTCTCTTCTCACTTTTAAAACAAATATGAATGTGAGCTTTATTGTATTGTTTGTGGCTATATATATATGTTTTTTTCTTAAGCCATTCTCTATTCTTAATTATTGAGTTTTATTTAAATAGAATGTCAATTTAATTTTTTCATATCTTTTCCTAATCTATTAAAGTGATCATATGATTTTTCTTGTTTGATGTGTTAATATGATGAAGTGCATGAAATTAATTTTATATTGGAAAATTAAATTTCAACCCCAGTTTGGCCATGATTATATACACATATACATACATACATATACATATATATATATATATATATATATATATATATATATATATAATTGAATTTACTTTGTTAGCATTTTGTTTGGGTTTTTTATATCTATATTTATGAGTGGGTTTATTTGTAATTTTATTTTTTTTAATGTTTTTGATATCTTTAAATCATTTGGTGAGTGTCCCCTTTTATTAATAATGAGAGAAATTTGTATAACATTGGAATTATGTGTTCCTTCCACTTTAGTACAAGTTTTCTGTAGGCATGGTATTTTTCTTACATGAAGATTTTTGACCACTGATTTCATTTCCTTAAATTTTCAGGTCTCTTTTTCTTCTTGCATCAGTTTTAGTGAGTCACATTTCTTTGTAAGTAATTTAGCCATTCACCTAATTTATCCTTGACTCATAAGTTACCTACAGCTCTGTTTAAAATTTCTAATATGTGAGTTGTTGTTGTTATCTTGTTATTGAATTCTAACTTAATTTCATTTTGGTCAAAGTAAGGACATGACCCATATGAAACTGTCCAAACTTGCTCTATGCCTTTTCATTGTGAATTTACATAAGTCCCTCATGTATTCTTGAGAAGAATGTTTATCCTCTTATTGTTGGGAGCACACTTGTATATATTTTATTAGATCAAGTGTGATAATTGCTTTGAAAACACCTGAACCTAATTTATTTTTCTTTTGTTTGCTTAATCTATAATTTATTAAGAGAGGGACCTTAGAAAGCCAGTACTATGATAGTGCATTTGTTAATTTCTTGGGTTTCTATTAATTTTTGCTTTATATTTAATTGAAGCTATGTTGAAAAATACATACATACTTCAAACTGGTATGTCCTTGTCTTAGATTAAAACATTATTATGAGGTTGCTTTTTACCACTATGCTTTTTTGCCTTAAAATCTGTTTCATGTGGTATATTTATACCCCTTTTTTTATGGTATTGAATTGATTAACATTCTAGTCTTTTTCCTTCATATATATATATATAAAGTTTATATATATATATATACATCTTTAAATCTTTCATTATTTTCATAATTTAATTTTTATTAATAAACCTTATTTTTATTTTATGTTTATTAATAAACCATTTAATCTTTATTAATAAATCTTAATGAAAGGTTTATGATGTTTAAATATTTAAATATATATATGTATATAAAGTTCACATATATATATATATATATATATATATATATATATATATATACATCTTTAAAACAACCTAAAGTTGGATAGAAAAAACTGAAATTCTGTCTGCATATTTTTGTCTTTTAATTGAGAATTTAGTCTGTTTACATTCATTGTGATTTCCAATATATTTGAATTTTTTGTGCTATTTGCTTATGACTATTAAGTTTTAAAAAACTTTTCTTTTTTTAGTATTCAGTTTTTAAAAATTTTACTTTTTCACTGATGTGTAGCCCTATAGAGAGGTTTTTTTTCTCAGCTTTATATAACCAGATTCTAAATCTATGGCAAATGGGCAAAGGCCTTGTTTCTTGTCTTTTATTAGAAATAGATTTCTTGGGTTGCAGACACCTTTATGGATGGCCACTGGCTTAAATTGCTCCTTAAAATTTTCTATTTTACTACTTTATTATTGTCTTACGAGTATGTTCCTTACTTCTTTGCAGAATCAGCTATAAATTTTTAAAGATTTAATTTTTAAAATCCAGCATTTTTGGTGTTTGGTAGTGGGGATAATTCAGAGGATAGCTAATCCAGCAGATGGCCAGAAACAGAAGCTCCGCATGCTCTCTTACTCTCCATCCGTTTTCTACGTTATTTCCTGTACAGGTAAACAGGGCTTAAATTAAGAAGGGCCTGAGAAGCTGTGTGGTGAGTGAACTGGACATTTAACAGTAATACCTAGTGAAACCCACCCACCCTGGGGGTCTGTCTTCATCACTCAGGAGCTGTGTTGCTGGTATTTTGGACAGCTGCATAGCTGGGATGCAGTGAGCAATTTTTATTTTAACTTCTTTGTATTTAAAGAAGGAAAAGATACAATCTTTGATAAAGGAAAATTTTTATTCAGTGACTTTTGTTCTTAAGGCTTTATCTGCAAGATTTGAGATGAAAATGAATTTGTAATGTCCAAGTCTGCTTTTATTCTTCTTTTCCTAATGAAATTATTAGCTGAAAATATAGCAAACTAAAAGATTGCTTAATGAAATCTTTATTAATAAACCTTAATGAAAACTTTATTAGGTGATTTTTATCTACATAGAACAGATTCTATTAAGGAAACCTCTACCACATGTAATTTCTATAAAACTTAAAACGATGTCTCATGATCTAAAGACACAGTCTCTCTGAGCACTAATCAAGAAGATAGGCAGTCTGAGCTTTAATATTGTCTTGGTCACTGATGCAATTTGGTTAGTTTTTATTTTTCAGTTTAATCAGTTTTATCTATTCTACCAGTTCCTACCAGACCTTACTCCAAGAGATATGAGAATATAGTGGGTGGTTTGAAGCCCTCTTCTTATTATGTTTCACTTTAAAAATACTTTCTTGTCTCTATATTACAATGAAATATGCTGTCTTTGCCATTTAGTAAGTATTTCTAGTTGCCACATGGTAGTATTCTCTTTCAGCTATCAGTTCCATTTTGACAACGTGCCTGACATTATTCATTAGTGTACGCATCATTAGAAAAAGGGAAATGAAAATGCTATTATGACAAATGTGGAAACCATTAAGACAGACTGAAGCAGCAAGCATTTAGCCTTTATCAGATGTTCATTTTACTGATTTCGAGTTCAATTGTGGAGAAAAGGAACAAAATAAACTGTATGGATAAAATATTGGAAAGTTATCTTTGAAGATTTATCCAAGGGATGAGATTGAATTTGGGACATTCTAATTTTAAGTTGTCAGTAGAATTCCTCTGTACCAAGCCTCCTGGATCACTGACTTTAGAACATTAAACTTTGGTTTATCATTTCAAGTTTGTATTTTGTCTTTATCACATGTTGTGACGTTTGAAGGAAAATGTTTCAGAACAGTTCCAGATCAGAGTGTCATCAACCCTCTGATCATTATCAGCATACTCGTGGTATTTTTCAATATTTTTTTGCAAATGGTTATAATGGATAATTCACGGTGAAAATGCTTCTCTTGTCTTGTTGTTGCATAGTCTATCAACTATTGAGAATGAGTGTAATTTTCTTTTGGAGACTTTCTTCTACTTTAACTTTTTTTGTATTATTTTTCTGATACACAGAACAATCTAGGGTCATTTACCCTCACACCACCACTCTATTTCCTGTTCTTTTTCTCTCTTTTTAATACTAGAAGGATTTTTAATTCTTTTTATCCCTTTTTAAGTTTTCACCAATCTATGAAGGACTTATTTTAACTTTTAGATCTCCTAGCTTCAGTCTCAACCTTTATTTGACCAAATCAGCCTTCCATGTAGGCATATATTAGGCCAAGCTTCCTTTAAAAAAATGATTTTAAAAATTCCACAAGCAATAATTTATTATTATAGAACATAAAACATGAGAAAAAGCTATAACAAAATTATCTGTATCTCCACTACCCAGAAATAACTGATGTCACACTTTGATATATGCCCTTTAGAGTATTTATATGTGAATATAGTCATCATTTTATTTATCTTATATAGAGAAGTGAATGGAATCATACTTGACATACAGTTCATAATCTTTATTTATTCAACATACAAAGCAACCTGCATCATGGGCATATTTCCATATCTATAAGTGTACTTTTAAACCTCATATTTTATATCTGCCCAAATACAATTAAATAGATGTACCAAGATTTACTCAACTAATCCTCAATTATGGGGAATTCAAGAGGTTTCTAAGAACATTAAAAATATGTTTTGAGCATCGACTAGGTACCAGGCCCTATTCTAGGCACCGGGATTTAGCAGGAAACAAGACAGATAAATTTCTGCCTATACGGAGCTTATTTTTGGAGAATAGCATTCAGATAATCTCTTTTTTGGGTGAGCTATTCTTCCTCACAATCACAAGGTACCTACCTTAGTTCATTGTCTACAGATGCCCCTTTTATGCAACTTAAGGGAAACAAATGGCTGAGATGCACTTCTCTATCCTTCTACCCTTAACTGTACAAGTACCTGTTAGGTTTCTGTGCTTTTGTTTGGAGAATTTGATGGTACAGAGAATTTAGCATTCTTGTGTAAATCTAAAAGCATAGCTGAAATTATTAACATTAATTGGCTTCAGAGTCATCTTTTAATGTGACTCATTAAAAGTAAATTGCTCCTAACTGAATGCATTTTAATATACATGAGTTATAGTATAATTTTATCTAGTTCTTATAGGCTAAATACATTTTAGTAGTTGTTTCGATAGGGGAATTTTAAAAAGGTGCTTTGTACTCTAGTGTTGCTCTGTGTGGCATTGCTCTGTATCCTCAACCATAAAACAAAGAGTGTGACTAGATGATTTCTGTAGTGCTTGCCAGAGCTGGACAGGGACACACTGCACTATCATAAAAGAGTTCTTAAGACCTTGGCTCAAATGACTTCAAACCTTTTTGGTATACACATATCTATGCAATCTCTCAGCTTCTGGTCCTAATTTCCCTTTAATATGTTTGTTATACAGTTTTTCTCAATCATTGGAATGACAGGATTTTCAATTAATACTAACAACCTCTACTTTGTTTTCTATTCTGTCAATTATGGGGAATGTTTGCCCCCTCAAAGGCAGAAGGGCAGCCCATCTACTTCCTCTGGGAATTTTATTAACTGTTAAGTTGGCCCATAAGCTGACAGAAGAAATTTTTCAGAGGATTTTTCATTTTATCTGAAATATGATGCGCCATTGGATTCCATTCGTTTTCTTGTTTTCATTACAATGCTCAGGTCACTATTTCCCCCTTTATATACTTTTGCATGGCCAGGGCCAACTATTACCATTAGGAAAATATAGATTCAAAGTGGTAATATTAACATAACAGTTAGTTGATTTGTTTGGATTCAATGTGTGGAAGTTCAGAGATAGAGAATTAGTTGGACTTTCATTGTAGTTTTGCTTCTTCATCTCTCTTGATTTTTAAGTCTATTCTCAGAGGGTGGAATGCCAGTAGGACAGTAGAAACCAAAAATCTCTCTAGCCTTCAATTCTTGGCAAACTCTTAATATTACTCTTGGATGTTCTCAATTTCTTCTGCCATTTCTCCTGGGAGAATTCAGAATTAGTGTTCAAGATTTTTTTTTTCTTTTTGGCAAAAACAAACTCTGTTAGATTTTTTCAAGTGAGTCACTTACTATAGATTTCATAAGGTCAGATTCCAACTAGTATTTATATTTTTAGTTGATATTCAGGGAGGATTTTTAGCTGGAGTTAAAGACAAAGAGAGGAGGGATAGCCCTTATTATAACTCAACTATTCTGCAAATGATCTGGTATTAAAAGGCCATGAAATGAATATGATTATGTTATTATTCCTAGTCTGAACTTACACTATTGAAACCACATTTTACTGAAGGAACATGTAATACAAAATCATTGCTCTATAGTGTCATATTGAAGGATGTAGATGCAAAGGGAAAGCTCACTCCTTTGAAAGTTAGCGTATCCTCAACTGTTGATAGAAGGATTTGTGTGGCACATAAAACATCCCATGAGGCATGTGACAACAATGACAGTGATAGTGGTTTCATTTCTGCCAATCTTTTCATTCCCATTCCAGTCACCATTTTGCTTAGCCACAGACTTTGTGTTTGGGGATAGGTGCTGTGTGTGTGATGCCTCTGTCAGTTCCAAGTCACTCCCACTGACATCCATGGTGTCTTATTCTGTTTCTCTGAGCTGGAGATTTGGGTATTCAGGGTGGGAACAGGAAAGAAGGGGTTTAGGGCAATATTAGCTAGATTATTTTGACAGATTCTTTGAGGGATGAGTAGATCTAATAATCCAAGGGAAATGAAATGCAAAAGTATCTATGTGGAAGATTCAAGGGCAGAAAGCCATGATTATCCAGATTGTGTATTGCATAGTCAGAAAAATTCCACTATCCATGAAGGGAAGACTCTCTATTGTCTTTATTTCCTGCAAACTGACCCATTTCTAAGTACTTGAAAAAAATATAGGACATGGTAGCATCTAATCTCTAGTGCATAGCAATTTGCTGGCACAAATTAGATGTACGATAAAATGAATACTGTTTATCTAAATTATATATTATCATTGGCTTCAGTTTAGGTTTATTCTGGATTGCTTGTAGAAGACATGTATATGCAGGAAATATAACTAAGGTAGTGTCTTCCAGTTCACTCCTGATAATATGAATAGTAGGGGTGATTGATAGTGAATATTGAAATATTATTTGCTTTTGTATTCCAAAAACACATAGATCTTTAGTCATATTTATAGGAAAAATGAATAATCAATAAAAGGTTGTTTTTTTAAAAACACTTATTATGTGCTAAACACTGAATAAATTGCTTTATTTATATTTTCTCACTTTAACTTTTATTAGTCTGTGAGTGATATATTATAATCCTCATTACAGAGATGAGGAAATAGACTCAAAGAAATTATATAACATTGTTAATATCAGATAGGTTGTAAGTGGTAGAGCCAATTTTTGACTGAAGTCTCTCTTACCTACCTTCTCACTATGCTCCTAACCCTTCTACAGATTGCCCATGAGTTCATAGTTCTTAATTAATGTATTTTTTATTTTGTTCTCATTTCCATTATGTATGGTAGAGTAAGTATCCACAGTTGGTGCCTCTTTGATTCAATAAATGTATATTGAGCTTTTATGTACATGATGTTGTCCTAGATGCTATGGGACATAGTGTTAGCTCCTTAAGAGCAGGAACTGTGTTTCACTCATTTCTTAGTTTCATAGAGTCAACCTAACATAGCACTTTACTCATAGAAACATACAAACATAATATGCAATTTGAAATTAGAAGAGCAAAAAGCAGTATGATTAGTACAATTAACAGTACAGTAGAATAAAAGCCAAAAAAACATTATATGCAAAATGAGCTTATGAATTCAGAAGTGAGAGAAATCATTGCAGGTAGAAATAACCAAGGCAGTTGGATTAATTCAAGATATTTTGAAACTTCCCCACTTAGGTTATTTCTACTAATTGCTTTTCAGCAGTGATTTGCAAGACATCTCTTTACACGAGAAGGGTCTGAGCATTTGTGTTGAGAACAACGAGGAAGGTGAACCTGTGGGGTCACTGTCCCACTCTCAGGCAGTGGGGAGGGGAAGGGAGGGGGATGATAGGGTGGGGGCCACCGCCAATCAGAGGCAAGGTCATGGCACTGACAGGGAAGTGGACAGCAGGCTGCCCTGTGAGATTCAGGTATCATTTATAGTTTGCAGTCTAGCAGCAAGAAACATCAAAGATAATGCCAATATCATAAGTTTCAGAAACTGAGTTTCTTGACCTCAATAATGATGAGAATGTTGGGAAAGCAGTAGTTTTTTTGAAGGAGGAAACAAATTCAGTAAAATTAACCAGTTTAAAACTAGTTTCACCCCACACACCCATTTTCAGACAAGTATTTGATGACTTTGGAAATACAGTATTTCTAAAAGGTACATTCATGTATTCTTTCCAAGTAAATTTTGAATCAAATTTTAAGTCCTAATACTTACCTGTTCCTACATTATCTAAGTGCCTAAATTATTATGAGTTCCTAATGCTAAAACATTTACTTTTTTGTCCTCAGCACTTACCATAATGCCTAATTCGTAGTTAAGTGCTCAATGAGTGTTTGATTAATAAATTTCCCTTTAGTATATAAACAATGTTAAGTACTTAAGAAAAATTCTTTCTTGAGTTGGAATTTGTTTGAAATCAAAGCTACAATAAATCTACTATGATCTGAAGCACATGGCACCAAGGGAACTTTGTTTTATTCTCACTGCTGATTTTGAGCTGATTTTACAATTAAAAAAAAACTTGTAGATTAAATGTGGCTACATTTAAACATCCATCCTTGTCAGTGATTTGTACAATATACAATAAAATAAGATTAAAACAGTCACTTGAAATCCATCCTGATCCCTATATTACCACTTATTTATAACAATTCACTTATATCCAACTTTATAAAAAATCTATTATTTTATAATGTGGCATATGGTCCTGCTCTCCAGGTACTTACACTGTAGTAGGCAAAAGTAGGTCAACCAATTTAGGTTATATATGAGAAAATAAAATAATAC
The DNA here is from genome assembly GCA_032199065.1 of Smutsia gigantea. Classification (NCBI taxonomy): domain Eukaryota; kingdom Metazoa; phylum Chordata; class Mammalia; order Pholidota; family Manidae; genus Smutsia; species Smutsia gigantea. The sequence goes on along the minus strand of JAVSCE010007328.1, from coordinate 141,815 downwards.
AGAATAACATTAAAACAATGTAAGACAGGATAGTTTGAATTGTAAGAGTATATTTGAGGGGAAGGTAGATTAGTTTTGAACAGTGTAAAAGAAATGATGAATTATATGAGCAAGATTTGTATCAGATCCTTAATATTTGAATGCTGCAACTCAAAGAAGAATAGTAAAGGGAAAAATGGCATGAGGATTTTTCTTTTTGGGGGGGCTGAAAATTGAAAATTTGAACTGGCAAAAGTTTGTTTCACGTGTTCGAGGATGACAGGTGGCTTTGTGTGCCTACCATTTTGAGCCATACTTAACAGGCTGTAGGAGAACCCTGGAAGCTTTGAAGGCTAATTAACATAGTTAAAAAGGAAGATTACCACAGTGCTACTGAGAAGAACTAAGTAAAGATAAAAAGAAACGTAAACAGCCTTGTTGGTCTAACTTATTATTTAGAAAAACTGTGGATGTCCCCAGTACTAAGGGTTAATTCCTTTTAGACCTTTTATTAAGAATTATCAGCAAGAAATAGCCTTTTAGAGAAATGGATTAAAATAATTTAGTAACAAATGCATCGATTTATTTATTCAATCAAGTCAAAATTATCATTTATTGTGAAGTTGCCTGAGAATGCACAGCGACCCAGAGAGTCTCGGCACTGGTGAAGCTCACCGTCCAGTGCCTGGGATGTGCGGTGGCCGCACAGCCTAGCAGTTCAGGACGGTCCAATTTTCAGAAGGAAGGGCCAGGATGGGATACGTATAGGGTCTTTTGGGAACACATAGGAGTGACATAATCCTGCTTGGAAAAAAAACGAACCCAATATGACTTTCTTCATCTTGCAATATTACTTTAAATTAATTTGAACTGCTAATCATACGACAGTGACAATGGCAGAGCATATGTCCAGCATCTCATATGCCAGCCCTATGAAAATGTTTTATGTGCATTTCCTCATTTTATGCCTCAAAACTACCCTGTCAGATAGGTACTAATTAGTTTTGTCGTGGTTACTATTTTATAGATAAGGAAAATGAGACTAAAAAAGGTTTAGTAACTGATGGTCATTAAACCAGTCAAGAGTAGAGATGGGCACAAATTAAAACTCCACTAAAACTCCACTTTAACTTGCATAACACGTGTGTGAAACTTCTGACAGGAGACACTAAGAAGGGCCATGGGATGTGTGTTACTAACACATTCACTGTCCCAAATTAAGAACAAACCCTCTCACATTCAGGTAGCTATACATTTTAAAAATTACAATGGCAAACTTGTTGAACTTTTTATGTCAATAAGACTGAAACATAAAGCTCACTCTTTGGCATCTGAAGCAAGGAATTGTAAATTTTAAATGAATTGGACAGCAGTGAAGCCACCCACTGGAACAGAAATCCTTTTCAATAATAGCTGAAGGCTTCTTTGGCACAAGAAAAATTGTAAAATATTTATGTGTGATTGAAGCAGCAGTACAAGACAAGGAAAAGATTGACAACCCTTCCAATAATAGGGTTGGCAGTGGGCAAACATCTTTTTAATGCAGTGAAGGAACCAGTTTAAGGTAGTTTTGAAGGTTAAACATCTGGTTTTTAGCTTTCCTGTTTGTCTTCTGCATGTCAAAAATTCCAGCTTGAAAATGGTTAATTTTATAAATGAAGAGAAATGCCAATTACATGAAAATCAGAGGACACGATTTTTATATCATTCCCTTATTAAAAAAAAGTGGCTAACACCATTACACATAACGTAGCCTTAGATGGAATGATCTTTTCCTCAGGTAATCTCTTTTGATTAAGAAGCTGCTCAGTGGCATAGAAAAGGACAGCAGAGTGATTGCTTCCTCTCCAAATCATGTCTGAATAATAAGTAGTCAAAGCAAGAATAACTTGGAATATTGAGGTGTCTTCATTTTCAACCTCAAAACATTTCATCCTTTGTTTTATCTTTACAATGTAGTGTTGGAAGTTTTAGTTCTCTTAAAGTTACAGCACACAAAATGATGCCGATGGAGAACAGATTGGACTGAGGATGGGTTATAAAAGGACGTTTTTTCATCCTGCATAATACTGACATTAAAGTTACCATTTCCTGTATCTACTGATTCTTACATAACAACTTGGCTCATCCAATCTAGACTTATCAAAAGAACTCGATCTTTTTGGATCTAACAATTGCCTAGAGCAATAATTAATAAAGAGGGGAGACAAGGAAAGGGCACTGTGAAACAAACAAAAAAATGTAAATGAAATTAATGACTTTGGTTTAATTACACCCTAAATATGTAGTAACCATAAAAAGAGCCAAATCAAGATAATTCTTCAAGTATAAAGGTACTAGTAATTTTTAAATTTCCTGAAATGATAAGAAGCCCTAGGTCCTCTATACTATTAAACTAATCCATTGTGTATGTTTCTAAATAATGAACTCCAAGCATGACTGACTCAGAAGTATACATCCTAAAGTGGAGAAAAACATACAAATATTTAATACACACCAAATACAAAAAAAGTAAATATATAATGAACTTAAATTAATTAATGTAATAAACTAGTTTCCAAACAATAACTTACTTAGGAGTTTGACTTCATAAGTGGCTTATGCCTTGGCTCATGTTTCTGGTTTAAACAATTCTGGCATTAAAAAAAATATTGCATATATATGTATATATACATACATATATATATGTATTTGTTTGGTTTTGTTTTCATGTATTGGTTTCCATGTTTGATTCAACACTGTTGTATAAACTTGTAACTGGCACCAAATGATGTTAATGCCTTGTGATTCCCATAAATAAGACAGGCAGGAAAAGATAGCACCATGAGAGGTGAGGCAGAGGCTTCCTCCTAAAACCGCATATAATACGAAAATATAACCGATACAACTACTCCTGAAAGGGCAACAGGAAAGAGGACTGCACCAAACTGCATACAACTGGAGACAAGAGCAGACCTCACAGAACGGGGTAACGTACTAAAGCTGTGGCCTGAAAGGACCCAAGCCCTACCCCCACCCCAGCTCACCAGCAGGAGGAAGAGAAACGGAGCGGGAAGGGAGTGGAGACCTGGGACTGCTGAAAACCTAACTCCAGAGATCTGCTCTGGGAGCACAAACCTACATTTCATGGTGCTTGCATGATACCATTGCAATTAGGGGGTTGGAAAGCTAAGACAGACAGAATTCCTGGAGAGACTGAGATTCCAGCTGCTTGTGGAAAGCAGGGATCCATATCTGGCTGGTCTGGGACAAAAGAAAGGTGGGCAGTCTGAGAGACTTCCTAACAAGAAAGCCCTTAGCAAGAGGGCTGCTAAAGGGGCAAGGATTGCACAGAGCTTACTGCTCAGGAAAAAGGACAGGTAGACAAAATTTCTAGGTGCACTCTGCCCAGAAGGTTTGGAACTTCTATGATCTTCAGGTGCTCCAGCTCCCTGGCTGCCTACACAGCTCCAAGAACCCCCTCCGTGATAGGCAGCTTACTGCACCTTTCTCCTGGCCAGCCCCACCTGGCTCGCAAACTGGCAAACCTTACCATGGCGTTAAGCTAGCTAGAGGGAAGATCTGTCTACAGCAACTACAAACGCAAAGCATAGAGGCTTATACTTGTGTGCTCAGCCCACTGGTTCAGGCAGGGAAACAGCTCTTTCCTCCCCCCAGGCACCTATACCACTCCCCTGCAACCCCCGACATTGCTTCAGGGGCTGATCAGATCCAGAGACTAGAGCTTCTGGGCACTAGAGGGCATCATACACAAATATGAAAGGCCAAAGGAACCTGGTTCAGTATAAAATTATTAATGCAGCTCCTGAGAAAGATTTAAATGATATTGACCTGAAAGGGAGTTCAAAATAAAAAGTGTTAACGTGCTCATGGAGGTAAGGAAAGATATTTAAGAACTCAGGAATGAACTCTGGTCAGAGATACAATCATTGAAGAACACAATGGAGGGTATTAAAAGCAGATAGCATATGGTGGAAGAGACGATAAATGAAATAGAAACTAGAGAAGAGGAATATAAACAAGCTGAGGTACAGAGAGAAAAAAGAATCTCTAAGAATGAAAGTATATTGAAAGAACTGTGTGACCAATCCAAACAGAACAATATTCGCATTATAGGGGTACCAGAAGAAGAAGAGAGAGAAAAAGGGATAGAAAGTGTCTTTGAGGAGGTTATTGCTGAAAACTTCCCCAATCTGGGGAAGGAGATAGTCTCTCAGGCCATGGAGATGCACAGACCTCCCAACAAACGCGACCCAAGGAAGACAACACCAACGCATATAGTAATTAAAATGGCAAAGATCAAGCATAAGGACAGACGATTAAAAGCAGCCAGAGAGAGAAATAAGATCACATACAAAGGAAAGCCCATCAGGCTATCATCAGACTTCTCAACAGAAATCTTACAGGTCAGAAGAGAGTGGCATGATGTATTTAATGCAATGAAGCAGAAGGGCCTTGAACCAAGATTACTTTATCTGGAAAGATTATCATTTAAATTGGAAGGAGGGATTAAACAATTCCCAGATAAGCAAAAGCTGAGAGAATTTACCTCCCACAAACCATCTCTACAGTGTATTTTGGAGGGACAGCTATTGATGGAAGTGCTCCTATGGTTTAATAGCTGTCACCAGAGGTAACAAAACTATAGTAAAGAAAGCAGAGCAGCTAATTACTAAGCAAATGAAAAATTAAATTAACTATCCCCAAAGTCAATCAAGGGATAGACAAAAAGTACAGAATATGAAAGCTAATATATAAAGAATGGAGGAGGAAGAAAAAGGAGGAGAAAAAAAAAGAACCTTTCGATTGTGTTTGTAATAGCATATTAAGTGAGTTAAGTTAGACTCTTAGATAGTAAGGAAGTTAACCTTGAACCTTTGGTAACCACGAATCTGAAGTCTGCAATGCCAATAAGTACATACCTATCCATAATCACCCTAAATGTAAATGGACTGAATGCACCAATCAAAAGACATAGAGTCACTGAATGGATAAAAAAACAAAATCCATCTATATGCTGCCTACAAGAGACTCACTTTAAACCCAAAGACATACACAGACTAAAAGTGAAGGGATGGAAACAGACATTTCATGCAACTAATGGGGAGAAAAAAGAAGGAATTGCAGTACTTATATCAGACAAAATAGACTTCAAAACAAAGAAAGTCACAAGAGACAAAGAAGGACATTATATAATGATAAAAGGGTCAATCCAACAAGAAGATATAACCATTATAAATATCTATGCACCCAACACAGTAGCACCTACATATGTGAAACAAATACTAACAGAATTAAAAGCTGAAATAGAATGCAATGCATTCATTCGAGGAGACTTCAGCACACCACTCACTCTGGAGGACAGATCAACCAGACAGAAAATAAGTAAGGAGACAGAGGCACTGAATGACACATTAGAACAGATGGACCTAACAGACATCTATAGAACTCTATACACCCAAAAGCAGCAGAATACACATTCTTCTCAAGTGCACATGGAACATTTTCAAGAATAGATCATATATTAGGCCACAAAAAGAGCCTCGGTAAATTCAAAAAGATTGAAATATTACCAACCTGTTTCTCATACCAAAAAGGTGTGATACTAGAAACAAACTACGCAAAGAAAAGGAAAAAATCCCACAAACACATGGAGGCTTCACAACATGCTCCTAAATAACCAATGGATAAATGACCAAATAAAATCAGAGATCAAGCAATATATGGAGAAAAATGACAACAATAATTCAACACCACAAAATCTGTTGGAAAAAGCAAAGGCCATGCTAAGAGGAAAGTATATTGCAATACAGGCCTACCTCATGAAAGAACAATCCCATATGAGCAGTCAAAACTCACAGTTAATGAAACTAGGAAAAGAAGAACAAATGAGACCCAAAGTCAGTAGAAGGTGAGACATAATAAGGATTCAAGCAGAAATAAATAAAATCATGAAGAATAAAATATTAGAAAGGATCAGAAAGAGCTGGTTCTTTCAGCAAATAAACAAAATAGATAAACCGCTAGCCAGACTTATCAAGAAAAAAAGAGAGTCTACTCAAATAAACAGAATTATAAATGAGAAAGGAAATATTACTATAGACACCACAGAAATACAAAAAATTATGAGAGAATACTGTGAAAAATTATATGCTACCAAACTGGATAACCTAGAAGAAATGGACAACTTTCTAGAAAAATACAACCTACCAAGCCTGACCCAGAAAGAAACAGAAAAACTGAACAGACCAATTACCAGCAATGAAATTGAATGGGTAATCAAAAACCTACCTGAGAACAAAACCCCTTGACCAGATGGTTTCACTGCTGAATTTTATCGAACATTTAGTGAAGACTTAATACCCATCCTCCTTAAAGTTTTCCGAGGAATAGAAGAAGAGGGAGTACTTCCAAATTCATTCTATGAGGCCAGCATCACTCTAATACCAAAACCAGGCAACAACAGCACAAAAAAAGAAAATTACAGACCAATATCCCTGATGAACATAGATGCAAAAATACTCAACAAAATATTAGCAAACTGAATTCAAAAATATATGAAAAGGATCATCCATCATGATCAAGTAGGACTTATTCCAGGGATGCAAGGATGGTACAACATTCGAAAATCCATCAACATCATCCACCACATCAACAAAAAGAAGGACAAAAACCTCATGATCATCTCCATAGATGCTGAAAAAGCATTTGACAAAATTCAACATCCATTCATGATGAAAACTCTCAATGAAATTGGTATAGAGGGCAAATACCTCAACATAATAAAGGCCATATATGACAAACCCACAGCCAACATTATACTTAACAGCCAGAAGCTGAAAGCTTTTCCTTTAAGATCGGGAACAAGACAAGAATGCCCACTCTCCCCACTTCTATTCAACATAGTACTGGAGGTCCTAGCCACAGCAATCAGACAACACTAAGAAATATAAGGCATCCAGGTTTGCAAGGAAGAAGTTAAACTGTGTCTGTTTGCAGATGACGTGATATTGTACATAAAAAACCCTGAAGAATCCCCTCCAAAACTACTAGATCTAATATCAGAATTCAGCAAAGTTGTGGGATACAAAATTAATATGCAGAAATCTGTGCCATTCCTATACACTAACAATGAATTAGCAGAGAGAGAAATCAGGGAAACAATTCCATTCACAGTTGCATCAAAAAGAATAAAATACCTAGGAATAAACCTAACCAAGGAAGTGAAAGACCTATACTCTGAAAACTACAAGACACTCATGAGAGAAATTAAAGAGGATACCAATAAATGGAAACACATCCCGTGCTCGTGGATAGAAAGAATTAATGTTGTCAAAATGGCCATCCTGCCTAAAGCAATCTACTGATTCAATGCAATCCCTATCAATATACCAACAGCATTCTTCAACGAACTAGAGAAAATTGTTCTAAAATTCATGTGGAACCACAAAAGGCACCGAACAGCCAAAGCAATCCTGAGAAGGAAGAATAAAGCTGGGGGAATTATGCTCCCCAATAATTCAAGCTCTACTACAAAGCCACAGTAATCAAGACAATTTGGTACTGGCACAAGAACGGACTAGAGAGCCCTGATATAAACCCAACCATATATGGGCAATTAATATATGATAAAGGAGCCATGGACATGGGGAAATGACAGCCTATTCAGTCGCTGGTGTTGGCAAAACTGGACAGCTACATGCAAGATAAGGAAACTGGATTATTGTTTAACACCATACACAAAAGTAAACTCGAAATGGATCAAAGACCTCATTGTAAGTCATGAAACCATAAAACTCTTAGAAGACAACATAGGCAAAAATCTCCTGAATATAAGCATAAGCAACTTCTTCCTGAATGCATCTCCTCTAGCAAGGGAAACAAAAGCAAAAATGAACTCATGGTACTACATCAAACTAAAGAGTTTCTGTAAGGCAAAGGACACCATCACCAGAACAAAAAGGCATCCTGCAGTGTGGGAGAATGTATTTGTAAATGACATATCGGACAAGGGGTTAACATCCAAAATACATAAACAACTTACATGCCTCAACACCCAAAAAACAAATAACCCGATTAAAAAATGGGCAGAGGATATGAAGTGAAAGTTCTCCAAAGAAGAAATTCAGATGACCAACAGACACATGAAAAGATGCTCCACATCACTAATCATCAGGGAAATGCAAATTAAAACCACAATGAGATATCACCTCACACCAGTAAGGATGGCCAACATCCAAAAGTCTAAGAACAACAAATGCTGGCGAGGATGCGGAGTAAGGGGAACCCTCCTACACTGCTGGTGGGAATGTAAGCAAGTTCAACCATTGTGGAAAGCAGTATGGAGGTTCCTCGAAAAACTAAAAATAGAAATACCATTTGACCCTGGAACCCCACTCCTTGGAATTTACCCAAAGAATACAACTTCTCAGATTCAAAAAGACATATGCACCCCTATATTTATTGCAGCACTTTTTACAATAGCCAAGATATGGAAGCAACTTAAGTGTCCATCAGTAGATGAATGGATAAAGAAGAGGTGGTATATATAGACAATGGAATACTATTCAGCCATAAGAAAGAAACAAATCCTACCATTTGCAGCAACATGGATGGAGCTGGAGGATATTACGCTTAGTGAAATAAGCTCTGTGGAGAAAGACAAGTGCCAAATGATTTCCTTCATTTGTGGAGTATAACAACAAAGCAAAACTGAAGGAACAAAATAGCAGCAGACTCAGAGACTTCAAGAAGGAACTAGTGGTTACCAAAGGAGAGGAGTGTGGGGGGGCGGGAGGGGAGGGAGAGAGAAGGGGATTGAAGGGTATTATGTTTAGTACACATGGTGTGGGGATCCCTGGGAAAACAGTGTAGCACAGGGAAGGTGAATAGTGAATCTGGCATCTTACTACACTGAAGGACAGTGACTGCATTGGGGTATGGGTGGGGGCATGATAATATGGGTAAATGTAGTAACCACATTGTTTTTTCATGTGAAACCTTTATAAGAGTGTATATCAATAATACCTTAAAAAAAAAGACAGGCAGTTGCTTGTCATTTACTTCAGTTCATAACTGTCAGGATAGGTTTCCTCAGACTTTGGAGATAAGTTTGGCTTAGGTTACTAGAATTTATTCATGAGATTTTTTAACCAGAATGAGAAAGTGTGCTGTGACAACTTCATAACTATGATTTTAGTAAATAGAAATTGGAAAACCTTAAACATTTTACCTACATGTAGATATATTTGTGTAAAATTTGTGAAGGAAAGTCTCTTAATAATTCATCAACTCTGGGCTACCGGTTGGTGTCGTACTTTGCCTTTTTTGCAAATGAGAAATCCAGGAAGTGGTTCCCTGCCTAATGTCAGACAAAGTAAGTCAGTGTCACAGTGGGGGTGTAACCCATGGCTGACAGGTTCCATACTCTTCGCACCAAACCACAAGTAGCATTGTAATTATTCAGTATTGCAGTGTTAACTACAGGCCCAAATTTGCTACAGGTGTTTGTGCAGCAGCCCGTGCTGTTCCCTAAATACTCATAAGTATGTGCAACTACTATTTGGAAGATGCTGCAAAAAGATTATGTATTATTTTCCAGCTTTACTGGTATATAATTGATAAATAAACACTGTATATATTTAAGGTGTCAATGTGATGGTTTGATAAAATGCATGTATATTGTGAAAGATTACCATAAGCAAGCTAATGAACACCTCCATAACCTCTCATGGTTACCTTTATTTAGTCATTTATTTTTTGGTGTGGTGAGAACACTTATGATCTACCACCTTAACAAATTTCAAGTGTGAAATGTGATATTATCAACTATAATCACCATACTCCACATTAGATCTCAGAACATATTCATCTTATCACTGAAACGTTGTACCCTTTGACCAACATCTCCCCATATTCTTTGTTCCCTAAGCCCTGGTAGCCAGCATTCTACTCCCTGGTTCTCTGAGTTTGACTGTTTTAGATTCTGCATATAAGTGAGATCATGCAGCATTAGTCTTTCTCTGTCTAGCTTGTTGCACTTAGCATAATGCTGTCCTGGTTCATCCATGTTGTCACAGATGGCAGGATTTCCTTCTTTTTTATATTGAATAATATTCCATTATATATTTCTACAGCATTTTCTTTATCCATTCATTGATTGATTGACACTTAGGTTGTTTCCATACCTTGGCTGTTGTGAATAATGCTGCAGTGAATATGGGGGTGCATATATCTCTTCAAGATACTGCCTTCATTTCCTTTAAAGGTATGTCCAGGAGTGGGCTTGATCATATGGTGGTTTTATTTTCAATTTTTTGAGGAACCTCCACATGGTTCATACATTTTTTTAACAAATGAAGGCATTTCTAAAATAAGATCATCCATGTTATCTGGTTTTCTCTTTGTTAAGATATTCAGAGGTTATCATACCATAAGAGCTAAATAATGGAAGGAATGGATGCAACATTTCAGCGTGTTGGGAGATGGAATGGTTGTCAACGAAGGATTGACAACAAGGTTAGAGGGCATCAAGCTGTGGTCCCGCAGAAAGCTCTGGGCTAGAAACCTGGGACCTGGGAGTCGCTTAATGTATGTACATTAGTATAAAATATTCTCACTTGTAAAATGAGGGGATTGGTGAAGATCAGGGTTCCCTGTGGTGTCTGCTGGCTGATTCTTCATTCTCTTCGCTTTGGCAGGCGTGAGGCACAGTTTTCTTTTTAAGTCCTTTAGGGGAAATGCTCCCTTGCCATTTCACCACAGGCCCTGTCACTCTCTCTGGTCTTAACAAGCTGATTCACATAATTATTGCTTGTCTGGTCCCAATGTAGGTGAATTCCAAGGTCCTTTCCTGCTGAAAAGTTCTGTGGCATTTTCATCTACAATTGGCTGATTGTGTATGTCATTGCACATACATAATAGCTAAGGTCTGCTTCTGTTACAGACCGTCCTGTTTGGGGGCTGAAAGACCTGTTTTAAATTTGTTCCAGTTTCTTCAACTGCTCCCAAAAATAAATGTATCTGTTACATAATTAATAAAATTAGCCTAATATTCTAATTTATGGAAATTCTCAAGTGCATTAATTATTAGACTCATCAGCCAGGAGCTGATCAGTTTTTTCAAACCTAACTGAACTGAAGGGTGCCTAGTCCTGTGATACACAGAAACAATCAGGTTTCCCAGGTCTGATGGTCTTGATTCATGCATGTAGCTTCCCTCTCTTAAACAGAAGTAGTTATTTCTTTTTTATTTCTGAGTATGTCTGGGTATCTCGGTCTATTATCCCCTCAACCTAATCCTGATTTCCTTTTAAAAGAACATCCCATTATCTTCTTACTGAATTTGAGACACCCTGTACAATGCTTTAACCTTCCATCCCTAACACATTCAGTCTATCTCAGATCCTGATATCTTTACTAATGCTTTTCTTTTTGTCTCCTGTCTCGGAGGAAGATGAGCTCACCTCATCCCATCTCCTCCCTCAAGTACCTCCTCACCCACCTTTTTCTCTGCTCTCTCCTTTCAAACTGCCAGGGCCAAGAAAACCTCCTTTCCTGGTACCCCCTGGGATACCTGCCCTCTTTCTTACCCCCTCTCATTGCTAAGCTTGTTAAAAGAGTCATCTGCACTAGGTTTACTTCACATACACCTCAATTGCTGACTCCCTAATCTCTTGCAAGTGGTAATCTTCTCCCACTGCTCATTTGCTGTGATTTCTCCCTTACCTGGACTGGTATGTATTGTTGCCTTTTTGATTTTAAAGTGATGTCTATTCAGTGTAGAACCCCGAAAAGACATAAAAGAAGAAAAAACTCCTTTAATTCCATTCTCAAGAGATAAATATAACCACAGCTGATATTTGATAACATTTGATTTTATATGTTAACATTGGTAAATTTCTTTCAGTCTATCTGTGCTTATGCATGTATTGGTTATGAATATGGGGTATCTATGTATATATATAACATGCTAGCATATATTCATATATACATATGCAATATGTATGTAAAAGTATATATATATACTGTGTGAAATTCTCTTAATATTAATAGATACTATACTCTTTTTGCATATCTCTATGGCATGAAAACTTTCTCAGCTCATTTGTTATTTGAAAATATGGTTTTTAATGGCTGTTTAGAATCCTGTAATGTACTGTAACTTCAGGACTTAATCTTCAGTCATTAAGTATTTTGGGGTATTTTCCCTTATAAACAAGCCCTGGAATTGCTCTCTTCAAAGTGAGCAATGTCTGCTAGTGACCCATCTTCTGGTGTTTGGAAGGCTGCTGCACCTTCCGAGATGAACATGTCTCTGCCTTCCATCCTCTTGCTTTGGTTCCGGTTTTTCATTCCTCTCCCTCTCCCTGACTGTAGGTGGTCCTCAAGGCAGTGTCACTGGCTTTCTTACCTCAACAGACTCTCCTGTGGAAAATTCACTTTTGCCAAATCTACGTTTCACTGTTGACATCTCTCACAAGTTCTGTCACCTCTTTTCTTCCTAAACATTTCTGCCTAAAACCAATGTTTAAAACCGAGTTGGACTTAACCTAAGCTTATACAAGGTTGAACTTTAACCCCAATTCAGGACTTTTTGTGACCCCCCCAAGATTTCTTTTAATGGTGCCAACTGTTGTCTGAATCGTCCAAAGCAAAGCTTCTCATAGGAAATAATTTCCTTTCAACTTTTCGGCCACATGTCCAGGCCCTTTCTTTTTCCTCCTTCCCTTCCCACTGAAATCCACCCATCGCTGTTTCAATTGAATGTTATTCTATTCACTTCACCTTTATACTTCCCAATGTGTTTGAAATGGAAGTTAATGGTAAAACAAGGTCTGATACATAACACATCACGATAGAAAAACAATTTGAATTATTTTTTCATACTTGAAATATCTGTGTCATGGATTTTCAACATAGGAGGATGGGGACAGGGGTGTCTTTGTTCCCATTTCGTCAAGGATTTCTGGCCTGGAAGGTCTTTCACTGTGTGCACCCCTCAGAGATTGCTTTCTAATCCTTAAGATAAATTTAGAGTGTGGGAGGGGTACCCAAGCTGATCGCATCTCTGATGTGGTCTGACCTTCTGCTATATGTCCATCTCCCTGAATCATCATGTTCTTTAACAAGAAATCGCACAAGGTGCCCTACCATGGCTTGTGAACAAAGTGAAGCCAGGCATTCCACAGATACGTGTAATTCAGCTCTACTGAAGAATGCACATTTTTTTAGATCCTTATTATAATGGCAAAAACTTTTCTGTACAAATATTAAATAAATAACACATAGTATTTATGTATGTTTTGGTGCTTACATAAACAGTTTGATTTCTATGTGAAAAAGAAAAAAAAGTGGGAGAGTTATTATCAGAAAGTACTATCATGTGGAGAAGACCATATGTTTGACTAAGGATTTAAAAATATTAAGCACCCAGCTGTCTTTGGCCACTGAAGCTTTCTTGGGCAGATCTGCGCCTGAGCATTCTAAAAGCCCTTTTCTGACTGTCAGTATAAAGTTTGGCTTCAGGGACTATCTCTCAGATATTTAGCTAGAAAGAATGAAAATCCTGGTGTTTTAACTCAGTTTCAGTGAGAGAAATGCTTTAGAGCCCTGGAAGGAGGCACTGTGTGGAAGGTTGTGTAATTACCTCCCATTAAGGCCTTTAAAAACAGAATGTCTATTTATTTCCTGGAGTTCTTAATGAAGCCCTTTTCTACAGAGAAGGCCAGATTCTATGATGGTTTCTGAGGTCATTCTTGTTTTGAATAGTTCTAATGTCTTAGGTAAGTTTGGTTCAGAAAAACACTCCTTTTCAGAAAAACTGGGTCTGATATTGGCTCTGTTAAAGTTATTGCTTAAATCTTAATTCTTTCACCACTTCTGAAGAGGGTGTTTTAGGATAAAAGAAATAATAAATGTAAACATTCTGTTGCCTCTTTAGAAAAGAACTTGAAAGAAAATTCTAAATCATTTTGTCCAATTGCTTTCTAATCTCTATACAGCTCACCTGTCCTGATAGTTGAGGCAATTAATAAAAGAGGTTTGTATTTTGAAGAAATAAAAAGTGAGGACCAAAGTTGGGGGAGAAACATCGTTTCACAGAGGTGACCTAAGTGGTTTCAGTTCATGCCAATGTTATGTGCTAACTGTCATGGGTTACAGAAGGGATCTTTTCTACCCTTTGTACCATTTTGAGCATTTTCAGCTTTGAGCATTTTCTTTCTTTCTTGTCACACCATCCCCTTTGCTTCCTCTTTCCACAACCCCAGCACCTGTCTTGCCCCTGTGCTCCATTAAGGGTTAAGGGAAGAGGCAGGGCGGTAGAGTGAAAAAGCTATGGATTTTGTACCAGGCAGTCCTGGGTTTGCGTCTTGCTTCATCACTTAGCATCAGTATTACCTTTGTCAAGTTACATATCATCTCGTGTGAATACTGAAATAATTTTTACCTCATACAAAATGAGATGATGTCTGGAAAACATCTTAGTACAGTTGCTGACACAAAATGAATTCTCAATAATTATTAGGCATTACTTGTTGTCTTTTCATATGTCATGTCAGAATACCATTGCCAATTTGACTGTAATTATTTTAACCCTGCTAAAAGGGATATGAGTTGGCTAATGAAAGATATTTTATACATGATACATGATAAATAAAAAAGAAAAATACATGATTAATAAAAGCAAAAGATATTTGGAAGAGATAGCCAAAAATAAAAAGAAGCAAACATTATGAACATAGTTTCCATTGAGATTCACATTTAAACCCAAATAAATACTGACTATAGCATTAAATTATTAAATATAATTTGATGATGGGTGCCTCTGGTGGTCTTCCTAACCTGGAGGGCACCATGGAGAAAAATGTTTTGGATATATTGTTAAAAATGCAAATGTAGATGGAGGTTGTATGCTTGCTGGTGAAAGAGAAGTGACACTTTGCACAGGGTGTTTCCAAGTCAGCAAGGGTCTCGAGCTTGGAGACTCTGGGGCTGAGTGCCAGGGTTTGTATTCCAGGCTCGACAGTTAGCGGCCTTGTCACCTTGGGTGAGCTACATGACTGCGTTGTGCTTCATGCTTTCATATGTAAGTTTGGGATTATAATAGTTTGTGCAATATAGTTCACATGTGTGTGCCCGTGTCTGTGGTAAGTTAACTAAATGAATGCATGTAAAGGGATTACAGTAGTGCTTGGCAAAGAATAAGAGTTCTATATTTATTAGGTACCATTATTATTATCACTACTAGTAGTAACTACAGAGAGACAGTGCCACTTGAAAATAATGTATTTGGTGACCATCCCAGAACTATTTTATGGCTAATGTTGATTAAGCATTTAATATCTCCAAAGGCTAGAAATGGTCACTAGCTGAGCCTAAAATAAGGAGATCCCTATTACCAGTACTTTATTTATTAATTGCTAAAGAAGTTAAAGAGAGCTACAGTTTGGAACACAATTCAATATGACAAAGTGAGAATCTATCATCTGTTTGCATTTGCAGATAGAATTCAGTGTTCAGTTGTGCCTAAATTAAAAAAAATGATTCTTTTCAAGAAGGTATAAATCCTTTGGGAAAACATGAATTTTACCTTTATTTTATTGCACAATGCAACTCTAATCAGGTCCCTGGTACACCCCCCCACACACACACACATACACACACACACACACACACTCCCTATCCTTGCCACAAATCTGCAAGGCAGATATTAATATTTCTACCATACAGATGGGAAAACTAGAGATTAGAAAGACTCTCTGGCTTGCCTAACACACACACTGAGTACATGGGAAATTTCTTGACTCTTTTTTTGTCATTTTGTCTCTCTAAAAGTATATTCATTTCCTCAGAGTATTCCTGTTATATCACTCTGTGGACCTTTGTTGTATTTTTTTTATGTTCAGAAAACATACACATTTTAAAAGGAAGTTAATTCCTGTAAATCGGTATTCATTAAGAAACAAGGATGTGTTCAGATGGAAAGCCACGGAAGGTCTGAGACTTGGAAAGCAAAGGTCTGGAGGCAGAAAGGGAAGTAAACTGACTCTAAAGGAATTCAGGGCTTGAGGTGTCAGAAAAGCAGAAGGCCAGAGATGAGAAGCCAGGAGAAGCTCATCAGTAGACAAAGTGGTAAAATGTGACCATAGCGACAGAGAGGTGGGATCGTAGCCACGTTAATGAAGCAGGCTCTTGTCAATTTGGGTGGATCATGCTGACAGCCAGCAGCACGCACCAAAGAGGAAATCATGCTCTCCGGAGGCCTATCACAGAAGGGATGCAACTAATGAGATTCCATGCATCACTCTGATGAGGTGTGAACGCATGCTCATCAGGAACAACTGACCTAGAAACTGATGCCAGCATTTCAAGAGGTATGTTATAGCCAGGCCCCTGCCAGTATAGGCTGTTCCAGATCGAATATGTGATTTTTCTAAGCCAATTTAGTGACCGAGCAGCCCTGACTTTTTCCTACCATTACTAACAAGGTTTTCTGGACACAGTGTGCTTGGGAAGTCCTCAAATAGAACAAAGCAAGGATCAGCTAAATCTTCCCTGTCTTGGGTGCAGGGGAGAGAATAGGAACTCTGCAGTCAGAAAGACTTACATAGAAATTCCAGCTCTTCCATTTATTTGCTGTAAAGTTGGGTAGGTTATTTACTATCTTGATAAGTTTTTTCATCTCCAAAATGAGACTAAGTATACTTACTTCAGAATGGCTGAGGTGGCATATGTGATATCCTGGCATACATGTATCTAATAAATACTGGTTCTATCAGTCCTCTTCTATTTAGAGACAAGAATTGATATATGGCATACCATCTTTCTTTCCTGATGTTAATTTCCTTGCATTCTTGCTCCTTTCCTAAAATTTAAGATCCATTCATTTATTCAGCAATCAGATACTGAGCATTTACAGTGTTCCAGCAACTGGGCCAGATACAGGGATTATAGAAATAGAGAGAACACAGTGTCTGCTTCCACACTGCTCACTGATCATCAAAGAATTCTTGGATGACTCCAATATACTGTGATGAGCTCAGGGTGGTAAGGGAGTACCTAGGACAGGTGGAGTGATAGGTCATCTGTGGAGCTCTGTGAAGTATGAACATGGGCTATCCAGGTAAAGGAGCATGAGGGTGTGGTATATTCCCCCAAAAAGTAACATATACAAAGATACGGAGTCCTCGTGCAAACAACCATGGATCTCTTTTGGGTATTTTTAAAGGCCATACATAACCTTTACATGGCTTCCAATAAAGTAGTCAATTCAGCTCCAGTCAAGGGCACATATTTCCATCCAGTCCCTCTTTTTCCACTCATTGCCTCCCATTCTTGGCTCCATCTACATCAAATAATCAAAAGTTTTCTATGTTTCATGGCTGTGTAAAGTAACTGAGCTCTAGGGCTAAGTCTTACAATTGCAGGCACAATCTTAGATATTTTTCTAAACAATTTAACAATTTAATCACTGTGGTCAATGCTGCAGATGTGTTCATTAAAAAAGAATGTGTAGGAATTCAAGATGGCGGCATGAGAGGTGAGACGGAGAGCTCCTCTCAAAACCACAAACAGTACAAAAATATAGTTGACTAATACAACTAACATTAAAACAGCAACAAGAAAGAAGGCTGAACCAGACAGCACACACACCTCACGAACAGAGCAGACTTCATGAAACAGGGTAATGTACGAAAGCCTCAATCTGGGGGGACCCAGGCCCTTCCCCCACCCAGCACACCTGGCGGGAGGAAGAGAAATGGAGTGGGGGAGGGGGTGGAAGCCTGGGACTGCTGTACACCTAGCCCTGGACATCTGCTTTGTGAGCAGAATCCTATACTGTGTGGTGCCCTGAGCGTTGGGGAGCTCGGACAGGTGGAGTGCTTGAGAAACTGACATTCCGGCCCTTTGTGGAGGAGGGGATCCACACCCAGCTGTGGTGTGTCAAAGGAAAGGCAGGCAGTCTGAGAGGCTTCCTAGAAGGGACAGGGCTGCTGAAGGAGCAGGGTTTGGGTGTAGCTTGCTGCAAAAGAGAGCTGGAAAGGTTAAGGTTGTCTGGGCGTGCTCTGCCCAGCTAGTAGGGAACTTTGAGGAGCTTCAGGTGCTCCAACCCCCTGGCTGCCTACTCAGCTCCGAGGCCACCCACTGTGACACACAGCCTGCTACATCTTCCTTCTAGACTGCTGTCACCAGTTTGCAAACTGGCAGTCACTGTGCTGGTGTCAGGCCAGCCAGAGGGAGGCCCCACCTACAACAACTAGAAACACAAAGCACAGAGGCTTACACATGTGTGCTTGGCCCACTGGCTCTAATACTGGAGACAGGCACCGCAGACGGGAATCAGGAAACAGATCTTTCCTCCCGCCAGGCACCAGCTCCACTCCCCTATGACCCCCAACCTCACTCTAGGGGCTGAGCAGCTCCATAGACTGGAGCTTCTGTGCACTAGTGGGCACCACACAGAAATATGAAACATCAAAAGAACATGGTTCAGACAAAAATCTCACAAACCCCAGAAAGAGGGCCAAATGAAACGGAGCTCATGAATCTTCCTGAAAGAGAGTTCAAAATAAAAATTATAAACATGCTTATGGAGGAACAGAAAAATATTCAAGAACTCAGGAAAGAATTTAAGTTGGAGATTCAATCATTAAGAAATTCCATATCTGAAATGAAGCATACAATGGAGGGATATAAAAGCAGATTAGATATAGTAGAAGAGATGGTAAATGGAATAGAAATTAGAGAAGAGGAATACAAAGAAGCTGAGGCACAGAGAGAAAAAAGAATCTCTAAGAATGAAAGAATATTGAGAGAACTGTGTGACCAATCCAAACAGAACAATATACTCATTATAGGGGTACCAGAAGAAGAAGAGAGAGAAAAAGGGATAGAAAGTATCACTGAGGAGGTAATTGCTGAAAACATCCCCAATATGGGGAAGGAGATAGTCTCTCAAGCCATGGAGATGCACAGATCTCCCAACACAAGGGACCCAAGGAAGACAAATTCAAGACATATAATAATTAAAATGGCAAAGATCAAGGATAAAGACAGACTTTTAAAAGCAGCTAGAGAGAGAAAAAAGGTCACATACAAAGGAAAATGCATCAGGCTATCATCAGACTTCTCAACGGAAACCTTACAGCCCAGAAGGGATTGGCATGATATATTTAATGCAATGAAGCAGAAGGGCCTTGAACCAAGAATACTTTATGTGGCAAGGTTATCATTTAATTTGAAGGTGCGATTAAACAATTTTCAGATAAGCAAAAGCTGAGAGAATTTACCTCCCACAAACCACCTCTACAGTGCATTTTGGAGGGACTCCTATAGATGGAAGTATTCCTAAGGCTAAATATAGCTGTCACCGAAGGGATAGACAAAGAGTACAGAATATGATTCATAACATACAAGAATGAGGAGGAAGAAAAAGGAGAAAAAAAAAGAAGAATCTTTACGTTGTGTTTGTAATAGCATACGAAGTGAGTTAAATTAGACTGTTAGATAGTAAGGGAATTACCCTTGCACCTTTGGTAACCACGAATCTCAAGCCTGTAATGTCAATAAGTACATACCTATTGATAATTACCCTAAATGTAAATGGCCTGAGCACCAATCAAAAGACGTAGAGTCACTGAATGGATAAAAAAGCAAGACCTACCTATATGCTGCCTACAAGAGATTCACTTCAAACCCAAAGACGTACACAGACTGAAAGTAAAGGGATGGAAAAAGATATTTCATGCAACTAATAGTGAGAAAAAAGCAGGAGTTGCAGTACTTATATCAGACAAAATAGACTTCAAAACAAGGAAAGTAACAGGAGACAAAGAAGGACATTACGTAATGATAAAAGGGTGAGTCCAACAAGAGGATATAACTATTATAAATATCTATGCACCCAACACAGGATCACCTACATATGTGAAACAAATACTAACAAAATTAAAGGGGGAAATAGAATGCAATGCATTCATTTTGGGAGATGTCAACACACCACTCACTCCAAAGGACAGATCAACAAGATAGAAATAAGTAATGAGACCGAGGCACTGAGCAGCATATTAGAACAGATGGACCTAACGAACATCTATAGAACACTCCATCCAAAAGCAACAGGATACACATTCTTCTCAAGTGCACACGGAACATTTTCAAGAATAGACCATATATTAGGCTACAAAAAGAACGTCATTAAATTAAAAAAGATTGAAATTATACCAACCAGCTTCTCAGATCACAAAGGTATGAAACTAGAAATAAATTACACAAAGAAAACAAAAAAGCCCACAAACACATGCAGGCTTAATAACATGCCCCTAAATAATCAAAGGATCAATGACCAAATAAAAATGGACATCAAGCAATATATGGAGACAAATGACAACAATAATTCAACACGACAAAATCTGTGGGACGTGGCGAAGGTCGTGCTAAGAGGGAAATA
The DNA here is from genome assembly GCA_032199065.1 of Smutsia gigantea. Taxonomy (NCBI): domain Eukaryota; kingdom Metazoa; phylum Chordata; class Mammalia; order Pholidota; family Manidae; genus Smutsia; species Smutsia gigantea. The sequence continues at coordinate 121,384 of JAVSCE010007328.1, read as the reverse complement.
TATATCAATCAGGCCTACCTCAGGAAAGAAGAACAATCCCAAATGAACAGTCTAAATTCACAATTAATGAAACTAGAAAGGAAGAACAAATGAGGCCCAAAGTCAGGGAAAGGAGAGACATAATAAAGATTAAAGCAGAAATAAATAATATTGGGAAGAATAAAACAATAGAGAGAATCAATGAAAGCAGGAGCTGGTTCTTGAGAAAATGAACAAAATAGATAAACCATTAGCCAGACTCATCAAGAAAAAAAGAGAGTCTACACACATAAACAGAATCAGAAATGAGAAAGGAAAAATCACTATGGACACCACAGAAATACAAAGAATTATGAGAGAATACTGTGAAAAATTACATGGCAAAAAACTGGATAACTTAGAAGAAATGGACAACTTTCTAGAAAAATACAACTTTCCAAGGCTGACCCAGGAAGAAACAGAAAATATGAATAGACCAATTACCAGCAAAGAAATTGAATTGGTAATCAAAAATCTACCTAAGAACAAAACCCTTGGAACAGATGGTTTCACTGCTGAATTTTATCAAACATTTAGTGAAGACCTAATACCCATCCTCCTTAAAGTATTCCAAAAAGTAGAAGAGGAGGGAATACTCCTAAACTCATTCTATGAGGCCAACATCAGTCTAATACCAAAACCAGGCAAAGACACCACAAAAAAAGAAAATTGCAGACCAATATCCCTGATGAACATAGATGCAAAAATACTCAACAAAATATTAGCAAACCGAATTCAAAAATACATCAAAAAGATCATCCATCATGATCAAGTGGGATTCATCCCAGGGATGCAAGGATGGTACAACATTCAAAAATACATAAACACCATCGACTACATCAACAAAAAGAAGAGCAAAACCACCTGAACATCTCCATAGATGCTGAAAAAGCATTTGACAAAATTCAACATCCATTCATGATAAAAACTCTCAACAAAATGGGTATAGAAGGCAAGTACCTCAACATAATAAAGACCATATATGACAAACCCACAGCCAACATTATACTTAACAGCAAGAAGCTGAAGGCTTTTCCTTTAAGCTCGGAACAAGACAATGTTGTCCACTCTCCCCACATTTATTCAACATAGTTCTGGAAGTCCTAGCCATGGGAATCACACAACACAAAGAAATAAAAGGCCTCCAGATTGGTAAGGAAGAAGTCAAACTGTCCCTATTTGCAGATGACATGATATTTTACATAAAAACCCCTAAGGAAAGTCCACTCCAACACTGCTAGATCTATTATCTGAATTCAGCAAAGTTGTGGGATACAAAATTAATACACAGAAATGTGTTGCATTCCTATACACTAACAGTGAACTAGCAGAAAGAGAAATCTGGAAAAGAATTCCATTCACAAATGCATCAAAAAGTATAAAATACCAAGAAATAAACCTAACCAAGGAAGTGAAAGATCTATACCCTGAAAACTACAAGACACTCTTAAGAGAAATTTAAGAGGACACTAATAAATGGAAATTCATCCCATGCTCTTGGCTAGGAAGAATTCATATTGTCAAAATGGCAATCTGCCTAAAGCAATCTACAGATTCAATGCAATACCTATCAAAATACCTACAGCATTCTTAAATGAACTAGAGCAAATAGTTCTAAAATTCATATGGAACCACAAAAGACCCTGAATAGCCAAAGCAATCCTGAGAAGGAAGAATCAATCAGGGGGAATTAGGTTCCATGACTTCAACTCTACTACAAAGCCACAGTAATCAAGACAATTTGCTACTGGCATAAGAACAGACCTATAAACCAGTAGAACAGAATAGAGAGTCCAGATATAAACCAAGCATATACGGTCAATTAATGTATGATAAAGGAGCCATGGATATACAATGCGGAAACGACAGCCTCTTCAACAGCTGGTGTTGGCAAAACTGGACATCTACATGTAAGAGAATGAAACTGATTTACTATCTAACTCCATACACAAAAGTAAACTCAAAATGGATCAAATACCTAAATGTAAGTCATGAAACCATAAAACTCTTCGAAAAAAATATAGGCAAAACTCTCTTGGACATAAACATGAGCAACTTCTTCATGAACATATCTCCCTGGGCAAGGGAAGCAAAAGCAAAAATGAACAAATGTGACTATATTAAACTAAAACACTTCTGTATGGCAAAGCATACCATCAGTTGAACAAAAAGACATCCTACAGTATGGGAGAACATATTCATAAATGACATATCCGATAAGGGGTTGACATCCAAATTATATAAAGAGCTCACACACCTCAACTAACAAAGAGCAAATAAGCCAATTAAAAAGTGGGCAGAAGATCTGAACAGACACTTCCCCAAAGAAGAAATTCAGATCACCAACAGACACATGAAAAGATGCTCCACGTCGCTAATCATCAGAGAAATGCAAATTAAAACCACAATGAGATATCACCTCACAGCAGTTAGGATGGCCGCCATCCAAAAGACAAACAACAACAAATGTTGTCGAGGATGTGGAGAAAGGGGAACCCTCCTACACTGCTGGTGGAAATGTATATTAGTTCAACCAATGTGGAAAGCAGTATGGAGGTTCCTCAAAAAACTCTAAATAGAAATAGTATTTGACCCAGGTATTCCACTCCTAGGAATTTACCCTAAGAATGCAGCAGCCCAGTTTGAAAAAGACATATGCACCCCTATGTTTATCGCAGCACTATTTACAATAGCCAAGAAATGAAAGCAACCTAAGTGTCCATCATAGATGAATGGATAAAGAAGAAGTGGTACATATGCACAATGGAATATTATTCAGCCATAAGAAGAAAACAAATCCTACCACTTCCAACAACATGGATGGAGCTAGAGGGTATTATGCTCACTGAAATAAGCCGGGCAGAGAAAGAGAAGTATCAAATGATTTCACTCATCTGTGGAGTATAAGAACAAAGAAAAAACTGAAGGAACAAAACAGCAGCAGACTCACAGAACCCAAGAATGGACTAACAGTTACCAAAGGGAAAGGGACTGGGGAAGATGGATGGGAAGGGAGGGATAAGGGGGAAAAAGGGTTATTACAATTAGCACCCATAATGTAGTGGTGGTGGGATACGGGGAATGCAGTATAACACAGAGAATACACATAGTGATTCTATAGCATCTTACTATGCTGATGGACAGTGACTGCAATGGGGTATGTGGTGGGGACTTGATAATAGGGGGAGTCTAGTAACCATGATGTTGCTCATGTAATTGTATATTAATAATAGCAAAATAAAAAAATGTAGTTTTATTAGGTATTAACATTTCAAAGAAGTTGATTCTATACTTTATATACAGCCTTGAGAAAGAGTATTATTGATTGAATAACCAAAAAGGATTATGACTCCATATTCTTAAAATTCATGTTATACTACTATGCTTCTACTGTGTATTAGATATAATGGAGCTAGCTTAAACACAGTGTTTAAGTTTTGTTCAAAATAATCTATCAGAGAAAAAAAAAACAATCCCTGAGTTGGATTTTATGAGCTAAAAGTGAGTAACAATAAACTGAAGTTATTTGCAAAGTTATACACCGGAGCCCCAAATAAGTCTTCACCTATCCACTTGTGATTTTTATTTTAGCTTGGAAAGAAAAATGTTAGAAAAACCCTTTTGGAAAAAAGGTCCTTTGGTTTGTATATTACTGGAATACATTTCTTAAAAATACTGCTAAGCCTAGCAAAGTCCCTATACCTAAGTATAGGGAAATGCATTGGTATATGAGAAAATTCTGAATATATGCATTTTCATTACTAGAAAACAAGTGATGGCTAGTGACTCAATATTTCAAGGGGTGCTTATGTATTTATGTATAACTTGGCTGTGTGTTTATAGTGATTCTAATATACCTGTTAGTTGCTCAACTGGGTACAAGAGTATCAATTTAAATAAGTCTGATACTTCATGACATGAGAATTAAAGGCCAAAAGAAAAGTACAGATGGGACCTGTAGTTCTATACTCCATTCTTTCAAATCTCATTATTTATCAGGAATTGGAAAAGCCAACTAAAGTGTTCATGGGGAAAAGGCTCTTAACCAAATATAAGTTTACTTATCTTTCTAAAGCATGTGGGTCAGTGCAGAAAAGCTAACCTTGGTATAAATTTTTGGTCTTGAGAAAAAAGTGGCCATCTATATTTTGTTTGTTTCAAGAGTCTCTGAGTGTTACAGGTTGAATGTTATGCATCTATGGTACCCTGATAGATCAGTGTTGTCCTGACAACAGAGAGCAGTGAGTTTATAGATGTACATCCTAATCTGGTGTTGACACCTAAGGAAACTAAAAGAATAACTATGAAGGGCATTTTTTGAAGAAATTCCTCATGCTTCATTTAATCACATTGGTAATGGCAGAATTGGGTAATAAAACTAAAACTAAAAATTTCCTAAAGTTACTATGCTTTTGTTAAGAATTCTTGACTCTCTAGACAGTAAATGTATTATTTAGATTCTATTTAGAAGGTTGTCAGAGTGTGGATATAAAAACGGCATAGATATTTAATGGGAAGATATTTAAAAGTACATTAAAGAATGACAGACCAAAGAGAAAGGCTAGTTAATAGCAACAGTAGATATGAAATGAATTCTTTGTGAAGACATTTACAGGGAAAAGCAGGGGACAGATGCCAGCAGCCAACATGAACTTCCCCAGAAAGGAAAAGAACTGTGATAGCACAAAACCAGATGATGAAGGTATTAGAATGTGAAGTCTGACAAAAGCTCCAGGCCACATGGAGCCCATCCCATAATAGTGAAATGGAAAAAGGAAGTGATGAACCTATCTCCCCATTCTTGGTTTCCAAATAAACAAGACCTCATAGGGAAAAAAAAAACCCTTAAATACGTTTAATTTAGAACAAGAAAACCAAAGATAGATTTAGCTATGAAAAACAAGATAATTTTTATTGCTAATAGAATCATGTTTTTTCCAGGCAACAGATTAATTAAGATTTATTTGAAACTTATAAAATGAATTGGTAAAGTGTATTCTCAATCCAGTTTATTGTGTCATCAATGTCATTAGGTTATAGTACCAATCAGTTGCTCTATGTATTATTGCATAACAGATATAGATTACGTTAGGTTATAAAGATAACCCTTAGCATCAGAAAAACTAAATATCTTAATTTTATATCATACTAATGAAAAATAAAGCACAATTAGAGTAAGTAAAAGTGTGATGAAGCTGGAGGAAACTTCTGAGATAATCTGTTGAATAGGAAGAAGAAATTCATCCTATTTTAAGCACTTTCTAAAGAAGGTTATTTCCTGTTTCCTGGATTTCTAGTGCTATTATTAGTAGCCCAAGGGCCTACAGGACTCTTTTTGTGGGGTCAGGGGAAGGTTATGCTGGCAGTCCAAAGACTCAGTACACCCCCTAGCTGGGTACTTGGTCTAATTGCCAATATGTAAGTTCACATCTCTCCCCCTGAACAAAGAAACTTTGCCTTTTCTGTATTCCACTGAGGACCTCAGACTTTGCTTTTTGTCTCTCTGAGGCCGCCTCCCCAAATCGAGACTATCTATCTCTGTGTTTCTGTGGGAGTTTCTCGGCTAGAAGCTCTGCATTTTACTGTGGTTTCTCTCTGGTTGCACCTTAGCTTCCTCGGCTTGCTGCTTACTGATGGCTGTGTCAGAGTTGCCTGCACCTATGGGCCGTACAGTTAGTGCTCAGGGACAATGACCTCCCGCATCGCTGTTTCTTGGTACTCTTACCCTGCTGTTCTCCACCAAACCACAGACACACAAGTCCAGAGGCGCCTGCTGCCCCCGTTGTACTGGAGGCCGCTTCTGCCCTTTGTAGCCTCTGGCTGTCCCACTGCCTCCAGGTCTGTGGTCTACACATGAACTGCTCCTACTAAATACATAATTTTCTCTTTTTGTTGTTGTCACTTTGTTTATTCAGCGTGGACCCATGGCAGAACTGCCCAGAGCTCTATTTTATTCTCACTGTCCTCTCTTCTCTTCATTTTGGTTCACTTTTCTAGATTTATCTTTGCCTTACTCAACTCACCATGATATTTCAGTGTCCTCTAACTCTTTAAAATATATATATTTATAATTCACTACAATTTTCAGCTTCATGGACTAGACAAATACATTCTCAAGGTACTGAGATACTAGCAATCTTTATGAAATAGAACCTGCATTTTATTTTTCTCACATATTGAACAGAATTTCATCTTAATCAATTTAAAATGTTTAATTGATAAACACATATCAGGTAAAATAAAGTAAGGGACACTCCAGTCACAGAAGAATCATTATTAGTTAAAATCTTATTTTCAATTTTCTCTGAATTTTTATTCATCACAAGTTAATTCTTGCTATTATTTTTGATGTGAGTTGAAAATCCTTTGGTTAATAATATATATATATATTTTTGATCATATGTGTCTGATTTGGGTGAAGGACTGTATCTTTTTGGACATAATCACCTAGGTCTCTTTGTTACAATCTCTTCATTAAGATTTAAGCTAAATCAGTTGTTGGGAAGTGCATTATTTTTCAGACACAGGGTTGTATTCATTTATGGTATGGTTACAATCACTAGCATCTGCAACCTTTGGTTCAGTGAATTTGTGGATTTTCTTATGTTGGTGATTATACAAAAGAAGTTAAATTCATTTCAAACATTTCACGCTTAAGGTACTATGACAGACACTGGGGATATGGAGATGCATTTAATGTGGTAAGGGTGTGCTGGTGGTGAGGAGGGGAGAGGGAGAGTGTTTCAGGTGTTGGGAACAGCATGTGCAGAGAGCATAGAGTGTGGAAAATACGTGGGCCCTGTGATGGTTGGATGAATGGTCAGCCACAGTTAAAGTTAACAAAAGCAGGTAATCTGTTCCTCCCTACCATACAGTCTAAGATTATAGATTGCACTGAGTGAAACAAATCTCATGTCTTCTCCAAATGATTCAAAAGGAAATGCTAGGTAGTATGCACAGATGCTTAAGTAAAACTCATTTGATGACAGGAAAGCATTGAAAAACAAAACAGAAACAAAATTATGCTCCTGTTAGAATTAAGAAGATGGTATAGATATGTTTCAAAAAGTGAAGAACTTTGCCAAGAGACAGTAGTGACTGAGAGAAATTGTGGAGTTATGTAATAATCAGAGGAGGGAACTAACATAACAAGAGATCTTTGTAAGAGTTATTGATATGAAAATAACACCTGGACCTGCCATGTTAATGAGGTAGCTTCAGTTGAAAATACCAATATCAACATCTTTTATAAGCAAAGAAATGCTAAAACAGCTCCCACATAATCCATGAGGATTATTAACAGAATGTTAGTGCTGGAAAGAATCATCATGATTTGAAATATGAGGAACCTTCTGAACACTTCAACTGGGACAGCCTTAAGAAGGTATCTAGGTCAGTCTCTTGTTTTACAGATGAGCAAACAGGGTCAGAGAGGTAAAGTGAGGTGCTCAAAGTCACACACGGGTTAGTAACAGAGACAGTCCTCATGCCCAGTATAGGGCCTGTTTCACAGATTTTGCTGTCTTGTTCAGTCCCTTTATATTAGTCAAAGAAAAAATTTCTGTGCTATCAACATTTCTGACACCAAAGTGTGTGTTTCCCACACATTGCAGTTCTGACGTTAACTACCAGGAGTTGGTGCAAACTCCACAGGTTAAGAGCTCTTTCCTACAAGACTGGCCCCTTCCTCAGATGCCAGTCATAAGGCCAGGTTGTCACCTGGGCTTCTGATCCACAGGCTATAAATCAGGAGTGCCTACAACCTCCTTTTCAGGTTCAATTTGCTAGAATGGCTCACAGAACTTAGGAAAGTGCTCTGCTTAGTTTTGCTGGCTTACTGAGAAGGATACATCTCAAGAAATGCCAAAAGAAAGAGAGGCCCAGGGCATGGAATGGGGAAGAGCTGCAGAGCTTCCATATCCTCTCCCAGAACCAACCTATGTCATCAACCTGGCAGCTTTCTGAATCTCTTTGTTTAGGGTTTTTATGGAGGTTCCATTACATAGGTGTGACTGATTAAATCATGACCATTGGTTATTGAACTCAATCTTCAGTCCCTCTCCTCTCCTGGGAGGCCTGGGAGGTGGGCTGAAAGCTCTAATCTGCTCATCACATGCAAAAGTTTTGGCAATCAGCCTCTATACTCCAAAAGCCACCTCATTAACATAAACTCAAGTGAGGTCGTAAAGAACTCACTGTGAATGACAAAGGGCCCTCTTATCACTTCTCTCACTCAGGAAATCCCAGGAGCCTTAGAAGCCTGGTGCCAGGAGCTGGGACAAAAAAACAAACACTAATTTATTATAGTACCTTAGGATCTCTGTGCCAGGAACCGAGGGTGAAGAAAAAATATATAGTTCTTATTATATCATCTACGAGGTAGTTAGATAAATAGACATTTGTGGAAAACTTAAGTGGCCTTTCTAAGTCATTTGATTCAGAGCTGTAATAATAATAATAAGGATAATGATGATAATCTGGCCTTTTTACTTTTGGGTTTGAAATCTTTTTACCGTATCACACCACCTTTTGTGACTAAGTACTTGTTTTCTGATCAAGGTGATATTTGATGCAGAAATATCAAATTTCAGCTGTAATTGATTTATATTTCTTTCTATGAAAGTTATGTGATATGGATTAGCTTAACTTCCCAGAGATCAAACCGTCCTTATATTTCTTATGATATATATGAACGACATATGCTTTAACTTATAATTTAATAGAACTGCTCAGAGCAGGGAAGGCCTGTTAGGTGGAACAGTGCCGCCATCCTCCCCTCTGCTGGAGCAGCAGACCATGGTGCCATGACTAGACAGTAATGTCACGGGACTTCTGAGAGGGATGTGGCTAGTGGAGGGTAGTTTTATTGGGTGAGGCATTTCCTCCATATTAACAGTCATGTCAAAGATTTTGATTTCATAATACAAAGTGTATGGAAACATGCAGTCTTAAACATTTAATGATGTTTTAAGAAGTTTGTGATTGTTACCACAGGTAGGTCATGATCCTTGAAAAAAGTCAGCACCGTGTCAGGCTGGGTTCTATGCGGCTTGGAGATACGGCCTGTTTGGCCCACCTGATCCATTTTGCTCCATCTGCCTCTACCACTGCAAGGCTGGAGGAGTTTGTCCAGTTCCTTTGTGCCCTGCTGTGGGTAAAATTGCAATATTTCCTGTATCTCTTTCCTGGCTTTAGTGTATCTCCATACAATAGGTGTTTCTAGGAGGTGGAGAGGAGTAGTCCATCTCCATATGAATAGGTAATTACAGGGTGAGAAAGGGCTTATCTGGACTGGAGAGGTTGGGTTGGGGGCTCTTCTTCTGCAGCCTGGTCACGAGAGATACGGGGCGGCAGAAGTGGGCAACTGCTTATAAGAAATAAATTTTATTTCTCTCTTGGACTGATTTCGGTTTCAAAGGTATTTGCCTGGGATTTTCCCCCTGAAGTTACACCTATTCATTGCAGTGAGACTGGTCTAGAGGCTATGCCTTTTTTCTAGAAATCTGAAAATTGAGATCCCAAACCAGTGGAATCCTGGCGACAGTTATCAGGAGCTAGAGTGAGGAGCAGGAAAGGAAAGAAGAGGGAGGGAGTCCTTGGGGTAGAGGAGATTGTTCAGCAGTGTACTTGGGGGGGCCCACCTCCCCCAAGTGAAAGGGCAGGCAAGGGCCAGAGCAAGAAATGAGGATGGAGGGTAGTTTCCCGGGGCCCTAGGGAGAGGCAGAGATCAGAGTCTAGGCCTAAACCAAACACAGGACATAAAAATACCCTGGATCTTTGGATATGAGAATGCAGAGCCTGGAGGCTGGTGCACCAAGAGCAAAATCTGAATGGATATGCACTGGTGGGAGGGGGATGCATGAAGTCTTCTGTAAGATGCAGGCTTTTGAAGCAGTATTTCCTCAAGCTAACTATGCATCAGAAGCTGCTTGGGATCAGATTCCCAGGGTGGTGGTTAGAGATACACTCTGACATTATAGGTCTTGGGTCAGGAAAAGGAATCTGTTTTTAAAAGGCATCATCAAAGATTCTGATATACAACTGGATTTGGGGTTATTCTCCTCTAGAAATTCTTTAGTGCTAATAAATGATTCAATACAGCACTAATAAAATGATTCAATGATTATATTTTAATGTTTAATAAAATCTCTGGAATGCTTACTAGAGATTGCCTTCGCTTTACCAAATTTCTTTGATCCATATGTAGATCATAAAGGTAAGAGGCAAGACTTTCCTCTCCTACTCTTACACCATTAGTAAAAACGTTATCACATGAAATAAGCATCACTGGGATTAATGGACAGATACAAAACCGAAAGATAATCTCATGCCCCCAGTGCTTAATGGAAATGAGTGCCCACTGACTAAACTCTGGGCATGAATAAATAGAACTATTGACCACTAGTCAGAAAAAATCATTGTAGCATTTATAAAGGATGAGTGATGCCTCTTCAGAAATGTAGCACAAAATATGCCATTCAAAGGAATGCACACACTATTAACCTTTTTATAGTTCAAGTCATTAGAATGTGATGCTGAATATTTTCAGACATCAGAGAAGATGGATTTACCATGAGGCAGCTTATTCGAGCCAAAAGAGCCCTTGATTTCAATTCAGGGAATCTGGGTTCTGCCCCTGATTCAGCTGGGTTCAGCTACTGACCCAGGATCCCAGAGGAACAGAGTGGGGCTACACCTCAGAGTTTCCTAAGATCTAATATTCTATGATATTTGTCAGTGTACCTGAGGATTCTCAGACAGAAATGGGTCAGATGACTGCAGCACCATGGCGGTGGGCAGGAAGAAAATGCTTCATTACGACTTCCATTCTTCCAGTAAGAGGCTACAACTGACAAGATCGTTTCAGGGTTTGCCATTTAGAGTCCCTAAGTCCTTAAGGCCCTTTTAATTTTTTTCAAAAGACGACCTGTTTTTTTCGTGGTTCCTTGATCTTTTTCTTTTTATAGACCATCCTAAGTTGTCATTCATTCATTTATTCATTCATTTAACAAATATTTACTGACACATACTGGGTTCAAGACACTGTGATAGTTACGATGAAAAATTTGCTCCCAAGAGATGTAAAGATTAATAGAGAAAATAAGAAATATATAATATTCAAAAAAAGTAGAAACAATATGTTAGAAGAGGATGATTTTCATAAGAGTTCAGACTAGGAGAACTTATTTCTGGTATGATTCATGTTTATAGAGATGGCACGTGAGTTGCATCCTAAAGTTCAGGTAGGGCTTGGCAGTAGAAATTTGGTGGGGAGCAGCATTTCAGCTACAGAGAGATGAAGGAACTGGGGGTCGTATTTACAGAACAGTGAATATTTAGCTTTTTAGGTATACAGGACATGCAAAGGAGACCCTTGGGAAATGAGCTGAAAAGAGGGGTTGGATTAGAAATGGTGAAGTGCCTCTAAGTAAGGCTCACAGGTTTGACTTCAGGAGGCAATTTTCTACAGATCAGACCATTTCTGGGCTTGTTAATTCCTTATTTCTGCCTTTGAGGCACCGCTGCCATTATCTGTGATCACCAGGATAGTGTGTGTGTGTTTCCGCAGGGCTTATTTTCAGGAAAACGTTTGACTGGTTGTCTGACTTTGAAACTTGGCCTTTGATAAGTAAGACTGGGATGCCAAAGGTTAGGTTTAGTCTTTCTGTTTTCTTGACTGTTTTCTCTCAGGCTATACTCTGATTTTATTAATTCTTAATCTTATCCCTTCAGTATGTTTCAAGATGGGATGTATGTTGGAAGAAGAGAATGTTGCTTAAAATAAAAGAGAAAAATGTAGGCTTCCTGGTACTAAGCACCAGAGATCCTAGGTATTCAGAGCTACATTGTCCTTTTACTAACAACCCAGTGTACTCACAGATCTGTAACTGTGAGAAGAGATTGTATGTGTTTGAAGACGCTTACTTTAAAGAACAAACCAAACCTAATCATTAATTATATCCTAAAACCTACATGCATCACTATGAGAAGAAAATTGAAAATCATTTCCGACAGTGTCCTGTTTTCTATGCTGTTTGTCATATTCCTCTGGAACCATCTTGCCTACCTCTTTTAAAACTATTAATTTAAATCTATTTTTAAATCTCTTAATCTATTAATCTTCCATGGGATGTATTTATTAATTGTTTAAATATCTTCCAACAGAAATAATCAGTGGGTTTGATGTGGAGTATGGGTAATTTAGAAAGTGGGCTTTGAAATCCTGAAATTCCCTTGTTGCTTTGTCTGCTGCGTTAAGTGTATTTGGGGCTGGTTCTGGGCAGAACTGGAAGTGGGGGAACATTATCATATGGTTCTGGGCCTTCAGCCTTCCCTTACTCCTTCCTGTCTTGCCAGTGGCCTTGATGTTTCTCTCAGGGGCAGTTTCTGCCTGTACTTTGCTAATGCTCCCTGAAACTCACTCACACAAAGGTTTAATAAACTGATAACTCCCAGTGGGTTCCCTTTGTCATGCTTCTTTGCTTTAACAGCTTTTAATATCCTAAGTCAAAGGAGTTATTTCCTAATTGAGAGTGTTATAGGTAGAAAGGCAGTCCTGGCTTCTTAAAATAAATAATGTCTCTTCTACATTTTCCCATCCATTCATAAAGAGCCATTTTTTGATTAAGTATATGATTAGATATTTCTAAAGGCCCTTGTTAAGTATAGTCTTAAGTTTAGTCAATGTGCCTGGTATTTTATAACTACAAGCTTCTGGCTTCTAGTTTGCATTTAGAGTATGTTTCGTTCCTCAAGTGTTTGGTGTTTTCTACTTACACCTAATGAAAATTCTGTACTGCTGTCAAAACTCAGAAAGCACAGTTATCATTTCACTGCGTAGGTCAGGAAAATTTAAATTAGATTTGTACTCTTCAAAATCATAGTCTGTTTAGGCATAAGCAAATTATATGCAAATAATGTAGAAAATAGAAGGTGTATTTGTTACACTTGGATATTACCTTTGGGAAACTAATACTGGTAAGTGCTTAGCTGTGTTGTAGGACCAATGGAGGGGCCTAGCAAAATAGATGGTCATTGCACACAGAAAAACCATGATGGTTCCTTACACATGTGCTCATATGAGAATTGGATTCCTGCTCTGGTAAGTAAGAGAAAAACAAACGAAGGTTAGCCCCATGAACCTGCTAAAGACAAAGAGACAAGGGGCATTGCTTCACCTGCCTTTAATGCTTATCTTGTTAAATCAAGGAAAAGAGGAGAATAATGTTAAAAGTGCTATGTGGGGAATGCCACATGCAACTCAAACCTGGGTTCCTGCAAATCAGCTCGATAAACTTGAACTGACGTCATTCACATCACATTATTGTATTTGTGGCCAAGAATGTTGCATTTTATTCTCACACATTATGGTACACAAATTTTGCTTATTTTGCTATATGTAAGAAGTTCTTTTAAAGAAAAAAGCAGGCAAGATGTGTCACTGTTTGGCAAGATAGGTTTTCCAGGAAGACAAAGTAAATCATTGTCAATATGATACAGTTTGGGAATTATGAAATAAAGGTCTCTTGGTTTTGAAAAATGGCCCCTCAGTTTGACTTAAAGCTATGCTACATGTTAAAGTTCTCTCTCATCCTGCTACTCTTTTGGGTAGATTTCATAGTATGTGATCCATCAGTGCTCAGGTTCTGAGGATACCATGCAGGTAAACTATGATGTGGTGGGGCTGGGTGGGAGTGTTGGGATCATGCGGTTAGGTCTGGATTTTAAAGGATTGGGCACTGCCAGAATGAGCTAGCAGAGGTGGGCGAGTCATTGTGTAGCTGGGGGAAAAACAAGGAGAAAGGGAACTCCAAGGAAGAAGAGTGCTAAAGTTATTGAGGCAAGTGAAATTACTGCACTGGCCATCCATTTCCTCATTTGGAATAGAGATAATAACCTTGATGAGATTTTTGAGGAGAAATATATCTGTATATCATCTGGCTGGGTGTTGAATCACAGTAAATGTCCAGTATTAGTTTGTATCATTATTAATATAGCTGCTTCTCTGCTAATACATTCTGAAAATTATTTCTTTCTGAAAATGAGCCTTTTGGTAAGATTTAGCACAAATAAATGAAATTTTGTTTCTCTACGACTTTGAAGTCAGAACAATTGGACTGTTGCTTTTTCCCCTTAAATGGTACAAATATATGCACAGTTAACCTGATGTAAATTGAGTTAAGAGAATCTTCGTCCAACTTTTTTATGTCAAGAAATGTAAAGATTCCATGCTTGAAAACTGATATGGCTCTTTCTACAAATGTATTCATTGTGAAATGCACATTAAGACCTGTTTTTCCCTGGCATCTTGGAGAGGGCCCCTGCTTAACTTTGGTAGAGCGCTATGTGTAAAAGGAAATCTTAGAAATATAGAGCAGGCTGAGCTGATGGACCTGTGGGATCTGACATTCTCATTGTGGTTAAAACTCATTATTCAGAAACTTGATAACTAGAAATGTAAACTTTTTAATAACACTCATAATAATTAATAACCCCAATGTAACACTAATAATTCATTATGTCATGAATCCCTTTGCATATCTTACACCTTACTCAACCTTTTCAATAAGTTCGTACTCTCCTATTATTTAAGGTACTATAGCATGTATCTTGGTAATGTGGTTCTCATTTTTCCAGTTACCACAATATCTTATATTGTTGCTGTCTTCCTGTCCTTAGTCCAGACCAGTCCATAGATTTCTCAAATCCAAAGTTTCCCAGTGGAACTGGGAAGTATAGTTAAGGAAGCAAAGGGTCATATGTCACTGATCTGGGCCCAGCAGGCAAAAGATGATAGAAAGTAAGTGATGTCTGAGTTTAGTGTGTTGTGTTCAAATTAAATAAATGGATTTTCTTCTTTTAACTTTAAGACTTTGTCAGTTATCAGGAAGCACTTATCCTTCAAATGGAGGGAGCCCCTGCTAGAGAAGGGGGAACCTGGTCCCGTTCTTCTCCCGCTCATCCTCTGACACTCGTACTGAGAGACTGACTTTGAGAGTGCAGATGTATTTTCCTTTTTAGGGCACAGCTAATCAGGATTTCAATTTATCAGACTGCAATCGAAACATGTTGCAGAACTGGATTATTGCTTTCAGGCATATCCTTCTAAAGGTGTTCTTGGTGGCTGTATTGTCACATTTTAAAACTGGCATCAGCCATTTCAAGGTACCTTTGTTTTTCATGGCCTTTGTTTTGCCATCTTCTAGTGCTTTCCCTAATTACTAAATCACCAAACTAATACTGGTAACATGCTCAAAAAGTATTTGTTTTATAAATGTATGTTCATATACCATTAGAATTTTAAAGTGCTAATTGTGACATTCATTATCTCTTCTAGGAAGGGAGTTTATATAGGTTAACTAACTTGATAGAGGAGGATAACCCGTAGGTGTCAGAGTCACGGGCGCCCAGATTTGAATCTTTTCTATCATGCACTAGCTGGAAAAATTAAGGAATTTCTCTGAGCCTTAACTTTTCACTAGTAAAGTATGTATGCTTTCTACTACATAGGGTTTATGTGTAAATGAAGGGAATAACCATCGTCTCAGTCAGCTTCCTGGCAGCAGACATAGGGCACACTTCAGTGGGGAGAGACTGTTTTACTGGGTTACAAGGCTAAAGGATATCTGCAAGTTGTTCTGACACATGCTGGGGATGACGATGGTGGGGAAGCACTGCTGTGCCTGTCTCTGAAGGAGCGAGGGTAGTGAGAGTTTACAGAGCCCGGAAATGGTGCTGTGCTAGTGGAGAGAGCCAGGTACAGCTAGACTGTAGCTAGGCAGGGAGTGAGATCAGGAAATAAGTATCCTGACATCTCTTTATTCCTCTGCCGTGTCCTGCTAGTGCCTCTGACTGGCCAGATCCACTCAGAAGGAACACACTACCAGGGCTCTTCCAGGTCAGCCTCTGGGGGACAGAGCAAGGTGGGGGTGAGAGAATCTCCCTTTGTCTCTCTCTGTCTCTCTCTGTCTGCCTGTGGATCCATCATGAACATAGTGCTTGCTACCTAACACACAGGGTAACCATATAATTTATTGCCTAAATTGTTACATTTCTAAGAATGAAAGGAGGTACCACTATTCATAATTATACTGGGACAACAGGCATAGAGTAGAACAGTGCCGGGCAGATCAGGGCTTATTGTCAGCTTAACAGAGCATAATGAGACTAGGCAAATGTGAATTTCCTTCCTTTCCTTTATCATTTTCCTCAGATCCTTTCCTCTTGTAATAGAGTAATGTGGGTATTTTGAGAAAGGGGATTGGATTATTTTAATTAAGCAATCTAAACTCATCCCCCTGTGGCAGGCTTTCCAAAGTTGGTAATTATTCCTGAGTCCCTTGCTAAAATCTGTCAGAAAAAAAAGAGAAAGATTTAGGTTATTCTTTAAACCTAAAACCTGATTATCTTATTTAGTAGTCTCCCTCTGCTTAGAAACCTTATTTGAACACTAAAGACAGAGAAGCAACAGAGAGTCTATTACTCAATAAGTGAGATGTACGTAGTGCGCACAGGGGAATTTGGTGAGCTATTTATTCTTCTCTGGACATAGCCTTTCTGTCTTATTTATATCTTAAAACCAATTACTGCACACATTGGTTGCTCTGATTTGGGAGACACCTGTGATTAATATTTTTAGTCTGGGTAAATGGTGATTGAATGGGAGTCGTTTTCAGTCTCATTATATATAACACAGAACAAAGAAAAGGAGAATACTAAAGAATGTCAGGAATGAAGGAGATCCACAAATATTTCATCATATGCTGAGAGGTACATAAAAGTTCAAAGAGAATTTAGTTAAGCTAAGAAATGTTAATATGATCAAATGTGATGGAGCGAATTTGGAACAAAGGAAGTGCTAAAGGTGAAAATTGCATGTAGTGTACTTACCCATGTATTGGCTAGAATTTTTGATGACGTACTTGAGAAATAACCTTGGTTTATTTCTACTAGTTGATTTTTCAATTTTTATATTCATGTGTTCACTGCCCTGCTTATGAGAACCACGTCACCATCAGTGACCAGATGCTTCCCTTTGAGGGTCCCTGAGAGCATGGGCAACCTAGGCTTGAACCACCTCTGGTGCTTTTTTTGAAAGCCTTACCTTTGCCGAATTAGGGTGCATTTCTGTGCTCATAGGCTTTTGTGCTGCTCCTTTGCCATTTATCCAGATTTCAGTGAGGTCTCCTCCAGGAGTGACTTACTCCTTTCCTCTAGAGACTTCTTCTTAGTTAGCAATTGGGAAAATCACTTGCCTGTGACTCTAATTGATTGGGGTGACATCTGGCTCCCTCAGCCCTAGTGCTTTGCCAACCCTATTGGAAGATAAGGCATATTCTTCAGGGAAAATGCATACTAACTTTTAGTGAGGTTTGTTTGTTTTTTTTTAATTAAACAAACATTTTTTTGGTAAGCAAGCATTAAACATGATCTGTGTCTTTAATGAAGTCTGAACTCTTTAGAGTTAAGGTGCTGTGACCCTGCATTACATGAAGTTGTTCAACTGGGGGCAGAGACAACAATGTTCTAGGGCAGGATCTTTGTGTCTCTTAATTGATATCATGCTATTAGACGCCCTTCTAAGCCAAGGCTGGTCATAGCCCCAAACAGGGGTCCAGCCTTCCTAAAAGTACAGATTACAGGCCTCACTAGTTTTTTTCTAATTTGTTTATGTAAGGGTTTGTAGTTTTGGTGAGTTCTTTCTGGAACTTTTTGAGGTCACCCCCACAGAAGAGAATCAAGGAATTTACACAATTTCACATTGGCAAACCATTCTTTTTAAGGTCACATATAATTATAAGGAAAGGTTTTTGCTACCAAATATACATTTTTAAATGGAAAAGTGGAAATCAAAGAGTTTTATCTGCTACAATTATCATATAAAGGCAAAGCAAAAATTCATGAATAAATTGTTGTCTAATTTATTTACTTTTTCACCAAATGCTTTCTGAGTCCTATTATGTTCTTCTAGACATAGGGGATACAAAGATGAGAAAGATAGTCATGTTCTTCCATCTGACAAGAGTTTACATTTTCAATAGAGAAGAGAGGCAATAAACAACTACAAAACAAGTAAATAAACCATCAAAGATTATCAAGTGCTGTATGGAGATTACTACGTCAGGGAGCAACAGAGTGGTTGCTCTCTATGTTAAGGAAGGTCATTTGGAGGAGGTGACTTTCAAATGTAGGTCTGAGTGACAAGTGGCTCCAGCCAAGCAAAAAGATCTGGGGATCCCATTCCAATCAGCAGGAATAGAGGTTCTGAGGCCCAAACCTGCCTGGCATATTCCAGGCACTGGAAGAAGGTCAGGGAGGCTGGAGTGGGCAAGGAGGAGAATACGATAAAAGGGCAGGAAGGGCCTGCAAGGTCCTGTTGGTGTTTATAAGCCAGTATAAAGAGTTAACATTTTATACTAAATGGTCTGGAATATCACTGGAGGGGATGGCATAAGAGAGTGATATGATCTGATGAGCATATTAAAAATACTCTGGCTCCTGGGTGGAGAATTAACCTAAGGAAGCAAAAGTGGAAGCCTAGAGACCATTAAAAAGCTGTTCACCAGTGAGAGATGGTGGTGGCTTGCCCCTAGGATACTGGTGACAGGGATGGAGAGAAGTGAGAAGAAAGGGGAAAATGTCTTACTTTGTGGATATTAGACTTCAGAATACAGTCTCCTGAATATAGTAGCCGATGACGGGCATCAGAGGATATTTGCTTCTTATTAACAGAACGAGACTTTCTGGGTAAAAACTCAAGAGGGATTTTTATATATGCCGTTGCTATACTATCTCTTCCTTCATTAGTTTTCTTGGCTTCTTGTCTGGAGTAGTGCTACTTATGGGAAAATTGTCTCTCCATGTGCTCATACTGATGGAGTACTTTGTGTTAGCCTAATTCCCTGCATCATTTGTGCACATAATGTAGTTCACAGAATTTCATGCTTTTAGAAAAGGGTGAGGATGACTTCTCAAGCCAAGTGAAAGAAGGACAAGTATGCTTTGGACAAAGAAGGACTGAGGGATGCTTTGGATGAGCTAATTTGCAGGATGAGATGACACCATGCTGAGGGAATCTGATAGGAAAGGTGGGGATTTGAACAAACCACCTTTAGACAAAATATAGCCTGTGAGCAATGTGAGGGATGAATTACTGAAGGTCCTTACTAGGAAGCTAATATTTCCAACAAGGTCAGGTCTGACATCTTGATTAAATATTTAGAAGGAGCTCTAAGGAAAAGAGAAAAACAAATAAAAAAAGGGCTGGTGAGAAGGCAAGGAGGGAAAAGTTGAAAGTGGAAATGGAACTTAAGCAGAGTCAGAGCAAGAAGAGGGAAAGAATTCTATTCCCCACTCCCCTACAAACAAACAAACAAACAAAAACAAATGCAAACCCAAACCATCCAACCAAACGAAATCCTCAAATCTCAAAAATTTTAAACAGAGCTGGGCAGGGGAGGGGGTAGGATGAAGGGGCACAGTGATCACAATCACAATATGAGTAGGTCACAGGGATGCTAGTACAGCACGGAGAATATAGTCAATGATTCTGAAACATTTTTCTGCATTGACAGATAGTAACCACACTAGAGGGGGTGAGGATTTAATAATATGGGTAACTGTTGAACCACTGTGTTGTATATTTGAAACCAATATAAGATTGTTTATCAATGATACTTCAATAAAAAAAAAGCCTAGTCAATATTTTGACAGAAGGAACATGGACTTTAGAGTCCAGTAAACCTGGGTTTGGATACACATTCTGTGTTATATATGAGCCCTTGAATAACATGACATAGTCTCTGAGTCTCAGGTTCATCATATAATGTGGAGGTGTGATGCCCAAATCATAGTGACCTTGGGAAAAATTTAATGAGCTTGCACAATGTTTGAATCCAAGTTCCATCTTTTTATTTCAATGTCTTTGACAAGAGACTTAACCTTTTAAACTTTGGTTTCTTTATCTGTGAAACAGGACTAATATCTGTCACAGGCTGTTGTCCCACATGTTATCAGTACTATTCATTTTATCATTATTGGAGTTTTTATTATTTAAAACTTGGCCCAAAGAAAGCGATCAATAAATGTTACTTTCTTTCTGCTACTTTCCTTCCAACAACTCTTATATCTCATTATCACTTATCCTCTATTACAGATCTTTCCCCACCCACTCTCCAGCATTCAAGTCTTAGTTTTCAGGTTTTCATAAATGAGTATATGCGTGCTTTAAACTGTTTTCCTCCTAAGATAACTACGTGAGTTCTTCCTTTCAGTTTGGCATAATTATTGATAGTTTCCCTGTCCATTCTCAAAAGTAGCCCAGTTTGGATAACGAATTATAGGGTCACATCATTTATGGTTGTTGTTACTCATGAAATCATTCATTATGTAATTGGAAGTATGTATCTTTAGAAAACTTAGCTCTTTGAAGGAAGGTTCAAGTCAAGATTACATTTGTAAATGATTTTCTGAAAAAAGCAGGGTCATGTTTACCAAATACACAATGAATCCGCCAGCAATCCCAGATTGATAGGGACACTCACGATGAGCTGTGACTCCTGGAACATTTTGGGGCAGACCAGATGCATGCCTGGGGGTTGTTTCCTTAACTGCATGTCAAGAACCTGCTCATGATGTTGGAAAACATTTATGGCTGTACTCTCTCTCCAGCATAGGTGCAGGATGGACTCTGACTCAGGTGCCATTACCTGCATGTGGGGGAAGGTTGAATTGTTCTTTGCCATCCATGTTCTGTGAGTTTGTCAAAGGACCACAGCTTCCCTTGGGAAAAATGAGTTTTAGATGTCCCAGTGGGAAATGTAGCAGGTGGTGCTGGGGGAACCATGGGATGACATTCCTCTGGGATGGTGACTTCATTTCTCAATTTGTCCATATGGTAGAGGAATAAGCGCTTTTAAAAATTTATGCTGGACCTAGACCTAGCACCTTGCACCATGTCAGATTGCAGAAACCGTGAAATTTTGAATCCTGAATATGTCATTTCTGCTTTAACAGGTTATAATAACACCTATTTTCTTCATAGGGTGATATTTAATTCACAATTGAATTGGTTACTATACATTCTAGCAGGTAAGGAGCAGAGGAATTCAGATGCTTTTAAAATTCATCTCACTCCCCTCCTTATACCAATCCACTCCCCACCACAATGTAACTAGAAATCCTTATAAAGCAGTCACACAAAATAGCCTTTCTTCAGGTAGCATGTTAACTTCTTAGATATATACACATGAAAAAAAGTTGAAGAAAATGAGAATATAGTATAAAAGAAATGCTCAACTAAATTAAAAATGAATACCTTAGGACAAGATTTAGGATTATGTTCATTATTCAGTCCACCTAGCAAAGAAAATCTCAGAACATATTATTACTTAAAAACCAAGTATTAGATGGTTTAGACTTTTTAAAGTATTGGATATAATTTTGGATGTCTGGCAGAACTAGGGTATCAACTTTTATTAAAATATTTATTTTAGAAAAAACATGAAATATTCATTGCTAATATTAAACAAAACTTCCTTTTATATTAAATCTAGGAATGAGAATAGGATATTTAAATTTTCATACTGGTAGGTGCATTTTCTTGTAACAATAATGGCTGCAATTCAAGGGCTTGATGGGTGCTAGGTCTGTGATGTACGCTGTTTTATGCAATCCTCCCAATCTTCTTAAGAGTTAGGTATTATTATCACCGTGTCCCAGATGATGAAACTGAGGTTAATAACTTAGTCAAAGTCACATGGTTAGATATTGACAGAGATAGTTTTCAATGCCAGTATTTGCTATTACTCACTATGTTGCAAAATGCTGTTTTTTTTTTACCAGGATTATTATTACAGTGTTTTCTCCCTAGATGTCATCATTGCTTTGGTGAAAGTTACAATTTACTGCTGACCTTAAATGCTTGTTGAACACCTTTTTATCCTTTACTTACCAGATTGTTATCACCAGACTTAAGTGCATCGCTATTTCTATGACCCTTACCTCTTAGTTTCCTTGGGATTAGGTAGATAGGAGACCGCTTTGGCTTTCCTTCTTCAGGTATTCTGCCTATCTCTTGTCCTGGTCTTCTGGTTTGACCTCTAACACACTGTTTGGTGCCGTGGTTAGCATTTGCTGCCACTGACAGGGACCAGCAATGCTCCGAGCTTTTTTTTTATTATTAAAGGAAAAAAAGCCCTCACAAATGTTAAGATCCAGAACATTGGAAATCACCCAACAAATAGGAAACTTTGCTTATCTCTCTGTTGGTATTTCAAATAAAGACTTAAAATAGGTCTTATTCCCAACTGTATGCTCCAATTATTGTTATGAAGTCCTTTGTTTGCTTCTTAATTGTTTTGTTCTTTACATCAAGGTACTCCTTAGAACTGAGGAGAATAACACCAGACAGTGAGGGATTTGGAAGCTTACTCTGTAGCAACTGCTGAAATCATGAAGGTTCACAGAAATTTTGTTTTATATTAAAAACTCATGAGAGTAGTGTATTCCCATGTGATACATATTCTTATCTATTTTGATAAAAATATATTGCTTTAAATACTTGTATATAAAACTGACATTTCAGGAAGATATGCCACATTTTTCCAGTGGTTTGAACTATTTGGCAAACTAACTCATGTTTTCTGGTGATGCACATACTTTGGTTTGAAAATCATGAATTAAGGAATTTTCTCCAGGAAGATCCTGTTAGAATACTAAGCCGCCCATGCATGTATTCATTCAACAGCTATTTTTTTCAGCATCCACTCTGAGTAATGAATATTCAGGCATTGGATACAGACTTAGGGCTAATTTTACCAGGATTCTTGCTTACATAGATCTTACATTTAGGGCAGGGGCATTAATAAATAAATAAACCAAAAAAAAAAAAGTCACCTACCAGTCAAACCTATGATAAAAGTAAAAAAAAAAGATATTGTGAGAGAAAGTAAGCAGGGATTTCTTCAAACCTGGTAGGTCAGGAAAGACCTCTCTGCAGATGTGACATTTTAAATTGACACCTATGTAGGAAGAAGCCAGCCATACAAATATGTGTTGTGGTAATTTCTGGGCATATAGTTCTGTAATTGACTAAAAGTTCCTGGGTGGGAATAAGAGGCTTTTCCTTTATCAGAAAGAAGGCCAGTTGCATAGAAAGTGAGTGGAAAAAGGGTGAATGATGAGGCAAGGGGATGAGGTTGTCAAAGCCCTGTAGACTATAGTGCCGAGAGTTTGGGTTCTATTCTAAGTGTGAGGGCCTGAACTGAGGGAGGTGAATGATCTGTCTTATCTTTGTTGAAGATCACTCTGAGTGCTGTGTAAAGAAATAATCACAGAGGGTAAGAATGGAGGCAGCATGACAGAAGGCCCTGTGAAATGGTACAGGTGAGGGATGAGAGTGGCTCAGACGACAGACATAGTAGCCGCGACTAAGATAAAATTGTGATATGTTTCAGAGGCGAAGACAAAAAGATTTACTCCATGATGGGTGGACAGAAACGTTGGGGTAAGGAGAAGAGAATTGTCAGAGATTTTAGCCTGAGCAGCTGGACGTGCCTTTCAGTAAGAAGTGGAGGAGGATGATTCGAGGAGAGAGTGAACCAAATCTCCATGTTCAGGGAAATTCAACATCCAGATGAAGTAGGTAGGATTCAGGAGCCCTGGTAATGGTTAGATGACTGTGTCCCAGACAGAGAGTACTGTAAATGCAAAGCCCTAAGTCTGGAATAAGTGTGATGACTTTTAGGACCAGCAAAAGAAGCAGTGTGTCAGCAGCATGAAGCAAGAAAGACACTGGTAGAAATGAGGTCACAGAGGTTGGCTACAGGCAGGATCATCCAGGGTCTGAAGGTCATGCAAAAAGAGTTTGGGCTGTATTCTAAGTGTGACAGGAAATCATTTGTGGGGTTAGCCCAACTAACACAGTCTGATAGGTTTTTTAAAGGATCACTCTGGCTGTTCTGTGAAGAATTGATGGGCAGAGGGTGGTGCAGGAGCAAGAGCTGAAAGGGAGGGAAAAGGAACCCATTAGAAGTCCATGGAAGCCGGGCTTATGGGACATCCTGAATGCATGAGGAGTTCTGCACTATCACACATTTCCTTTACCCTATTCCCCATGATCTTTGGACACCCAAATGGAGAGTTATAGAGGCAAACAATCTGTTTTTAATTATATATCATATATAAGCACAAGTCATTGGTACATAGTTTTAGTCTACCCTAAATTTTCTAGGAATGTAATTATTTTGAATATTGGAGGGAAGACTACTTGAGTTGTTCAGAGCTGTGGCAGTAGTAGATGTTTACCAGTTTGGAAAATCAGGTCATTGATGGCATTGCCACCAGTGGTATCTCAGTGGTCAGTACCTCACATCTGTATCTATCTGCATTTATAATTGTCGTCTTATTGATGATTCTTTGTATAAGTGTAAACATCTGATACCAATATGTTGCCACATAGAGTGGTTTTCATACATTTACATATTGAAAGATGTCTTATAGGACACCATACTAAATTTTTAAAAAATGTGTAGGTTACAATATCAAATTTTATTTCAGAGTGATCAACTATTATTAATAAAGGGAGCCATGAATTTGATAAATTGAGAGCTACAGACTAGATAATGATGGATAACCTGGGAAGCTGAGATTTCTGGTGATAACTGATGTTAAGCTAGATAGAATTAGACCTGATAGTCTCTTAGATTAATGTGATTTTCCCAAGAACAGATAGCTAATTAGCCACAGATACCAGCTTTGAACCCAGGTCAGACTGTGTCCAAAGCCCTTATTTATTGCATCATACCCATCAACATAAAGATTTATTTTCAGAAGTTTATTAATTGTAGTAAAGTTCCTGCTAAATTCTTTTAAAAAGTATTTTAAAGTAGTGTCTTTACTGGTAATAAAATTAAGTTGTTAATTCAGCCAATTTAGTGATTAAAATAAACTTGGAGAGTAAGAAGAGATTTAATAATGGTTTGGTCTATTATACAAAGTATAAGCCATGATCTGGGCTTTTTTTCATTTCTGGTTGTTGGGGTATCTTGTAGAAAAGGCTAGGTTTTATCATGCTTTCTAGTTTAAACTTGAAAATATGTTACTATTTGTTTTTCATTATCTTCCTTTTATCAGACGCTTACATCAAATTGGTTAGGTAGGTGCTTCATGACTACTATAAATAAAAAATACATAGATTTTTTTTACTTTAAAATTTAAAAACTATACTTGTTTACTAGAAAAGCTGTTCAGTTTTTATCTCTGATTTTCCCTTTGTTGAAATTCACCTAGGAAATGTTCTTTTTTAGTGCCAATGTTTTGTCTTATGAAGTACCAACATTATTATTCTGTGGAAGAATAACTGAGAAGGAATTAACTTGGCAGTAATTCTCATGTAAAAAAGTAATTTTGAACAGACATGACATTTTTGTGAGCCATAGTTCTAGGGACTATCACCAAAGCATTTTAATTTTAATGTTGTAAGAATTTGCAACGTCTTAGAAAAACAGTTGCTACAGAATTCATCAACAATATTTTGTTACTGTACCAAAGGAGTTTTTTGATAGAGTTCTGACAATGGGGAAGATATAAGTTAAGATACTAATCTGTCTTCTTTTGTTTGGCTCATTTTGCACCGAAAATTGACATGGTACCAAAAGGTTGATTTTTAACATTTCACTTTTATTGTGAGGCAATGAATAGCTTGGATCCACCACATCATAGAATATTTCTTAATCTTCACGTTGCACCTTGCTCTTCATGATGATTTGTGTCTGGCTTTGTCTCATGTATAGAAAGGGATGATCCACTTACTCACTGTGTTGAAGGCATAAAAGAAATTAATCACACTGCCTGTGGTGCTATCTCCACAGAATCAAATTACTTGGTTTAGGAGATATTTCATCTGTTAAAAATCCAGTGTGAACCAGAGATACTGAGCCTCGACCACGTAAGTGGGGAAACCTCAAGATAAATTTCCTGTTCATTCCAATGCCTGTGAAAAGCAGGGCTGTGCACGTCCAAAACCTCTCCACTGAGGCAAAGGACACACTGTCATCCTCTCTTTACCAAACTGAATTGTAAACTATTCCTATGTAGGATGTTTGTGAATGGGTTAAATGTTACTTAACAAGCATAATGCTGTAATATAGTGTTACAAATTGCCTATGGAAGAGGTTTCTTTGGCTTCTATTTATCTTTTGCATCAGCATTTGACAGGTAACAAATGAAATTCCCTTTCTAGAATTAAATCCAGCTTCATTTCTGTCTTTCACCCCCAAAGGATGAAACATCATTTGCTTCTTAGTTCCTGTACTCTATCATCTTTCATTACTTTTATAAGTTCTGTCATAAAGGCTTTAGCTCTTTGGCCTTGGTGTCTAACAGCCTATTATAGAGATAAGTGTCTGGGTTTGATAATACAAAATCCTCAAATGTTGCTTTACCTGCAATTAAAAAGTACTTTAAAAGCAGCATAAGGGTATGATACGGCCTTTCATTGCTCTATTGTATTTGCCTTCCCACATAGTTTTGGTTCTTTATGAGCATGAAGAACAGTGTTTCAGAGCATTTGAGACAGCTGCCTTCATGGGGTCCAGACCTGAACATCTGCCTCTGGACAAGCTCACCTGGATGTCCCACAGCCCCATAAACTTCACCTGAATGCTGTTCCTTCCCATGGTTTCTCTCTCTTAGAGGCTGGTGAATTATGGTCCATGGGCCAAACCTAGCCCACTGCCTGTTTCTGCATGGCCTTTCAGAAACATGAGGATAGTTTTTACATCTTTAAAAGAAAATGCAAAGATAATATTCCATGACATGTAAAATTAGATGAAATTCAGATTTCAGTGTCCATAAAAATGTGTTATTGGAACACAGCCGCACATACATGCTTAAGGGCTGCCTGTGGCTGCTTCTGTTTGCCACAATAGCAGAACGGAGTGGTTTTGATGAAGACTATCTGGCTCGCAAAAGCTAAACGTAGCCTAAGCTATCTGGCCCTTTACAGAAAAAGGTTGCTGACTTCTGCTGTACTTGCATGGAAGATTTTACTACTCTCTCCACTCTTAATCTCCCGGTATCAAAATCTCTGAGCTATCTTCCAACCCTTCCTCTTATTCCTATGCATATCCTATCGCTGTATATATGGAATATCTCCAGACCAAACTCCTTTCTTCTCACTTCTGAAACTTTAGCGCATAGGTCCTTACCATCTGTTTCCCACCTGCAATTGTTCTTCTTAACCGCAGTTTCCCTCCAGTAAAAATCAAATCCTGTATGAGCACTGAAGCTATCATGTGAACATTAGTAAGTTAGATTATTTCATTTCACTCTTAAAGATATCGTTGGGACCCTGCTTCCTACAGAATCAAGTCCAAGCTCCTTGGTGTTGTAACAAATCCTTTCATTCATTGGCTCTGACTTCTCTAGTTTCATCGCTGTTGACTGCTTGTCCCCTCCCCCACCACCCTTGCATCCAAAGTCCCCCAGAACAGTATTTATTGTCCCCCTTACATGTTGCTGCCTTTCATGACTCTGCCTTTGCAATGCAGCTGC
The DNA here is from genome assembly GCA_032199065.1 of Smutsia gigantea. NCBI lineage: Eukaryota > Metazoa > Chordata > Mammalia > Pholidota > Manidae > Smutsia > Smutsia gigantea. The sequence continues at coordinate 93,811 of JAVSCE010007328.1, read as the reverse complement.
CTTTTTCTTTACTGCCCTTTCTAAATAGCAAAGTTGCTGTAAAGTTTTCGAGATTCAGCTTAAATGTCAAATTGAGAATCCTTTGCTAGAGCTCGAGGTAAAGTTAATTGCTCTCCCACTGTATCTCAGCACTTGCTGGTATTGTAATCATCTGTGCAGATATCAGAGCTCTCCCTCATGTTTATATTCTCAGGGCCTAGCATGTGTCACAAAACAGTAGATATTTGGTGGCTAATTGCTCATACAGTTTTAGAGAGAGTCTTCAGTTTAATTCAGCAGAGCTAAAATTCTAAAATAATAACAATCAAGTGTGTTAATTCTATCTGGTCTGGAATGAAAGTGAATCTTTTTGAGTGATTTTTCCAAAAGTCTCTGATAGGTGTCTCTGAGTGCTATAGTCTTCATTATTTAATTTTATGATTTTCTAACTTGCAAAGTGATTGCATTCAAATGCAGCAATTTATCTGTTAACGATTTCCCTTCCAGATAATTATTTGTCACCTCAAGATTCTTTTTAAAAAGACCTTTCCATTCTGAATTTTGTTATTTGTTTTATGTTGGCCTATTATTTATTTTTTCATTTCTGTAGGCAATAGTTAAATTTTCGAATTCAGCTTTCAAGAGGAGCAGGTTATAGATAAATAGTTTGTGTCTCTGTAAGTTATTCAAACTGGCCATTCATTTGGGGAATTAGCTAAGCTCCTGCTAGCCTGTCATTCTCCCCTGGTGTTGTCCTTGGAGTCACATTGCTGTCTGTTACCAGCTCCATAGAAGGCTAGACAAGAGCCTTACTGAGCTATTTGGCAGGTGCCCTATAAAGACTGGGTTAGATAAGAAAGAATATAAAACTATCTAAAAGAAGATTTTGAGATCATCTATGACTTTCATCCATCTGTTATTTTCCTGGCTCCATTTAGTATGGATAATAATAGTGAGACAAGCATATGATTATATAGTACTCTATACTTATTCAAAATGCCTTCACCTACATTATGCCTCCTCTAGGAAAGCTTGGGTGATATTGTAATAGATTTTTTCAAGTGAAACTGATGCTCAATGAGGTGAAATTACCTTCTAAAATTCTTACAGCACATTAGATGTGGTTGAGACTAAAACCTAGCTCCTGACCTAATTTTTTTGTGATTTTGTTTTCTTCATATAAAACACATGCTGGATATAAAGCTATTGACTCTTGGCTCTAAAGCTACCCTTCCATTCTTTGATTTGTGGTACTGGGGCTAGAATTCCACGGAGTCCTGTTCTTTGCCAGTTGGCTTCCTGTTAGGTTCTGCTAATAGGGATACATGAGGGAGATGGGCTCTTAGGATAGTAAAATTCTGCTGCTGTTCCTATGAGCACATACTTAGCACTAGAAAGTGAATAGAGGCTTCACTTGGCCTTCCCAGAGCCAGCCCACCCATCATACTTCCTCCAAACCACCTGTACCAGCAGGGCAGTGCCTCTGTTTAGAGTTCCAAGTCCCAGCACCTGCTATTATCTTCTGAGTTCCGATAACCACAACCCCTCCCCTCTATTTCTCTAGTCTTAGAGGTGGTAGCTGCCTTTTCTAATCATTATGTCCAGGTTACTTTAGTGTTCCCTTTGTGCTTTTTCAATCCCTCAATACCTGTGAAACTAATTTCCCATGCTATCTGCTCTCTGTCGAAATACTTGATTTAGTTTTGGTTTTCTTGACAAAATGCTGCATGACAGGATAGTTAGTATCAGGAGTGATCCCAGGAAACACACTCTCAAAGATGATATTCTGACACTGGTTTGGTTATATATTTGTCTGGAAAGTAGTGCAGACCTCCTTGTTTATGGTATGCAGTGGCTCACAATTAATTAAACTATTATCTGTGGGTGGTCAAAATGAAGTATCTACCGAAGCAAAGTATTGAGGGGATCAAATGGATGCTGAACTTTACTTGTATGGTAATGATAATGACCACAAAGATTGTGGGGTGGGATTTTTTTTTATGACTACACTGGGAAACTTTAGGAAAGAAAAAAACAAACTCATGGTTTTAAACCTTTGTTTCAAATCACCATTAAAGAACCAGAAAGCATCCATACAGCCCTAAAAGATCCCCTTATTTATTTTTGTTTTAGAATTAATCTCACTGAAAACAGACACAAAATTACCCTAGGCTTCCCTTGCTCAATGTTCCTATAATCAGTTAACCTGGGCCAAGTCACGTAAGGAGAAGTCCATTCCATCTGAAACATCTGCTGTTGCCTCTAGACCCATAACTAGAATAAGATCTCAGAAAACTCCAGGGGAACAAGTATAAAATATGACCTAGGATGCAAAAACTTATATTCTAGAATAATTATAATTACCAAGACTAACTTATATTGAATAGTTCCTAAGAATTTTAGACTGAGTGTGAAACATAACTGGATAAGGCTGAACTTATTGATACAGTCAACTTGGTAGAAATTTGTGACTTAGTGTTTTAGTTTGTGCAGTTGGAAGTGGTTCTAAACATTTACTCGGTCAGTTGACTGAAACTTTGAATTAATGGCTGCCTATATTCAGTGAGGTTGAAATTGCAGAACTACTGTGGTGTAATAATGAGGAAGGAATCAAAAGGCACATGGAAGTAAATACTTTGCAGTAGATTACCCTTTAAGGCTTTCACAATCATTCTTTCCCACATCACCACCACCACCACACATGCAAACTGTATTCCCAGAGAAAGCCCAAATGCCATTTCATTAATTTAGGCATCGGACATATATTAATGAGTAGAACCTCGCTAAGAACACTGTCTTCTGTAGGCCAGAGAGAGATAATCATGGGAGATGCTGACACTGAGATGAGCTCCCTGAATTCACTTGGGAACATGGGAATTGTGCAGGGATGAGGTCCATTTTAGCATGGCCTATAGAGTTAAGGGGAGAGCCTTAGTAGGCAGCAGAGGCAAATTAGTATCCAGTACTTTTTTACCTGCATGGATAGGTTTTTTTTTTTGTAGATAATAAATCATGGTATTCACAGAAACAAAAGATATGGGCACCTTGCTAAAATATCATTTAAACTGTAGGAAGACAAAACTTCACATCTGGTGGCCAGAAACCTGACTTGAGTTACTGCAATGGATAGTCTTGGCAAGTTGTCAGACTGTCAGTTCACAGACTTGGGGCCAAGTCCTCAAAAAAATGAACCCCAAAACACTGCCACAAGTATATGCTTCACCTTCCTCTGAGCTTTCCCCAAAAGACCTGCAACCACTAACCAGGGAAAATATGTACTTGGGGGAGGGAAATGCCCAGATTAGGGGTTACTAAACATTGTCCCTAAATTTATGCTAATTCATGGAGACACTGCAGTGCACTAATTGAAGTGGAGGTAGGGGTCTGGTGTCAAAGGGCTGGGACTAGGGTGAAGCAAATGAGTCACTTAGAACACAAGATTTTAGGATGTACTCACAGGCTTATGCAAGTGCCAGTCTGCCTGAGGCATCTCAGTCCTGAAGTAACAAATGGAGTTTTGGGCAAAGCTTACCCCCTGCGTGGGTTCATGGAGCCACCCTGTGATTATTACCCTGGTACTTTCCTCACCTTGGCCCCGACTCATGAAGTGAGGGCTCTTCTGGCAGGAAAGACATGTATAAGCTTATGGAATTTTCCATCCTTCTAGGATGGTGAACCTAAAGTAGTACTGCAGCCCTAGGAAAACTGCAGCTTAGTGCCACTATCAAAACCTTAAAATATGCAGCCGTGGTGATTTCCATTATGCCCTCATTTAATTCACTTGGTTGGACTTTGAAGAAGATGATGGGTGTATCAAGAATTGCCATGGATCCTCTTAAATGTAATCAGGCAGTGATTCCAATTGCAGCTGTGACTCCAGATGTGGTTTCTTTCCTGAAGCAAATCAACACAGCCCCTTGGACTTAACGCACGGATATCGATCTGAAAAATGTTTTGTCTCTTTAATAGTTTGGGAGGATCACCAGCATCAGTGTGCTTTTACATACAGGATCAACAGTGCATCTTCACAGTCTTGCCTTTAGGGTCATGTCAATGCTCCTTAGCTCTGCCTTAACTTAGTCCTCAAGGACTATAGTGGCACAGAGCTTGGTTGGCTAATTTGGACTTGGGAGGCAGCATACGCCACATTTGAGTGTGATGCTCTACCACATTTATTAAGGAACTCAAAGCATAGCAAGGAAAGGCTCTGCAGGTAGTAACACAGCAGAGTAAACTGCTCTTCTGCTTGAGCCTAATGACCCATCCAATCCAACAGTATGTGATATGTCTGAAAATAGAGATGCTTGTGGAACTTCTGAAAGAACCCTATAGGAGAATTATAATTACAATCTCTGGGCTTTAGAACAAAGCTATGTCTGCTTGCAAATGTCTTTTTGAAAAAAAACAATTCCCGGAAGGCCTTGGTAGAGTTGAAATGCCTGACCATGGGCCATCAAGTAACCATTCAAATTTAACTGTCATTATGAACTGGATATTCAATTAGGCATATGCAGCAGGGATTCATCATTTATGGAAAAATCTGTCTGAGATCAGGCTTAAGCAGATCCTAAAGGCATAAGCAGGTGTCTCAGATGTTTACTACACATACTCTTACTGTATTACTTCTCCCTCAATGCATTCCTAGGACTAGTTGTCAGCTGGATAGTGATCAGCTTAGCTGAAGTAAGTTCATGATCTTCTTCCAGAGGTCAGAATGTGAAGGTGCTTGTGTTCCACGCGAACGTTCAGCAAAGGGTTTCTACCAGATAATCATGAGGACAAGATGACCCTTGCTCTACTGTCAGTTTACTTCTCTCCTCAGCCACTATCCTTCTTGCTCAGTGGGCCCAGGGACAAGCGGCTTAATGACATGGACATCCCCTGACCAAGACCGGTCTGATTCCTGCCAGTCCTGAATGACTAACTGGACAAATGGCAAAGGCCCACACTGTATCCTCAGCATGGCACCATACCCATTTGGCAGGTTGATTACACTGGACAGACCTCTTTTCATTATCTAAAAATGTAGTATTAACATGTTTTAATGACTTGTTCACTCTAGTCACTTTAGCTTGACTGTTACTACTTAAGCTAAACACCTGTATATATTTTTTATTTCTGCCTCTGTCCCTCAAGCTTTTCACTTTCTCCCCATCCCATATTTCCTATAGTTAAAAGGAACTTACTTAGCATTATTTGGCACATGCCTTTCTATACTTTTGTCGCAGACCCAGCACCTTTATTATACCTACCAAAAAATAGCCAAATTCAAAACCCATCTCAAATATCACCTCCTTTAATTCCTGACAACACTTTATGTGGATCTGTAGCACAGTACTCATCAGGCTGTATTATAAGGGCACATTTACTGCTACTAAACTGTGTGTCCCAGGAGGAGTTGACGATGCTATCCATAATCGCATCTGCCCCTCTGTTCCCAAGTCAATGACTATCACATCAGTGGTTGTCAATACATAGTCAGTGAGTGAATAGAATACTCTCCCCTTTCCATTTTTTTCTTTTTTTACCACCATGTTAAATCACAGTGATGTTGGGGTCTGTAGGTCAACTTGAATGATAGTAAAGCAGTGTGACATATGAGAGAAGAGCATTAGTCTTAGAGTCAAAGGCCTAACTCTGGGATTTGTTAGCTGTGTGACCTTGAAAGAGTCAGTCAACCTTCTGGTGTCTCAGTTCCTTCTTTTTAAAGGGAGGCTTCTTTTAACTTTGTAATTCTACTAGTTTATGATTCTCTTAATAAAGGAAATAAATTATATTACAGAAACAATCAACTTTTAACATTTTCCTTTCTTATTCTTTATTTTTACGTAGTTTAGAATAATTGCTTATGTATTGCAGATAAAAGTTTTCTTTTTTCTTTTGAAGATGATCAATGCTTAAAATTTGTTTGGCTAGAAAACAAATCTTTACATAATTTAATATGCATTCATATATATAAATATGCAAATTTTACATAGGATTAATTTGAAAATGAAAATATTTATATCATGCTATTACAAAGAATTCTCCCACATTTTGAATCACTATAGGGAGAAAGAACCAACTCATAGTCTATAAAGAGTTAATTCTTCTCTTCATAAGAAAAATTAGGGACAGAGTGGCCATGGCTATGAGGAACTTATTGCCTACTAATTCACTCATTCAGCTGACATGGAGGAAGATATGTGGTTCATGTTTTACTTATCTAGGTGTTTTAAATTTTGTCTTTGGGCCAAAGAAGACCTTAAGAGATATGCATGCCTGGAATGCATGTTTTTATACTCTGCCTCATAAAGTTGCTTTTACAGAATTGCACTTACTAGTTGCCCTCAGCATACCATGAGGAATGCTATCGGATATTAAGTTCATTATTGATGGATTGCTGACAAGAATATCCTTGATATTCTCTATATTCTGCTACTCAACATGTTGTCCATGAATCAGCAGCACCAGTATTACCTAAGTAAGAGCTTATTAGAAATTCAGAATCACAGTCCCCAACTGTACACATACTGAGTCAGAATCTGCTCTTTAAATCAGATTCTCCAGGTGATCCACATGCACAGCCAAATGTGAGAAGCATTGGACAATGTCACTTAGTACCTTTCTATCAGATCCCTCGTAAAATTACTTCATCCAAAAATTTAGTTATCATAAAACAATAATAAAACTATTTTTATATTATTCTGCAAAGCAAGGTTTTTTTTGTTATAGTTATTTTTTAATCTTTTGAACACTACGAATCTTGTGGTTGATCCCTTCTCCTCTCTGCCTTGGTCACACTTCATAGCCTGTTATGTCTGTTGAGTACTGTATGGCAAGGCTTTCTGCTTGTGCATTTGTATGTCATCCACATTTCCTTTTGCCATGATAGTTTCAATTGAAACAATTGTTATTGGTGTATTGCATGCCTCAAATCTTTTGTGGAATGAGGTGAAATAAAAAGAGATAAAACCAGCATAAACAATTTAAGTCTTCTTTCATATGACTTCAGCTTTGGAAACCTAGACCCTCCCCTCCTCGCCATCTACCCTTCTGTGCATCATAATTAATGTTCAGTATGAAGATCTTGAGGCGCTCTGGGGGTTACAGTTATCAGAGGAATATTAATTATACTCAACACACCATACTGTACTTATTGAGCCAGAAACATGGACTAATATGTTTTATAAAGATTTTAAACAACAGCAGAAAACCCAACAGATTTTTGACTAGATCAGAACATTCAATTCAATTAAAACATTCCATTTCATGAGCATATTGGTGAATATCAGCCTGTAAAACTTTTATGGACAAATTATTTTATTACTCCTTTTTTTTATATTTTACTCGGTACAATAATTCCAGAAATTTAGAAATCATTTACATCAAACATGTACTGATAAAACAAATAGCAGGTAAATTCTGAGCTAACATCAGGGTATATATCTTTACCAGCGTGCAGCCTAATAGTTGAGCTTACTGCCTCAGGAGGCCATTGAACCAACTACAGCGGCTGAATAATTTTATGACCAGTAATAAGGCTCACACGTAATACATGCTAAGAGAGAGGTAATCAAATCTTATGCTTCAGGGCATAAATTAATCACTGCAGGGGTCAGAAAAGAATCTCCTTTGCCCTATGAACAGAATTGAATAATTAGGCAGTGGCTGTATTGATATTTTTAAAGCCTTCTTCTTAAGTATCAGGAATGGTTTTAAGAACAATTCTGAGACTTCATGGGGGTGTTTTAGCTCTTGATTAGAAGAGGAGGGGCACTGTAAGTTGAGCAGTTTATTCTGGCAGACAGACAGGTTGGGCAGCTTCCTGATACCATACTGTTCAACCTGATTTTCATTAAAAGCTCAAAGTACCTGCTGTTATAATGTCTCTAGGCAGCTGGGGCAAATGGGCCTCCTTGCCTATCTGAGAATCTTGACATGGATTTTCATCTTTTAATCAAGTCTCCTTGTAAGGTAGGAGGGTGGTTTACTAATGTGTTAAGTTTACTCCTATTCTTCAGCAATTCACATTTTCCATTTTAAAAAAGGCACATTTCACTAGGGTTGAAAAATTAAACCTTGAATTCTTTTTCAGTAAAACAGGCTCAAGGGAAAACCTGTTAATCAAATGGCATTGAAGGCCAAGTGTGAGCAACTGCCAAACACATAAATCTGTTCATGTTTGCCTACATGGTTATTGAGTGAAGCATGTCAAACATGCTTTTTTGATAACACAAGGATATTGTAGTCCATGGAAAATAAATTTTGCTTCCTATATCCTTCTGCTACATGTCCATATTTAGCAGCAGTTTTAGATTTAGATGAAGCAAAATAACTTTCAAGTCATATCCCAGGAGTGCTTCTAGTAAAAGGAAAACTGAAGAATGAATCATTCCCAAATAATGAGTGTATACGAGTGACCTAGATACTCAGTACTCCTACAGATGAAGGCAAAACTTCACTGACATACCTATTTATTGATGCCCATAGGCTTCCAGATGTTTTTGCATTTGGTTTTCATTGCCTTTTCTGTTTTCACTTTGAAATCAGTCAAATATTATTGTGTGGCTAATGCAGCAATGGCTTAAATATATTTACTTGTAAGGCAAAATGGGATTTTTCATCAGAGGATTTACTGTACCCTTCTTATGAGCCTAGCTCTGAGGCAGGCATGGAAGTTGAAAAGAAAGGCAGCAACTTTTCCCTTTAGAATCTCATAATCAATCTGCTTGGGAGCATAGGACATACTCACTAAATACAGTTGTCAATATAAGCAGTGTTGGTTAAATGTCAGAGTAACTGATGTCAGTAAGGCCTATGTATGCTTACAAGAAGGGATATCAGCATGGTTTGGCATGATTCATGATAGGAAGCAAGATTGCCACTGCGCCTGAGGAATGTGCATGTCTTGTAGGGGTGTAGGAAAAGAGGTATTGTGTATGGCTGTGAGAGTGACATGGGTGTGTGTGTATGTGTGGGGGCATGCACAAGGTAGGGGACTTATTGCAAAATGAACAAAGACTTGAATGCAAGAAAGAGCTGAGAATGAACAAGGAAGGACTGAGGGTATGTTTTAATGATAATAAGGGACAGGGTTAGGTAGGTAGAGAGGAGCCTGATCCTTAAGGAACTTGAATGCCAGGCTAAGTAATACCCTTCAGAGGTTAGGAAACCACGGACATTTCTGAGCAGACAAGTGGTGTGTTGGCAGCATATTTTGGGAAGATTAATACAGTTACAATATGGAAGGTGGATTAAAGCAGGAAGGGGCTGTGATTGGGGATACTGGTTTGAATGCCATCCACTTGTGAAACAATTACGTTTATTTTATCTGAAATTCACTTTCTGGTTTATCAGAAAGTCTGTGTGATCATATTGGTTCTTTGGTTGGTTTTTTTTTTGTTGTTCATTTTTCTGAACTCTCAGGGTTGTCCTTTGCCAAAAGAGAAAAGGGAGGTGAGCTTTGATTTACTGATGTGTGCTAATGTGGCCACAGCACTGGTAATGTCTAGTAGTTGCTGGATTCGAGTATCTTTATGTTTAGACTGACAGTGAACACAATTAAGTATATGTTCCTAAATCTGTAACTGAATTCAGTATGCTTCATTTCAGGATAAGTTCTCTTTTTCTCTCTCTCTCTCAGCAAAATATCCAACATTTTTACAAGGCTGTTTTCCTGAATTAAGCATACATTAAATATCTCCTCTAGATAATAAATCTTTGTGTCAGCATCCATTGTAATCTCACCAGATTTCATATTGCTGCATTTTCATGACACTTTGCTAAGATAGCATTTTCATGACACTTTGCTAAGATAGTAAAGTAAATCAACTGCTCCAACAAATGCTCAGACGTCTTTGAAAAGCCATTCAATATTGTAAAGTGCCCACTGAATGAATTCGTCTCTCTGTGCCTTGGGAAGATATAAAGAATTAGACTACTAGTCAGCCCTTGGTAAGACTGCAGTAGAATGAAGGAAAGAGGAAAAGCACAAGCGAAAAACTAAACTAAAACCTGAAAGACCCCTAAAATAGCAATAGCTCTGAAATGAATAAGTACTTTGCAACAGACACTTCGCAAACATTATCTCATTTACTTTTCACGCCCGCCATATGGATATGATTAGTATTCCAGGTTTTACAGATGAGGAATCTGAAACTTGGAGAGGTTGGCCATCTTGCCCACGATCATACAGAGCAGAGTTAGGATTTGAACTCGTGGCTCTTTAACTTTTGAGTCAGGTCTCCTTCCAGGCTGCAATAATCAGTTATGAAAAGGCTCAAGTGCCAAAGTTATTGCTTTTTAATTTGATATAAGTGATTTGGGGAAGGTATATAAAGTCATGGTTTGAAAGCCACTGGGGCTGTGATAAAGACAAGTCAGGTCTTCAGAACAATCCAGATCAGGAAAATGGCAGACTTGTAATCAGAGCATAATAGGCTACAGGAATGGGGCAGTAACTAGGGCTAGTTAATTGAAGTTCATGATGAAGGGAAATGTGTCCCTAAATTAACAGCATTACTAGGATTTGAAATCCTGATTAGAAAAGTTAGTGCTGGGCACATACAATGATCTACAATTCTTTGTGTGAAAAGTTTTAGGGAAGGGAATTTAGCTAATATAATTTTTCCAAACCCTGGACTCTGGGATTGGATTAATGGACCAAAGGAAAAAAAGCATCAACATTGTTTTATAATCTCATGAAAACGTCAGTTTAACTAAAATGTTTACTAAGAAAATTTATAATTAAATTTATAATTATAAAAGATTTTAATTCAGTTTATTGTATCAGGTAGCAATAATTTGGAAGAAGTCTACCTAGCAGTACACAAGGGTAAACAGAAAGGAAAGTACATTTCTGTATGTCTTGCCAATGGACTTCAGCCGGACAAGTTCACTATGGATTCAATGAGACTGAAAAAAAATGACAATGGAACGTTCTTGGCCTGAAAGAGTTTATACTCAACTTTATTCCCATGGTGGCAGGTCAAGCACAAGAATCCCATCCACTTCAGAGCCAGTCTGCATGCAGCACGCCTGTCTCTGACTCTGGGATTCTCTGACCCCGCAGCCGTCTCAGTCTCTGTCTTCAGCTCTGCCACCATTCCAGCCTCTGCTCTCCTGCATCCATGCAGCCCAGAGCACCAGGTGCAGCTCTTTATATAGAGTCAGCACCAGGTGTGGGTAGTGAGCTAGCTGACCAGCGCCAGGTGAGAATCCTGGCCATAGGAGCCTTCACTTTCTCCACACTGTGCTTTTTAGCCATTCTGAATTCCTTGCCTTTTGGAGTCATATGGGAATTACTGAGATACATTTGTGTTTCTAGGCTGATGAATGGTGAAGGGTAACTGATGAAAAAAACAGGGTGGATATTCAGCTAGGATGTACCAGTATTAAGTATTTAAATACTTTTGTAGTAGTTGGTAAAGAGCCACTGCCCTGAGCCATTGGAGTGTCTCCGCCTCTGCCACCCACTGCTATGCTGGCCACTGGCCACTCTGGCCTCTGGCCCATAGCCCTTTCCCCAGGATAATTTCCTGACCTCCCAAAGGCCCCAAATCTAAAGAGTTGACTTACCCAATGGGAAGGCTCCAGGACACTGCCCTGTGGCCCCTGCACCTATTCTCATGATGGATAGTTGTAAACCATTTAGTATGAACGTGATTGGCACACTTCTTCTCTTACTCAAATTGTCCTATTCCTAAATCTTCTGCCCTCTCTTTTTTTTCCCTCCTTGGCTGCTTAAGGGGCATAAAAGCATGACTTTGGGATGATACATCCTTTCACTTGAATCAAGGATGCCTCCAGGTATACTAATTTCTTGTCTTTTTGCCCTATTTTATGCAACCACTTGTGAATATGATCGAATAGTGACAACAATCATCTTGCATTCTACAACATTCATGCCTAGTTTTCAATGGCTTGGAGAGTAATAGATTCTATATTTCCTAATAAATATTAAACCATAAAATTAAAACCTGGATTATGTGTATATTCATATATGTTTATGTGTGTGTATATACAAAAAACCCATATTGATATGTGTGTGTGTGCTTACACATGCACATAATATACACGCACACATCTATAGATACACATTCATCTTGGCTTGATGGTTCAGACTTTAAAAAGTCATAACTATTAATACTTAATACATTGACGTATTCCTGACACAGTAGTTCTTTAGGTGCTTGTATCCTTCCTTATGAGGTGGCACTGTTCTTCTTTACTGTTCTTGAAATGCATCTGCCTTCTCTCAAGCTAGAGAATTTATGCAGTCATACTTAATGTGTGTGAAAAAGGGATCTTTCTTTGCACGTATTATATGTAAAGCAGGCTTGAACTCAGCTTTTGATTAAAATGTAGTTGTGTGGCCTTCTAGCTCAGCTTTAATTGCATTTAAAATTCTTTTCTGCACCCGTACTGAAGATCGCAAACCAATATTAATAAAGGAGGCTTAGAGCAGTGCCGCACCTGAGCAATAGGTTCTTGACAAAAGTTATTTACCTAACTTGAGTTTCATTTCAAAGTTAACATGTCTCTGTGCTACTTGAATAAAGCACTCATCTGAAAACTCTGTTAGACATTTTAACCCATTTTAATTTATTCCCTGAAAGTTTAATCCCCTGCTGAAAAGAGTAGTTGCAAATTTTCCAGAGTCACAATCCACTGAAGTGAAAAATATTTAATGACATCATAGGTACTGAGCACCAAGAGTTTAGTTAAAAATCTTCAGAACGTAAAACAGGGGGCAAGAGTTAATAGGGTATTTTATATAATTATATTTCAATCCTATTCCAAATCATTTAAAAGTCACTAGCATCTCTGCCATTAAAGCTATACGAAATGAGTTTACTTAGACATCTCCAGAGAGTAGGGGGAAAAACACCTAAAGTTTAAGTCATAAAAGCAAAGCTCCTCTGAGCTTTGACATTTAAGTGGCTCATTCAGTCATTTTACTTTGTGTAAAATTCTCTTTGCAATCACATCAACCAAACAAAGCAAATATTAGGTGCTGACCATCGGTGTTCCACCCAACTGTGCAACAAAGAAGCCCGCAGTGCACAATGCTGATTGCTCCAGCACCACGTCCCATCGACCCAGACTTAGTTTTATGCAGTCAATTGTGCAACAGAAGACTGTTTATCTGCTATCGAAATATTTTTGGTCAGAAATAATTTCCAGAGAGTGAGGATGAAAATAAAGGAGGAGAGAAAATAAAATCTGAATTGACTTTGGTTTTGGCACACTAGAAAGCATTTTGGTCCTCTTTATAGTCTCCTAAAAATCTAATTACTCATTTGGCAGATATTCCTCTATAGCGCAACTGGATAGTTGTTTTAAAATATGCAAAGCACAGATTTCAGATTTAATAGGAGATAATGACTTCTTTATAGCCTGTCAGGTCATGGCCTGTTTGGCCCAGTTACAGAGATACTGCTTCATGGTTCAGTGCTCCGAAAGCTGATGATGGCTCCAGGCCAGCGAAGGTATCATTGACATAATAGAAAGTAAGGGTTTCTCTGGAACTGTAATAGGATGTTCTGTAAAGAATAGATCAAAAATGTCATGGCTTAGATAGTACAACTCTGATTGGGGCATTGAGTGGTATTTCTCTCTCTTGTATTATTAAAAGAAAAAAGGAAAGCGAGAAAGAAGAAAGACGGAAAAACAAATACAGAAATCTATGGTTTGAATTAGGTTTTTTTGGAAAGTCATAATTTCATATTCTAAAACTAGGACTATGAGTGAAAATTATATTATATCTGGAGTATTACCACTTCTAATAGATAGCAGTTCTTGGTTGCCAAAATAACTTGGAATGTCACCATTTAGGCAATCCCCATGGACAAGGGTATCTGCCTGAAGAGCTGGGGCATGAGCCTGTGGCCTGGTTCCAGAGTCCATGCTCTCACCACTAGGCCAAGATACCTAAAATATGTGATTTTTTTTCAACATGAATTTAAATTCTAGAAATTAAACTCTTCCATGCAAAGTTAACTACATGGACCCACAGAGCCATCTTGATGAGTGAAAATAAAACAAAGTAAAGCAAGTATATTAATATCTACCATGGAAGAAGCGTTCCAGTCCACTGTTTCTAATTCTCAAAATAATGCTGGTGCAAGGGTATTAATATATCTAATTTAAAAGAGCAAACTGAGGTTTAAGAAATTATGACTTTGAAATTAATTGTCATTTGCCATGCAGCACCTACTGCATATACAGTTGAGTGTCCGAGTACCTGAGAAGCTGGTATATAATTCCCAGTGCAGTCTGTTAGCCGTCTCTTTTTGGGGGGCAATAATTCAGGCTACACTTGCATTTGAAGTTCTTCATCCACGGCTGAGCCTGAGGACGCCTCTGCTTGGTCAAGTTCGGTTGGCTCCTGTGCACTCCAGGAACCGAACTACCACGCATTCTCTTCGTAAACAGCTGGAGAATATAATCACCTTTCTCTGGTAACAGCAGAAAAACTCTGAAGTTTGGGGTAAGACCCTGATTGTTGCTTCCTGGATGTGTGATTCTGAGAAAGCCTCTCTGCTAGTGGACCTTGCATTCCCCCGGGGTGTCATTGGGTCACTAGTCTCCACATGTCAGGAAGGTTGTCGGCGACCAACTTACTCACTCATAGACATGTAAATATATGATGGGAATGATAAATACTCTGCAAACATTACTTTAAAATCTTCTGATTAAAACCAAAGAATATCATTCTCAGACTGATAAGGTTAGTGAATCCAGTAAATAGATGTTTTTAAAAAACATTATCTTCATTTAAACAAATGTGAAATGAAAGAGGCCACAAAATGGCAAAATCTAATGAGTTTATTGTCAAAAATAGTAAAACAATTATATATAATGCAAATTAATTACCTGTAAAATTACATTAAATAGTCTAAATGACTTCGACATTTATGATTTAGCATAGCACGATAATATTACTCTCCCTGCAACTGCTCAGTGCATTGCTTCCTACACTCTTTCCACATTCTCATCTTTGTCAATCAAAAGGTGGAGAAGTTTATTATGAAATGACTTGCAGTGCACATCAGGATGACCTAAATTGAGGGACATTTTACAAATTAACTAACCTATAATCTTTGTGTTTCACAAAAATGTAAAATGTGAGAAACCGAAAGAAAGCTGCCCAAGGGTCATGACAACTAAGTAAAATGCATGACAGTGGATGGGATCCTGGGCCAGAAAAAATTAGTAAGTGTGAAGAATATTATTGAGACAATAGATGGCATTTAATATTGACACTAGCTTGTTATATGAATGTATCAGGGTTAAATATTCTGAGTTTGATAGCTATATTATGGTTATGTAAAATAATGAAATTTTTCTTAGGAACTATTCCAGACTTCCCTTCTTAAAAATTGAGATATAATAGACACATATTATATTTGTTTTAGTCATACAACATAATGATTCAATATTTGTATATATTGTGAAGGGACCACCACAATAAGTCTAGTTAACATCCATCACCATGCATAGTTACAAATTTTATTTTTCTTGTGATTAGAATTCCTGAAGGGTAAATGGACACAATGTCTCCAACTTACTCTGAAAATGGCTCAGAAAAAAAACTGTGTGTGTGTGTGTGTGTGTATATATATGTGTGTGTGTGTGTGTGTGTGTGTGTGTGTGTGCATGCATAATAAGAGAGAACTATAAAGCAACATGAACAAAATGAATTAGTTGGTGAACCTGGATAAAGAGTATGTGTTAATTTCTTATAAGTTGTTCTGTGAGTTGGAAACTATATTAGAAATTTAAAATCACAGAAATATAAACAAAAAACTGTTTGTGTGCAGATTCGAATTACGATGGATCATCCTTGCAGTGTATCGAGTTCGCTTAGCAGAAGAGTTCACTTATAAATGCATTTTGACTATTTAAAACTAACCTTCACTTTCAGAAAAACACATCAGTCTCACACTTGCCTTTAACGTTATGTCAAATTATGAAATAAATGTTTTGACTAAAAGCAAATCGAGTGCATTTGGAATATGCTATGTAACACTGTCCAGATCATCACCCCCCAACCCCCCACCTCCAATTCTGATGGGATCCTCATGTTACAACATCAGGTACCCTGGCTTTACTTCAGCACTCCCTGTTGAGAATCACTGTCTGTTAAGGCTTATAAGCAAGGATAGGGGTTGGGCTTCAAAATATGAGAGTAAGAAGTACTGATGTAGTCATCAAGAATTAGCAGACATGCAAATGGATTTGAAGTAACATGACTTCCTTGATGTAATTTTTGAAAATTAAAAAAAAAGTTCCATAACAGGTATTTGCTGATGGATTTATAAAGAGGGAATCTGACAAACTTGCACTTTAACTTTGCTTTTTTAAAAAATAAGTCTTCTGAAAATAGGAACTGACAAGATTTTTGGAAATAAATATAAAGCATTTCCTCTTCTAGAGACGGAAGAATCATTCCCTCTGGGTTATTCCCTCTGCTTAACTAAAAAGCTATGACAGTGTTTTCCTCATTTTGCTTCTTTCTTCTTTCAGAGCAATTACTGTTCAGATTTGAGTCTTGGAGGGTCCGAGCATAGGTTTGTGTACACAGTCAACCTAGGGGACCCTAAGCTATAATTGTGAAACATGAGGGTGGTGCCTCTTTGTTTTAGGGTTGGCAAATGATCCTGATTTCTGTGGTATCTCTTCCTCCTCCCAAATTAAGAGACTATTTAGCAAAGATAGGCCAGATCCTTATTGTGAATTCGACACCCTGGTTTCCAGAGCTTTGATAAAGTAGCTCTAGAAGGAGGTATAAAGCAGCAGCTCTCAATAAAAGGAAACTTTGGAACCCAAGAAGAGTTGACTGGATGCCAGGAAACCTTCGGTACAGTTTTAACTCTGCCCCTAACTATCTTGGGAACTTCAGGCAAGTTACTTCAGCTCTATGGAACTCATCCTCCTAAGTTACAAAATAATTTTCAAGGCACCTTTTAACTCCAGATGGTTTGTGATTCTAACTCTCAACAGTCATGGATTTTTACAAGATAGCCACAGAGCAGAATGTCACAGTCATTTTGTGTTTATTTACACTATCAACTCCTTTAAGACTGGCATTTTTTAATAAAAATTTTATTTGTACTATTAATGGACACTTTTATAGCTCAGTTTTGAGCTTTTACAAAGACATCCATACAATGGTTGTATTGCTTCACATTTATAAAACACTGCATTTTCTAAGCAAGTGGGCATTTATGCAAAGAAATAGCCTAACACATGCCTAACTGCCTGCTTCAAAGCAAGTATTATATGTCGACACAAATGTCCATTTGAATGGTGCAAAGAGAATGCCCGCAGAAAGTTGGCAGGCTCTTGTTGAAAGAACCTCTGCTTTTAGAATCTCATCAGCATTTTCTTTCCTTACGGTCCTTAAGATCAGATTTCTGGAAATCCAAGAAAGAAAATCCAGAGGATGGCACTAGCTTTCTCACCATCCAAGAAACCACACTCATTGTTTCCTTAGGAGTTTCTGATGTTTGCCAAACCTCCAAAATACAGTTATGTGCATCTAGGCATTTTTGCTTTTATTTGCTTTTCACTTTTACTTAATTGAAAATACATTTATTCGGAGAATTTTGATGTAACATTCCTGACTGGTTATAATGGCCTGTAGCAGCCACTCACTTGTATTTTCCTAGAAAAATAGCACCTTTATTTTTATCATTTCACGTATTTACAGAATTGCACAAAACCTTCATGAAGGCTTACAATATAAACATATTTTTCCATGCCCCCAAATGAGCTGTTTATCTGCTTATGGGTCAAGCCCATAGGCAAAGGGACATCATCATGTGTAGGGAAGCACTCCATGCAAACATACATTTATTAATTCAATCAACATTTTTAGATCACCTATTTGGAACGTGGCATTTCATGAAGTGTTGTAGAAAAATAGTGACCTAGGCATTGGATGGCTCCCCCATGGAGCTGACCATTCAGGGAAGTAAGATGATAGATGGGTATATATATATATATGGATGGATAGATAGGTAGACAGACAGACAGGGATAGTAGTATTACTTTGATGAATGAACAGTACAGGGTGCTCTGAGAGGATCCATGATTTCTGTGGAAGTGAAACTTAATCTTGGCTAGAGAATGAGTAGGAGTTAGCTAAGCAAATGGGAATGGGTGGAAAGGATTCCTGGGTGGGGAGGCAGCCTGTGCAAAGGTCCTGAAGTTGGAAGGCAGAGCATGCATTAAAAAGTCTGATGAGATCAGAATTCTAAGGCCAAAGGGAAAAGTTTCTAAGATGAAGTTGGAGATGAAGAAATATGTTGCACTTCGTATAAATAATCTAGGTCCTAGACTATTTTCCAAATAAGCAAATATAAATCTCTCACCCCCAACACAGCCTCACTCAGGTATGGATGGCTCACAGCAGCCTCTCTAGTTGGTGATGTCGTCTGTAGGAGCTCCTTGAGCAACTGCAGCTCTTCCTGGTCTTTGCAGCTCACATAAGAGGCGGCTCTGGGGGCTGCATCAGTCAGCAGTTACCACAAAGGTTCCTGTCCCATTTTCTTTTTCAAAGGCCTCTGAGACCCTTAGTGACACAATTCTGTCTGACTTCAGCACCACAAATACATGCAGCTGTCGGATGTCCTTTCTGTGCCCTCTAGCGGCAGCTGGAGTGTTACCTGGCTCCTTGGAAAAGGGTAAACTACCTTTCAGAGTTTGGAATAAGTGAGTGTAGGACACACCAGGGGAGAAAATCCTACCCTAATAAACTGACCTTCTTTCATCTCTTCTATGATACATTCTATTCACAGTGTTCACAGCAGTATAAACTACTAATGCTGTGATAAGTCATTTTAAAGTATACATTAAAGGTCAAGGGGATAGTAGAGCTCAGCACACGCATTTTCATCCAGCCTCTCCATTGTGAATTCTCTTACAGCATCCTCAGTCATTTTGGGGCTCTGTTTGCTACATTCCCTCCAAGACTCATCTCTTCCTATACCATAATCTTTATCCTTCTTTGACTTAGTAAAATTGTAAAAAGATCCAAGTCTTTTTCTTTTTAGATTCCAGGCATACCACTCAGTTTCATACCTGGTAAACTTAAAGCCACAGCACCTAAATCTTTTTGCTTGTTTGTGAGAACTCTCTGCTTAGCTGTCCTTTATCTTCTGCGCTTGGCCCTTTAGCATGAGATTCCACATATCATGTTTTAAGAAATAGGGACTAGGCGAGAGGGGTGGGGCAAGACCAAAGTGAAATCTAACCCATACTCATTGACAGCAGATGCAGCCGGGTCCAAGCTGGCAGTAACTGGGTAAGGGATCTCAGGAGAACAGAGTGTATTTACCTAGTGCTAAGAAGTCTTGCATGGAAGAAACAGAAGTTTAAGAATGGATGCTAATCATCTTATTGGAGGGGAATTAGAAAAGAACAGGTTGGTTTAAGAGCTTCAAAGGGAATTGTTTCCTTATGGACATAGCGGCCTTTGAAATTCCCTCAGCACATGGGTTATGTCTTTCCTGAGCTATGCTTAAGAGTTATTGTGGAGTCTTGTGCTCTAGGCTAGATGTGTTTTTACCACATCTTGCTCTGGTCAAGGCATGGTCTAAAAGTGTTTATTTATTCAATGTCAAAAGTTTGTACATAACTCAAACTCCAACATCACCAACCTTTGAAGAAAGAATGAGGGGCCTGTTCTCTTTGTTAGATTTTGTCTCTTCTCAGACCACTGGATTTGTTCTACTTCAGGAAGGTGGAGATTCCCAACCTACAGGAGTTTTATAGGATGTGGAGGGACTGTATTTCCAGGGTCTTTTCCCCCTTTCATATTTCTAGGTTGACTCTGCGGCCTGCTGTCCACTGTTCATGCGGAAAGCTCTTGGCAGAGTCCCTACCTATAGCCTGATATGAAAGAGGTCCTACAAGAATTTTTGAACCAAACACAGGATCTAAATGGCACAGGGATGATATTACCCAGCAACTAGTCTCTATCACTTCCTTTATATAACAACTAGAAGGTTTTCAGATCAACTGCAGAGAGTGTTAAGTGGGCAATAGTGTTTCAAAATATATCGCAGGTATTTCCTCAGGAATTTGAGCTCCTATTGGATATATGCACTATTATAACTATTCAGTCTGTTCTCATATATAATTGTTGTATGTGAGAACATATGTACATGTAGGTTGATGAAAACTAAAAGTGAGTTGATCCTTCCTCACTTGGCCCATTCTAGATAGATACGCACTTCATTTGACTTTAAGAAGCTATAAACTTCCATTAGCATAGGCATAACAAGCCTTGTAATGGACAATCACTCATATTGACCACCAGCTCAGATAGAAAGACCTTGAATCTATCTACCCCAGCTATTCCTACATATGCAGCACTTGTCTTTTCCTTAAAGACATATGGATTTATGGACAAATTTCAATCTTTTTATGGGCAATGAAAGAACAATGCTTAAGTGGCTTTATTTCAGCAAAAAATAGTATTTCAACTTGCTATTTTAAACATTTTGTTCATCACTAGAAACATGTATGTGCCCAGGGGCCCTCACATGAGATACTCCTTATACATTTTAAATGGAATAATATAAAATACTAACAATAGAAGCAACTTTTGCATTGTAAACCTGGGTAATTTGTAATTATGTTTGGAGAGAATGGGTTAAGTGGGGCTATGTGGAATAATCTTAACTTCTCCTCAATATGAAGGTGTCTATAATGTCAAAACTTATGTTTATAAAGTGAGCCTGAGGGAGCATACAATGTTTTCATAGGATGATAAATGCTATTTCTCAGTATCAGAAATGATAGTTCAGGCTCTTCACAAAGCATGTTTTTCCTCCTGTGTTAAGGAATCCAAAATATTTCCAAGATATCTTTCATAAGAGTACCTACAGGAAAAGGAATCAAAG
Organism: Smutsia gigantea; assembly: GCA_032199065.1. Taxonomy (NCBI): domain Eukaryota; kingdom Metazoa; phylum Chordata; class Mammalia; order Pholidota; family Manidae; genus Smutsia; species Smutsia gigantea. Next base: position 72,935 of record JAVSCE010007328.1, on the reverse strand, counting down.
GGAAAGCTAATGATTATGGTTATGTAAACTTACAAGGATTTCAATTACCCATGATACAGAACCAGTCTCTAATACAATAACATAGGGAATAGTTGGTATGCTATGTTAGAAGTGAGCCATCCTGCATGGGATCATGAGAGCTCATGGGGTAACATACCTAAAATTTTAACCATTTGAGGATTTTTCAAACTGATAGAAACACACCATGTTTCATTCTTGATGATGACATGGATGTCAGATCAGAATGTCTTCTCTTAAAGTTTTAGATAAAAATTAAATTATTGCCCACATTTGTTAATACTGATTCATAACACAACCAGCATGGTCTCCTACCAGCCCCTACTGCTAAAGATGACCACCGAGCTGTTACAGTTATGCTAATTTCCATCTCAGTTGGTTTGGAGCCCTTGAGCAGATGTCATATCTCCAATCAGAAGACAAGAATAGAATAGCAGTATGCATTCTGAAAGGCTTGTTTCCTTTTCTTCAGGGCTTCATGACCTAGCTAAGCACAATAGGGTTGAATTCATATGATTTTTGTATTTTTACATGTGCCACATAATAAATCTTTTATGTTCACAAAAACTCATTGAGTGAGGTATCCTATTGGAGGTATCCTAATTGGAGAAAATATGGCTTTATAGGGTCATCAATGATAAAGTAGTAGATATTGGATTTAGCCCTGTGATTGCTGACTGCAAAGTCCATTTTCTAATTTCTATGCAATACCGCCTCCCCACACCTGTGGGGTTCCGGGAGAGGCATGGAGTTCCTTCTTCCCTTTTCCATTGTTTATGCAACAGTGCTACTCCCTTAGCACTGCTTTGTAGCAGGAGGAAATGTTGTATTCTTGATGTGTTAAAACACTAACCCATTTCCTCTGAATTATCATGCATAACAGGCATGTCAAGTATTATTAATGAAGTGCAGATTCTAAACTTACAAGAGAAATCTCTGAGGGCCACGTATCTCCCCCAAATCTTGATCATGACTAAAGAATCAAAGAACTTTCACTATTGAAATAGATGTAAGTAAATTACCATATGGGTAATTCGTTGAGTGCTTACTCGATGCTAGTTACTCCCTGCCCAGGTTACTATATGACATAACATAGAAAGAACACCCCTCAAAGGGTTTATACTCTTGGGGGAACTTAACAAAAAGAACCTAACCTATCTAGAGATAGCTGCATGTTTTTCTCTGAACTAGTTAAGAAAGGGGCTGGAGAAAGCAGGGGCACATATAGCCCACCTTGTGAGATTTTGCCTCAAATAGAGGAAATCCTAAAATTTTTGGAGAGAGAAAAATAAAACAGAACAAAATAAATTAAAGGATGAATAAATATTCTAAAACTATAGACCTATGGTGATTAAAGACATCTTTAGGCACAGATAACTTAGATAGTTTATCCCCGATGAACTCCTTCTAAAATAATCTTGTAAATTTATACCCATAAAAATGAAAACCCAGTTTAAGAGAGGAGGGAGTAAGGTATCTGCAACAATGAGCAGAAAACCAAACAAAAAAATAAGGCTAAAAAAATAACTGTAGTACTTGGCGGTAAAACAATGATTTTAAGTATGATACATTCATATTCTAGAATTCTATATTCTCATTTAATCAGGATGGTATACCTGTATGTATTAAGAGGTATGCACGTCTAAGATATTTTGTTAATTGGAAAAATGTAATTATAATCTATGGCATTATGTATGTAAAATATTTACATATGAAAAAATAGTTAAAATATTTAGGAGCAGTAAGCACTAAAAAATGTGGACAAGCTTTACCTCTGGAGAGAGAAGGGAGCAGGGCTTGATGATAAAGTCAGGACTTTACTTTTTACTCATAAATCCTATGACATTTGAATGCCTTGACAAACATGTATTAATGTAGAATTGCCCGATAAATGATTTTAAAAAATAAAGGTCATACAACATGGATTAACTAATAAGTAGCTCTTTCACTTACCTGCAGTGATTGTGGACAAGCTCTTTTTGAGTTTCCTTATCCTTATTTATCAGCTGAAGTTAATAATATTTACATTAAAGTTTATGTGTGAGAGTGTGTGTGTTTAAATGAAATACCATGTATTTAGCCATATGTAGAATGCTAATTACAATGTCTGGAGTATAGTATGCCTTTAATCGTAGTAGTTAATAGTATGCAACGTATATTCTACATAGCAAATCATAAAACTGTCAAAATGAAGTTGTAATCATAGAGCAAGGCCATTTTGTTGATTATTATTCACTGATGAGAGGTATTGCTTAAGCATTAGGTTGCTTAAAATTTCTGGCTTAAATATTCATACAGTTGATGAAATAAATACATAGTTTTCAAAGTAAATCTTGAGATTACTTATATTGAATAGTGATAGATCAACAGGAAATGTGGGTTAGTAGAAATTAAAAGGCATCTTACTGTTCTTTTATAAAAAGAGGTACACAAACATCTAGAGATACCTCTAGCTGGAAATAGTTTATGTAAAGGAATGAAATATTTATATAACATCTTATAAGGCCAGGAGCATAACTGAGGTTGACAGTGAAGTTGAGGAGTGGTTTATTTTCCAAAAGTGGTGTCTTTCAGCAATACTTTAAAAGAAATGTATTGACATTATGATGTAAGCCTATAATGTAATTGTAAGCCTATAATGAAAAATTTTAGAGAAAGCAGTGTGAATGTATGGCCCTAAGATCTATAATGAAGGAGCTAGATCGGAGTGTGGCAAGTCTTTATATGCTTACACTCCTACCATCCAATGGTAGTCTTTTCTCTCTTGCCCCATATATAAGTCCTACCCCAGACATGCTCCCTTCATGTTAGACCCAAGCTCAGTCTTTGTTTGCGGGTGAAGAAAATGACCCTTCTCTTTGTGCCTATTTTTGGATGTTCTCAAAAGAAACATGTACTTTAAAATAAATGCATACACCTACTCTGTTAAAAATCTTTATGATCTTCAGTGTTTTTAAGACAATGAGATAAACAATATATATTTGTGAAATGGTAACACTGGACTAATGAGTCAGCTCCTTTGGTATGGGCTTGGCCACTGTTGGCATGGAAAATTATATTCAGTTAGAAAGTATATTTGGTGTTTTCGCTGTTTTAGAAAAAATTGTTTGTAGAAAAAGTTTCACAATGTTTTGCCTTTTTGGAACCTGGGTAATTAGAAGCTAGGCTTTTCTTTTGTCCTCATCTTTATGTGTTCACTACTTCATAGTCTTCACCACTTCTGTTATCACTCAGATATACTGACATCAAAGGATCTTTAGGTGACTTTTAAAAAGAAACTCTTTCATTGTATTTGCAAAATTAATGGTAGTGGATGTTCTGGGTGTAAGGTTTTCCTTTTTCATGGCATTGTTTATTCAGGAAGGCTCAATCTATTTCAAAATCATGTATATATTTATATGTTTCAAAAATGAAAGATCTTAAGATGTAAAGCAATGTGATAGAATGAGAAAGCTGAGGATTCCTAATTGTATCTGGGATACAGTATAAGCTAGTTATTTCTCATCTTGCATCATCTCTTCACCACTACTGAAATTAGCTTCATAAGGTCATTAGTAGTGGATTCAAAAGTCAAATGCTTCTTTTCAAGGGTTTATACTATTAGACTTTTATTTGGAATTTGAATATTGCCTATGCCTGCCTTTCCTCCCTCTCTTTCCTTGGTTTCTACAATATCCTTCAATTTCCTTGTCCTTCTCATATCCTCTTTTGTCTCTACCCAGTCTGGCTCCTCTTCTGCTTGTTCTTAAAGCATTGACATTTCTGAAATATTGTTACCAGTCTTCTTCTGTATCACTGTGCTTTATCTGCACAATACCATCTATTCATACTACAAAACCAACATCTCCACCCCCTCCTTTCTCCAGACATTCAGACCTGTTCCCATAGCGTCTTCAGAATGACCTGCAGGCACTTCAATCTCCAAAGTCCTTCTGAGAGTTAATTTTATTTTCCAGCTGACTTGTTACTTATGTATTCCTTACAGATGCAACCAAACTCATTAATTCTCAATTTTTTCATGTGCCTGCCTAGCCAATAAATCATCAAGTTGAGTTAATCCTGCCTCTGAAATATCTCATATACATTTTTTTCTTTCTCTTTTTCTCTGCCATTGCCTTGGCTCATTTACCTCAAAGGATTACAATTATTTATTTAACTAGTCATTCTTCCTTAAAGGTTTCTCCTTACCAATCCACCCTTCAGTGTCCAGTCAGTGATTCTTCTAGAGCCAGGATGACCTACTTGAAAGCAAAGCAGGACAAAATTTAGGATTCCCATTATTTGTAAGATTAAGTCTAAATGCCTCCACAATTTGATTTCAGCCTACCTTCTTCAGGCTCTACCAACCTCATGCTACTTTTTCTGTTTCTTCTCCCCATCATGCTCCCTAAGGCTCAGAAGGAAGAGCTATTTTCCATTCTTACATCTGATGTGTCCCTTCTCAGCTCTGTGCTTTTGCACAGTATATTCCTTATGCTTAAAAGACCTCCTCTGGCCTTTTCTCTATCTGTTGAATGCCTAAATATATTTTATCTCCCAGACATGAGGATTATCTTTTCTGTTACAACTTCTCCACCTTGTAACTCTGACTATGACTTGTAGAATATTGTATGAAGTGTGCGTTTCATCACTGTTACTTGCTTGACACCCCCATTAGACTGTGAATTCTTGAGGGCAAGGACCATGTCTTGTTTATCTTTGTATGCCTATTATTTGACTCAAAATTAGCAGAGACTCACATATAATTATTGAAGTAAAAAACAAAATGAATCGGGGTTGTTTATACTGAACAAGTCTGGAAACTTTCCTAAATAAATGCCTGCTTTTTCATGATTGATGTTCTCTGTTAGATATCACCCTGCTCCTCTCCTACCCTGAGTGAAAGGAAAGGGAAGTGAAAATAAGAGTATTCTAGATAGTGTTGTTGACAATTATAGATGAAACCTGCTTTGATTCTGTACCCAAACTGAGGCATTCTGGAGTGATTTCTTGACAGTCAGCATTACTGAAGCCTTCATATCACAAATAAATTCATTGTACTTGGTAGCTGAGCAGTTTAATAGCTGAACTCAGGCTCATCCTTTGTTAACTTGAGTTGTACTATCTACTCAACCTGCCATAATTTTTGGTTGTCACAGCAGCACTTTCAAAAGTATATATTTTCTTTTTTAATTATTTGCTTTGAAGTTTCTGGTATGTAAAAGGGAGGTTTTCTTATAAAAGTGTTTTTTGCCCTCAAATTCTATTATTAGTTATTAATTTACACAAAATATTATTCAATGGGATGCAAGTATTTGAGGATGATAATAGTAATACTAATGCTGAACACTCACCATGGTCCAGGTTCTGCCCTTCAGGTTTTAACTGGAGTGTCCTATTTAATTCTCATGACAGCTCTGTGAGGAAGGTGGGTATTATTCTCCTGTTCTCTAGAAGAGCAAAACTGAAGCATAATCTAGTTAGGCCAATTGCCCACATCATACAGATCACAGACTGTGTTAAAGATCACAGCCTGGACTGGTATGTAGGCAATCTGACTCCAGAGCTTATACTCATTATCACTTAATCTGTAGGTAGTACATCATAGAACCAAAATTTTATCCTACCTGAAAATCAGAGGTTTGTCACTCTGTCAAAGTCTTAGTATCCTTTTGATTAGAATGGGTCTTCCTCCTTGAACTCATACCCCACTTCCATATTTTCTTTTTTTCCCACTCCCCATATGCCATTGGTAAATTGCACTCTATTCCCTTTTACTTACTTCTTGGGGACAATTTCATTACTATTTCATGAGCCAGTGCACCATGGATGTTTTTCATTACAGCCACTCTCCTTGATTAACTCTGCTGATACAGAGACATAAGTATGCAGCTGATAACCAAATACATGCTTGTACTTATTCTTGCCACTGAAGGAATGGAAAATTATCTATATACTTCCAGGTAAAAATGAGAGAGTAGGATATGCATTTATGTCTTTTATACTAAGACATAAATATAGAGGCTGCATTAAGTACCATGCTTATATAATTTGGCAAGAAGATTTGGATATTTGACCAATCAGATTTCATTTAAAAAGCCCGAACAAACAAATACACACAGGCAAAATAAACTCTAAAACCAAAGATTTGTACAATGTTTATCAATTAATGCTTGTTTAAAATTTTATATTACAGCTACTCTGTTATAGAAAAATGGTGTATTTTGAAATATACTTCCTTGGGTGAATTAATACAATTTTATTTGTTTCTATTAGTTTTATAATTCTAATAATATAATGTAATATTAACTAAGGTACTACTAAGGATTACACTTTTGATATTAGAATAAAAAAAATGTCTCATAGAGGACTGGCTTTACTATCAGACAGAAAGGTTAGGTGGAAAAATGCTTTTCCCTTAAGAAAACTCATACATTTCTATACTCCATCCCCTTCCCCAAAGAATATTTCCCTCTCAATTTCATCTCATTAAAACTTAATATTTTTATCCTTGTTAAAAAACAAAATGAACTTTGATAAAGCAACCATTTTGCTCTGATTAGTTATATACTGCTTGATTGTGATCCATTTCTAGAATGATACTTTGGCACAAAGAGAACATGGTTTGGAGCCAGGGGTAAAGAGACAGACTGAGTCAAGGGTTGGGTGGAAGTGAAAAAGAAGTATCTAGAACTGAAAAAAAGTTGGCATCAAAGACAACCTTCTCTTAATTCCCGATATTTGCTCCAAGATCAATAATGGCCCATCAGATAGCCATCTTTGATCCCCCACAAGGGGTTTGTTCATTTTGGTTAGGTGGTATATTTAAAAGTTCATAGAATGACTGTGTACATGGGGCTGGTCTGCGGTTTTCTTAGACATGAACCCGTCACCAGCATAATCTGTGCATTTTTTCTCATCCCATTCCTAGGATCTGATTCTCCATTGGTCAGTATTTGTTTCTCCTTTATTAGTAGCCTCTGTACACAATGGCCTCCTAGATCTTTCTATAAAGGCATTGCTATTGCCTTAGGGAATCACAGCAGATGCAAATGGACCCAGGCTAGCAGCCTGAAATGGGTGACCAGCTTTTGTGTTGGCCTACCCAGTGTTACAGTCTTCAGTTTTCAGGGTGTGGTCATGGGACATTAACCCAGGATAAAACCTCATTTTCTCTCAGATGCAATGAATTTACATGGGGCTAAACTTTCAGGGTTTCTTAAGCTCAGCACTATTGGGAAGAGACCAGCATTGGCTGGTAGGTTCTCTCATGTGGGAATAGTTCTACACCACTCACGTTCTCTTAGTTTGAACTGGACAGAGAAGAGACTATTTGCTAGCTGGTAGTGAGGCATTTGTAAAAGGCAAGATTACAAGATTTAAGTGACTTTGTTCTAGCTTAAATTGCCAAGATCCCTTGCATCTGTGTCTCTGAGGAAACCCATCCATGCATATTCTGAGTACTTGGCTGTGTAATGAAGAGCAAAGTTTCTCAGGCCAGGTCACAATGTGTACCATTTGGTGGCCCCTTCTCTAATTGTCTTCACACATCAGCTTGGGATTCATAGAAAAAGCTAAAATTTACCAAGCCATTTCCACATGCCGTCCACTGTTCTAAAGGTTGTGCATGTCTTAGGTCACTCAGTCCTCACAGCAAGCCCCTGAGGTTGGCATCAATATTACCCTCACTTTACAGGTGCCAGGAACTGAGGCAGAGGGAGATTAAGTGACTTGGCAGAGGGCATGCAGCATGGACATGGCAGAGCTGAGTGTTGATCCCAAAGAGACTGGTTCTGAAGTTAATGCTCTTCCTCTCTACAGGCTGGCATAGAGTTCTAGCACAAGAGAGTGAGTAAAAGGCTCTTCCAAGGGCCGTACTGCATCCTCGCAAGAGGCCTGCACCCCTGAATCTATAAAGCAGTTTCTAGAATGCAGCTCTAATTCCTGGCACTCCTGAATTAAAAAGTTCTCTAGGAAAGACCTCTTATTTTGAGAACAGTTTAGAAAGACGTTAGAGGGTCCAATGAGGCTGCAGGTTCAAGTCTGAACCAGGACTCAGACTGGTTCTGGAGAGGCCAGGAGATACAGGTTTATTGTGACACTTGGCTTTTCATCGGGTAGTGGTTGGGGGCGATTCCTGTTAGCAGCCTTACCCTAGAACAGTCAGTCCGCGTCTTAAAGGGTTTATCTGTATTGTTTGGTTTGGCTCCTGTGGGTCCGTGGCTGTGTCCTCTAGTGTCCTTGAGGCTTTCATGTAGGATCAGAAGTCACTGCTTTAACTTTAATGAGGCTGTTGTGAATATGCATTTATATCTTTTGTTTCTTTTATATGAAGGCAAAAATATAGGGGCTGCAAAGGACAATGCTTATATAATTAGGCAAGTACAGATTTGGATGTTTGACTCATCACTTCAATTTATGGTTCCTCTCAGTCCCTGGTCTAGTTGGGGATCTAATTCTTCCAAAAGAGGCAAGACTGGGGTCCCAGGAGAACAGTTTCTCAGTGTGACTTTCACAGTCCAACCTAAAGTGACCTGTTCATTGACCATGTGCTGTTTGCTTCTCTAGATTGATAGTTATCTATGAGACATCATGTATTAGATATTTTCATTTATGTCCCTTTTCCTAGACCACATTTTAATTCCATTAAGGTAGAACCATTATGTCTTACACAATATGTTCCTTGTTAACAATAGGTGATTATAAACATATTATTTTGTTTGAACAGTTAAGGTATACCTGAGTCTCTTTGCAAAACCAACTTTTTAAATATGATTGTGGCATGAACAACCAAAGTCTATAGGATGTCAGTCAACATCTTTCTGAGAATCATAGAATTTTAAAGCTTACGGGAATTTTGAAGTAGGAAAATGACATAGTGATCTGTAAAATTTTATTTTAAAAGTGTTTGGATTTTGGTGCTAAGATATAATTAGTTTGATTTGTGTCTGAATTCGATTTGCTTTTATTCATGTTAGGTGGCCTTTTCCTTATCACTGTCAATGTTTTTATAGTCTTTCAGTCATGTTTAGTGATTTTTATCCACCTACACCTGTTCTCTCACATCATTATGTAAAATAGAACTGATATTTTATCATGCCAATAAATATTGGCCAGATGTTGCAGATACCTGAAGAAGTGTCATCATTTAATTTTGAGCCTCTGAAAAAGGGCTTGGATCTGGGCATTGGGTATTCTCAGATACAGAGATGTAAACACCATTCTTTTGTTCCATTTTCAGGTCACATGTGCCAATTTAACGAATGGTGGGAAGTCAGAACTTCTAAAATCCGGAAGCAGTAAATCTACACTAAAGCACATATGGACAGAAAGCAGCAAAGACTTGTCAATCAGCCGACTCCTGTCACAGACTTTTCGTGGCAAAGAAAATGATACAGATTTAGACCTACGTTATGATACCCCAGAACCTTATTCTGAACAAGACCTCTGGGACTGGCTGAGGAACTCCACAGACCTTCAGGAGCCTCGGCCCAGGGCCAAGCGAAGGCCCATTGTTAAGACGGGCAAGTTTAAGAAAATGTTTGGATGGGGTGATTTTCATTCCAACATCAAAACAGTGAAGCTAAACCTGTTGATAACTGGGAAAATTGTAGATCACGGCAATGGGACATTTAGTGTTTATTTCAGGCATAATTCCACCGGTCAAGGGAATGTATCTGTCAGCTTGGTGCCCCCTACGAAAATAGTGGAATTCGACTTGGCACAACAAACCGTGATTGATGCCAAAGATTCCAAGTCCTTTAACTGTCGTATTGAATATGAAAAGGTTGACAAGGCTACCAAGAACACACTCTGCAACTATGACCCTTCAAAAACCTGTTACCAGGAGCAGACCCAAAGTCACGTATCCTGGCTCTGCTCCAAGCCCTTTAAGGTGATCTGTATTTACATTTCCTTTTATAGTACAGATTATAAACTAGTACAGAAAGTGTGCCCTGACTACAACTACCACAGCGACACACCTTACTTCCCCTCTGGGTGAGGGTGAATGTGGGGGTGAGACTGAAGCCTGAGGACTTAGAGCTCATATGACAGGGCTGTTACCTCAAAGAAAAAGGTCACATATGTTGCCTGGAATGTGTCTACACTGCTGCTCTCGTCAACTGGCTGCAAATTCTTTAGTGGAAAACAACCTGATGTAATCTCTGCCCAGGCAGATTCATCTCTCAGCGTAGTTTAAGTCACCACAGATTTAAAGCCACACTTGGAGACATGCTGTCACACATAGATGTACACAAACACACCCTCATACGCATTTCAGCTCGCATCTGTCATGATTCTGTCAAGAGGGCTTTCGTTGTCTGACTCACGGTGGTTCAGGATAAACCATCATCAAGCGCAAGGATTAGGTAGATGGTAAATGGTTTCGACACTCGCTGTATGGAAATCTCTTTTAAAGTCTTGAGTACATGCTAATCAGTAACCCCCGCTCATGCATTCCTACTGCTTGGAGTAGCTGTACTGGTAAATACTACTGTAGGAGTATATGCTTGTTAAAAAGGAAAAAAATGTGTCTTTAGAGCTCAGTATTCTTTATTTTATGAACATAACAAAGTATAGTAACTTTTTTCCAGCATACACTAGGCACATTCAAGGTGATACAAGATGGCTTTTTTTTTTTCTATGGAGGGAGTCTGTTCTCAGTAAAGATGAGCAAACATTTGGAATTTACATATGGGCAGGCATTGGATTACAGCTTTCATCAACAGTCATTGGACTTTTGCAAAGTTGAGACCAGCTAAAGCTGCTTAAAACAAGTTCTGGTCATTTTATAAGGGAAATGCCTGACAGACACCATGTAAGTTATAAGTGTCTGTCTTATCTTTACTACACATATTGTAACAAGTTCAATATCCTAGTCTTCATTTGTATGAATGGTTTGTATTGTACATAGTTTAACCAAGTGTTATTTGAGCTGCTTATTAATATTAACTTGTACTTGTCTCTCTGCTTGTTATTGGTTTAAAAAGAAAAAAAAGGATATGAGGAATTCATTTTATCAATGTAGCTGTGAACACCATTAAAAGACAGACTTAATGTACAAAGCATTTATTCAGCTCAAGTATTGTTGAAAGCTATACATATACAACATTACAGTCTCTGTATTTAGATATTTTATTTCTGGACAAAATGAAATGTACATAAAAATAAAATGCTTAAAGTTGAATTTCAGTATGTACTTGTGTAAGATGGTGATTTAAATGGTTCTGACAAGAAGAATGTGCTGGAATACAGTCATGGTTTTGCATCTCATGTCTCTAAATTTGTACAGAACTATCTAAATTGCTATTAGTTACCCAGTCAAAACAACTTAGAAGCTTCACTCTCAAGCCTGGGACACAGTTGTGGCATACAGCATGGCACACATTTTTGGCTTACTGTCATGCTAGTTATTCAGGAATATCAAGATCAATGAACATGAGATAATTGAGGTCTCCTAAATTAATTATGGCTAGTCAGTTTTTTTTCCCTGTGTGGAGTCTTTATTTAGCAGGAGGATTGAGAGGAAGATAATTTTTTTTTCTTTAAGAGAAAATCAAGATTTCTGAAGATTGTGTCTGACTTTCCCTGATTCTACTATAAGGATACAACTCAATGGAGAAAATTACAACAGCAGTGGAGTGCTTCACTGCTCAATTTACATATACCAAATGGGATCAACTTAACTATATAACATTGTTTATGAACATTAAACTTTCTTTTAGAAATAACTTCTATAAACAAGTCCAGCAAAATAAACAGAAGACCTATGTAAGGTAACCTATTCTTAAAATCACAGATAGTGGATTGGGATGTGAAGAGTTGGAATGATTAACCAAAGAAACCAAATTTAAGAACACTAACCCATTCTTACCTTCCTTTCATTCTGTACAGAGTTGTTTCCATATAGCAAACAATAGGAGTACGAAAGGAAACAAGACCACCAAGTTCTAAAATGAGAACTCAATAATTTGTTTAACTAAAGAGAGCTGCAATTCAAAGACACATCAATCTGTTAAATGTCCATCTCTCAAAATTCTCCAATATGTCTAGACAACCATTTATATCAATGTATTAATTAATTTGCTATGTAATTTAGAAGCTAATGTTCGAACAGACCTCTGGCACAACAGGCAGTAAGAACTTCATGAGTTCCATCTGTGGGACTTATTTGCCACAGATAAATCTTGTTATTCTGGGATTGATTTATCAAAATGATCACTTAGGAGTTAGTTTGCTCTTAGCAAAAAAGGGGAGTAAGTGAGAAGTGGAAAATCATTTTTTTAAAGGATCATTTAATTTAAAAGGATCATTTTAGTGGACCGTAAATTTCATTAGATGGTCTAATCTGTCCTTTTGTAATCCAAAATTCAAGATGAGGTGAAAATATGTTTCAATTTCCACCTGTCTGCCCTGCTTTCCTCATGAAATGCTGCTTTTGCATTTGTATAAACATATGGAACATAGCTAACTAACATTCAATCAATTGGATTATTGTTCTGTAGTTGGGCTTTAGAAGAAAAAAGAAAACAGAAACATAAAAACTTCCAACGAGGATTTCAATTTCTGAATCCAAACTTTCAGGACTTTTTCTGGGCCTGTACACACATCTCAAACTGCTACATCATCAACCCCTCATCTGTAACACAGAAAAATCATAATGATATAGAGCTTTGACTTAAAAGAGACTTTTTGTCTCCAATATACTCTTCCTGTTTTAGACAAGGAGGTGGGTGAAGGAAGATGATTAATATGAAGTTAAATGATTCAGATTAAAAATTTTCCCAGCTTGTCACTTCAACAAACTAGTTAGTTCAGTTTCGATTGTGCTAGAAAATCATTTATTATTTGGAAAAAATAAACTGTAAGCTGCATTTAAAGGAAATAATCTTTTGTAGAATCCTAAATATTATTCCCCACCTTCATTAAGATACAGAAAAAAAAAACCTTTAAAATAGAAAAAGCACCTGATGCCAACATGGGTTTGTCATTAGCTACTGTTCTCTCCAGAAACATTTTAGTAACATCGAAATTATTATGCATAAATGATTGTTGCACCTTTTTGCTTCACAGAAGAAAAATGATACAAGTTACTGGTTTATTTATTTATGATAAAAACAATGAATTGTCATGGTATGGTTTCAACTGGTCATTTTTTGGGCACATGGCCTTTGTGAGAATTTCTCTGCATGATTAGAAGGAGTATAACTGTTAATATTATGCAGTACTGAAGTTCTGGAAGTGATTATTCTGCAAGTAATTTAGATAATTGTTAAATTTAAAACTGTGGACTGGGAATCTTCAGGTTCCTATACTTCAGCAATAAACTGTAAGCCATATTTTTCACAGAATAGATTAAAAAAATCATGAGAAGCCTTAGAAAGTGTTTGTCTTTTCCCTTTCCCCCACTGCTTTACATGTAAGCAGAAGCTTAACCAATATAAACAGCTCTTTGGAAAAGCAATTTGCATCTCCACCTTCAACTTTCAATGCTAAGTTTTAGCCTGAAACAAATTCAAATGGCTGTGCTTATAAGCCTTTGAAAGACTTAGTTGATGTACCAATTTCAGACATTTATTGTTATTTATTCAATTATCAATCTATATCCCTTTTATATTTATTATTTATCTTCATTTTTATTTAAATAAAGTACAAATCAATAGATACATTAAAAAATTACGAATTTAAAACCATTAATTTGCATAAAAATGATTACTATTTACCTACTTTGTAGGTGACAAAAATTGAGTACCTTAATAGCCAGAATTGAATCCTGCAAAACTGGTTGCTGAGTCAGGCTTTTCTCAGGAGTCCCATGCATATCAAATAATGATTTCAGGTGTTGGGAGCATAAGGAAAACAATCTTCCTTAATTTAAAATAGTGTTATCAGTGACTTTTATATCCCATACTATCAAGGAGTATTTTTAAATAACAAATTTACAATTATTTTTCTTTTTGCTAGAATGGCAAAGAACAGAAGTCCTGAGAGAGTTTTATTTCCATTTTCCATTTGTGTGTGTGTGAGAGTGGTCTTGAGAAACAGCCTAGAATTAGGAGATTACTTGTGCCAATAACTGGCCAAGCATCCTAAGTTCGATCAAAAGCACTTTAATATTTATAATTCTGCACTTGCAGGAATATGCCTTTTATCACTGATGGATTGGATGATGATTGTATAGTTCTTAGAAGTGATGGGTGCAGAAGGCGTAAGGTCTACCCGCAGGTGGCTGCAGTGGCTATTGCCATTGGAGGTGCCACTGGAGGTGCCAGGTGTTAGTTCTCCTAAATTCTAACCAGTGAATTACACATACAGCTAAAGCTCTGGTCACGATATCCTCAGCTGGCAGGGGTTGGCTTTCTATTTCCTAATTCTATACCAGGACTCTAAAGAGACAACTGGAATGTTACTTATCTCCGATGGTTAAATTCCTTGACTCAAATACAGGAGTAAACTTGGGCATTGCAATTGTGACTATTTGAAGAAATAACGCAAGTAAGTTGTTAGAATGACACTGTTGTGGCCAAATAAGTATATTTTTAAAAGTAGAATGCCTACTATTCTGTTTCACTAAGATTCACTTAATTAATTTTCTGAAATTCAGTTTATTATTAAAATTAATTTATTTATGCATTTTATAAAAGTTTCAGTAGAAGCATGGTCAAGTGACATCTCCTACACCGGGTGAAAATATTTCATGGACTGTTCATTTTTTATTGAGGTATATGTTGACATATAACATTATATTAATTTCAGGTATACAACATAATGATTTCGTATTTGTATATACTGCAAAATGATCACCACAATAAGTATAGTCAACATCCCTCACCTACATAGTCACAAACTTTTTTTTCTTGTGATAAGAACTTTTAACATTTACTGCTCTTAGTAACTTTCACATATTCAATACAGTATTATTAACTATAGTTGCCATGCTGTACATTACATCCCCATGACTTATTTATTTTAAAACTGGAAGTTTGTACCTTTTTAACTCCTTTCACCCATTTTTCCCACCCCATTCCCCACCCTGCATCTGGCAGACACCAATCTCTTCTTTGTATGTATGTGCTTGTTTTGTTTTTCAGATTCCAGGTATAAGTGAGAACACATGGTATTTGTCTTTGTCTGACTTACTTCATTTAGGGTCTATTCATGTCGTTGCAAATGACAAGATTTCATTCTTTTTATGGCTGAATAGTATTCCATTGTGTATACCATGATTTCTTTATCCTTTCATCCACTGATGGAAACTTAGGTTGTTTACATATTTTGGCTATTGTAAATAATGCTGCAATGAACACAGGGGTGCAAATATTTTTGCTAGTTAGTGTCTTTGTTTACTTTGGATAAATACCCAGAACTGGAATTGCTAGATGATATGGTTAGTTCTATTTTAAATTTTCTGAGGAAAATCCATGCTGTTTTTCATAGTGGCTGCACCAATTTACATTCCTCCAACAGTGCAAAATGGTTTCCTTTTCTTCACATCCTCACCAACACTTACTGTCTTTTTGATAATAGCCATTTTAACAGATGTGGGCTGATAATTCACTGTGGTTTTGATTTTCATTAACCTGATGATTAGTGGTGTTATTAGTCATGATGTATGACCCTTTTAATGTAGTTGAATTCTGTTTGCTAATTTTTTTGAGGATTTTGCATCTATGTTCATTAGGGATATTGGCCTGTAATTTTCTTTTCTTGAGATGTCCTTGTCTGACTTTGGCATCAGGGTAATTCTGGCCTTGTAAAATGAGTTTGGAAGTGTTTCTGTATTTTGGAAGAGCTTGAGAGGATTGGTATTTCTTCTCTAAGTTTTTGGCAGAACTCACCAGGACCAGTAAAACCATCCAGTCCTGGACTTTTGTTTGTTGGGAGGTTTTTGATTACTGACTCAATCTCCTTACTAGTAATTGATCTGTTAGATTGTTTCGTCATGATTTAGTCTTTAAATCTAGAAAAAACATAAAAGGACCAGCAATATTTTAAATGAAATCATGAAAATTATAATCATTTTCATAGTTCATTCAGTCTCCTGTAATTAATTCTTATTTTGTTTCATCTTCGGTTAGCAGTTTTATGGATCAATCAGTTTTCCATTAGAGTTTTAGAAATTCTAACTCAGTTCAGTGGTATGATCTGAAAGTTATCAGAAACCTGTATTTGTCAGAGTCTTTTCCATGAGTCTCCTTGAAGATGAAGCACTTTGCAGGAATGCTTTTACAAAAGCATCAGAGTAAAACATTAACTGTTTACAAATGACAATAAACCTAAAAATGGTCATGGTTAAATATCTGTGAGCACTCATTATAATGCAATTGACAAGGAAATTTGGTTATTTCTGTGACATACATTTTAAAACAATAAGTAGAATTATGACTGATAATATTATACCAGAACATATCAGATTTTTCAGAATTGCCTATATTACTGAATTACTTATTTTAAAGATTTATATCCCATACTAAATATGATCTAAGATAGTTAAATATTCCTTTTTATTTGATACTGTTTCCCATGCAATTTAACATAAAAAAGAGCCCAAGTAAATTAACATTTCTCTTTTTATGAGAGAACAAAACTCTTTTGAGATCTTTAGGAACCCTCCAGAAAATCTCAAAGTCAGTTCAAGGTCAAAAAGACTTTATTCAGAATTTGAATTGGGGAAGATTGCTAAAAAATGTCAAAACATTTAAAAATACTTATCAAAAAGGATCACAGGTAACTGTGAAACAATATGTAGTTACCCATTCAACCAAAATGACAAAAGATTTCTAAGGCAAATACAGAAAGTTACATAACTGTAAGAAAAAAAACAACTTAGCTCTTTTGATAGAGAAGACTCTTTTTTCTTTTTCTAAGTAACCGAAGACCTGATATAGACAACATGAAACACATGAATGGATTTTGGTCACAGAATATTTGTTTCCTAAGCAGATGACATTAAACGTAAAAAAAAAATCTTTGTTTACAATTTCTTATTAATAACAGACTAATAATCTAAGAAAACTTTATCCTATTAACAGAGAGAAAAACAAATTCTAATTTTGCACCAGTATACATCTGGTATTAAAACTCCTTAAAAATTTTTAAATAAATCTATTCCAATCTAAGTCTGCCTGACCACATACAAAATTCCTTTCTCCAGATTCTTTTTCTACAAAGTTTTTAAACCTTCTTTATATCCATTCAGTTTTTGTCCTATTTTCTCTTTCTCATTCTGGAACAATTATTTTATTTTAGGACAATATTACTTTCTTTTTTCCTATACCAAGGGGAAACCCCTCCCCCCCAAAACTCATATCTTTCATTATGTTTCCTTATCTAAAAACATATTCTATTTTCCTGACTTACTTTTCATACGTGGTTGTTTTCTTTCACCATTATTATTTCTAGTAGTTTTTATTATATAATATTACATCATATTTACATAATTAGAATTCTTAGCCCTTAGTATTCTTAATTCCTAGTAAGGTACTGTGGACTGGCAATTTTATAAATACATTTCATAATTTTTAGAAGTATTTCCTTCTCAGTATTTTTTCAATATGGCACAAAACATGTTTTACTAATAGACCCAAATATCATCTGTCTGTAAAAATTGAAAAGCCAAAAGTAGATAAACTTATGTTTAGTATTTAATGTTTATTTGGAAAGGATTTCAATATTCAATGAATGTCATTGTTTAGCTTAACTTAGTATAAACTTTCATTTACATTTATTAAATTATTTTCTTTTGACAATTATGTTTGGATTAGCATGGAACAGTTCATCTTAAGTTATTTTTCTTGTTGACAAATTTTGTAATATAAAGGTAGCATGAGCCTATTTGACTAGTAAACCTAAGGAGAAAAGTTGTAAATCTGTACTACATTAATGTTGGCAGCTCTGAAGACATGCATGTTATTATTAAACCAATAAACTTAAGCTATCTTTTATTTATCAAATACTATTCCAGGTCATGTGAACTTTTAAACCCTTGGGTTTGTTTCAAATTTCTGAGAGTTTTAAGAAAACTTAATTTACATAAGCCCTTATATTTCTTTAAGACAATTAAACAGAACTCTTTACACATTAATTTTTGCAATACCTTCCAGAGGTAAAAAAAAAATCACAGAACTGTAATTTTCGTTTTAAAGTTTGGCTATTAGGTACAATATAAAACTCATTAATTTCTAAAAACATAGTTGGATCCAAATCGTGTTTCTGGCAGATGGACTAAGTTAAAGTTACAGACTCAGATGGCCAATGTTTTATTCTAAAGATTTTTATTTGCTTGCTATATGGATTCTTTTAGAGCTATTTTTGGAGTCAGTTTGTCTTATAGTAGCATCTAGATATCAACAGATGGATGTATTCCATTGTCTCTGAGAAGAATGAGATCCTCAGGTGGGCTCCTCTATAAGTTTCTCCAAAATGGCCACTACAATTTCAAATTGTCCAAAAGCTGACCCAATTTTCAAGAAGGTACTCAAGATTCTGGTCCTAGTGGGAACACATACAGGAAGCTGTTGTTGATTGAAGGAGATGGAGAACGAATTTTAGGCTAATAGGAACCCACCTCTGCATATAGAGTCCTTAAGACGTCTTAAATATGGGGGGTCCTGTTTCTTTTAACATTTGTTCCAAACAGCTTTCCAGAGACATAGGAAGAAATGACGCAAGTCAAGTTAGTCTTTCAAAATTAGCTAAATTACGCTTTGCTTGACTAAACTGGTTTTGTCTGTTCAGAGAATTTTCAAGTCTGGTCTCTATTTGGTTTTGATTTTTAACAAGTTAAAAAAAAATGGTGAGCCTGCCAGCTTTAGAAGGAGGAGGGGCTACAAAGGCCGCACCCTGCCCCACCTCCATCCCCAGAGGATCACCCCGCGGGCCCCTGACGCCCGTCCCAGGCTCAGAGGTGCGCAGATGCTCTTCCACCTTCCCTTAAAGTGTGGGCGCTTTTCTACGGGCTGCTTCTGCCCAGGCCCTGAGCCAGCGAGTGCGCGGGCCCTTTAAGAGCCGTTTCCCAGGTGGCCACAGCTGTGCAGGTCTCGTGAGGCGCGCCCAGGGGTTTTCAAGTCTAGAAAATGTAGCTATTTAGGAGGCTTGTCTCTGAGGTGCAGGTTTTAAAAGTGGCCGTTCCCAGTGTAGGGCAGGAGCTGTCTCCTGAGAAGCTCTGGATTTCCACTTCCTTCCAATTGCGGATGGCTGCGTTGGTGGGACCTGGAGCGAGACTGCGTCTCAGCTTTTCCTGCCGCTTCCATGTGGGTTCTCTCCCCTCTGCCCGAAGTGAAGGAGTGGGCTCTGCTGGCTGTTAGGTGCCGGGTAAAGTGTTCTATATATAGCCGTGGATTAAGTGTCTGTAGGAGGAGGTGATTCAGAACCTTCCCGCGTGGCCCTGTGAATTGGAACTTGCTCACCTACTTTTGGAGAAAGGTAAGCAACTGTTATTTTCTGTTACTACTCCCTTCACCCAAAAAAAGAAAAAGGTGCAAATCCCTTATAATGGATAACATTTATTGAACAGCTAAGGAAGAACCATTTACTGTGCTATGCAGTTTCCACCTGTTTCCCTATTTAATAGATATATTTATTGAGCCCTTTTGCAATGGAGTCTTGGAGACAGGAGGTAGCTTACATGGAATAGCACAGCCCTTAAGTGATGTATTTAGGAGTCAAGCCCCATCTTTATGATTCCACAGTATAACTTTTTAATCTGTTGTCTTAACAGTGGGTTTCAGCTCTGGGTAAATTCGCTATGGATTCAATGTGACCAAAGAAATTGACAGCAAAATATTCTTTGGGGTGAAAGGGTTTATTACCCGGCTTGTTCTCCCAGTGATAGGTCGAGCACTAGCGTCTCTGCCTCCACGCAGAGCACTGGGCAGAGCTCTCTATACAGCACAATAATAGCTTATTGCCTGAAGGTGTGGAAGCGGTAGCCTAGCAACAAGCCAGTTACATCATCAGGTGGTTTAAATGAAGTGAGGATCCTGGCCATAGGAACCCCAACTTCCCTATATCTGTTATTCTTATTACTCTAATTTTTGTTCTTAAAATTGCATCGAACACACTTGTATACAAAGGTAGCACGTGTAATATGAACATAGTATCAGTAGATGGAAAAGGGATGGATAATTTGTTTAATCCAGTTGTTTCTCTTTAGCAATTTGAGGTTTCTGATTTGCTTAGGACCCACCAGAATTCTGTGGCAGCCGGGAAGCCAGCTTTGTGGTGGATTGCCTACATCCATCTACTATTGTGGCAACAACTGTGGGTCCCCAAACCACCTTCTATGAAATCACTTTGATTTGGGCCTAGATGTGTCTTTGCGTTTGATGAGTATGACAGTTGTAGGTCAAAGATGAATAGCATAATGTAATTTTGAGTTACCCAGTCCTTACCTAGAAATCTTGATTTAGGGAAATCCTACTGTACCTACAGGGAACTTTCAGCAGCATAGCTTCACTTTTGCCTAAAAAATGAGTCAAGTAATTTTAATGTGGTTTCAGTCAACTCATTTTATGTGATTTCATAATGTTCCTTTTTGCCCTTCTGCTACTGGCTTTGAATTGTGTGTTTTGTTTCTCATAGAGGGAAAACAAAAACACATGATGGTATTTTCTGCATAAAGATTAAGTGGATGGGGAGATTTAGAAGGATTGCTCAATCCTATGTTCAGACATGCTTCATTTGTCTTTGGCCACATGTTAATTCTTAAACAAAGCACACCCCAAAATTGTAACCATTTCCTTGCTCTATCTACTTCCTTAGGTTTTTTAGAGACCTAGCTCTATATACACAAAAACAGGGGTTAGAATATTCTTAATACTTTTGCCTGTTGTACCCTGACACACTGACTACAACAATACTTGTTCTGTTTTTTCTTTTACTCATGTTTTGCCCATGTTTAAAATTAAGATTATTAATGGAAAGCATGAGGTTGAAGGCGAGTTATACCCCATTGGTTTAACTACAGTCACACTCAATCTTATAAATAATTTAAGACTCCCCTTGATTGTTAAGTGAGCCTAATACCTATTTTCCCCCCAGTTTTAGGGAAAATTGAATTTATCATTAAAATAACACTTGAGTTCAAGTCTGAAATATTTATATTTCACTCTAAATTACAAAAACTAAAGGAATAGTTGAATTTACAAATGTAGTTCTTTCACTTTCTTTGGTTCTGGTTTTTCTTCCTTTCCTTCCTTTTTCAGATATTACTTGTGTAAACGCTTCTGAATGATGTGTCCCCCACCCTGAATACACACATTTACTTCTTTGGACCATGTGGGCTTTTGGTGACTTAGACAACTATAGTTTTCCATATTAGGCCTCTGCTGCTCCTGCAAATTTATTTTTGAAAATTTAACAGAGCTTATGGGTTTGACCAAAAAGCTTTGTTTGTGGATTTTGTTTTCTTTTAGCTTGAGTTGTATATCAAAAGGGACATCTTGGAGTATTAGGGCACAAATTCTGCATCGTATGTAATAGAGTTTGTTGGAAAAAGTTAAGGTTGCACGGCGCCAGCCCCTCCTCACTCATTACTCCCACTCAGAATAGGTGCTTCTTATTCACTATGACAAAAAGGAATTCACCAGTGGAGGCAAGATGATGAATGCCAGTGATTCTCTGGGAAGGAGATTTGTTCTTTCAGAGGCTGGGGATCTGAGAGCAGAAGGCACTTGCTCTGGGATGGAATCTGAGGAAGCAGCAAGTGTTGAAGCAGAGTTAAGATCATTGTATGAAGTATCTAGGTCATCAGGAATAGGATATAAAAAGGGTCATGAGAACAGAAAGTCTTATTTTGTATTCAAGAGTGGCATAAAATTGACAGAGCCCAGTATACCCACCAGGCTTTGAAGCTGGGACAGGAGTATGCAGGGGTGATCTACCAGACCTTGACTGCCGGAGCCCAGATGGGGAGGCCGGTGCGAGCTGCTGATGAACGGGACTCAGGTGCCACCTCCTGCCAACACTGTGCCATTATATATGCCCTATGAAAGTTTCATGAAACCTTGGGAGCAGGTTGGGAGTATCCCTGGATAGACTGAAATTGGCTTCACCTGGCTAAGATTTTAGTGTTTTTCCATATGGTAGAATTTGAGCTTAAGATAATTATAGAAAGGTAAA
Source organism: Smutsia gigantea (assembly GCA_032199065.1). NCBI lineage: Eukaryota > Metazoa > Chordata > Mammalia > Pholidota > Manidae > Smutsia > Smutsia gigantea. The sequence continues at coordinate 50,816 of JAVSCE010007328.1, read as the reverse complement.
ATTACATTTATTCTACAATTTATTATGTGACTTGAAATTAACATCTTCTAGATATTTTTCATTCATTTGATAGAATTTGTGATATCTGTTTTGTGGAAGATGTGGTATTAGCCCACTGATTATGAAACAGGGAAGTTTTAATACAGAGATTGCTATACAGATACGTATACTGAAGGACAAAGTAATTTCTTAAAATGCAGAGAGGATTTTTTGACCTTTATGATACTTTCTGTCCAATATAATATAAATCCTTAATTTTATATTGGCTTAAATAACTTTATAAATAATGGTTTTGGATTAAAGAATAATTATAGAGGTATGAGAATGGGTAAAGGGAAGGTAAACAATGTTTTCAATTCACACATTCAGTCATTCTCTTTTCTTCCCTTTTCCAGTCAGATTTTTACAGTTTATGGATAAAAGTAGAACTCAATTCCAAACACTGACATGCTGAAAGAGTAGAATGTTTAGGATGTCTTACAGGGCCCTACCAAGGGAAAAGAAAAGCACTGTGGTGAAAACAGTACTCACCCTAACTTACCAGGCTTCCATTACACTCCACACTTACCCCACTCTCCCTGGAAGCTCCCGCTCATAAAATACTGTTTTTAGATTAGAGTCATGGTTTGCAAGTGTGTTTCAAGAATCCCTAAATTTCCAAGAGGTGCTTCCTGGGCCTCTGGAGTGGGACATGAAAGAGGCCAAGAGGAGGTGGTAGTGAGCCATTTGTGTAACTCTTTACCCAAGATTCACTTACTCATTTGGCACATGTTTATGGAATGCCTGCTATGCATTATACACTAGTATAGTTCCTAAGGATACAGCAGTGAATACTGCTGACCAGGCCCTTGCCTTTATGTAGCTTGGAATTTAGTGGGAAAAGACAGCACTCAACAAATAAATATAGTATGTCTGGTGGTAATGAGTGCTATGAAGGCAGGCGAAGCAGAGAGAGTGTAGAGGTTAATTTTTTGATTTTTAATTTTATTAGTATTGGTGGTTTAGAAGCTGGCTATTCTGTGGTGACATTTGGAGGAAGTGAGGGAGCTAGTCATGTGGATATTTAGGGCAAGAGAATTCCATAGACCAGGGAAAAGCAATTGTAAATGCCCGAGTCAAGGGATTGCTTGGTGTGCCTCTAAGAAAAGGGGAACTGGCTAGAATGACTGGAGCAGAGTGAGCACTAGAGAGAACCTTAGAAAATGAGCTAAGAAATGAAGCAGTAGTTATCTTTGGCTTTGAATAGGGCAGGAAAACTTCAGAGGGTTTGGAGCAGATGTGTGATACGATGTGATTTATGTTCTAGACGTACTACTCTATACTATGGAAAAAGGAATATCAGGATGGATGGAAGCAGGGAGGCAGGTGTGAAGCTACTGTAATAATGTAGGTGAGAGGTGAGGCTGGCCCTGATTTAGAGTGAGTGTTGGCAGTGAGAAATCATTGTTTAGCACCTGGATATATTCCAAAGGTAGAGCCTAGGATTGACTGAGGGACTGACTGGTTGCGATGTGTGAGAGAGAGAAAGGAGCCAGTGATGCCTTATTCATTTTCTTTATGTTCAGGTTACATATAAAGACATGCTTTATAAAGCAAACATTTTAAATCTGCTTTGAAATTAGCTGGAAGTTACAGATAAGCATGTCCCTTCTTATCACTATTAACAAATAAGTTTGTTGCATCTCTTTGGGACCCATGAAGGGGAAAATAATTTATATTTCAAAAAGTCTGTGTATCTTCTTTGGGTCCATTCTGACAGTTACTTTATTGCTCTGAAAAGCCTTATGAGATTTGCATAGTTTCTTTAGGTGTTGCTTTTTAAAAATATAAAAATAATTCATATAGCATTATATTATAGCATTCATTATATCGATCCAGTGTTGAAAATTTGAGAAAAGAATTGCTTTTATGTAAGTTGCAGGGAAAAATAAATAGAAAAATATAACATGTACGTATCTTCATGTTCAGTTTTAAGCCCATGATATCTAATTTGTGTCCAGGCAGACCTATATATAGTCCTCAAATAGGGAAGGGTTCCAGAGCTGACATTCCTGGAGGCCAAGAAACTCCCCAAGTTGTACTTACATTCCTTTTCTTGGAAGACAAATCCTACTTTCCATAATATTTACAAAAGGGTTTTTAAAATAAAAAAGTTCAAACACTGCTGGTGGGAATGTAAAGTAGTTCAACCATTGTGGAAAGCAATATGGAGGTTCCTCAAAAAACCAAAAATAGAAATACCATTTGACCTGGAAATTCCACTCCTAGGAATTTACCCAAAGAAAACAAGTTCTCAGATTCAAAAAGACATATGCACCCCTATGTTTATTGCAGCACTATTTACAACAGCCAAGATATGGAAGCAACCTAAGTGTCCATCAGTAGATGAATGGATAAAGAAGATGTGGTGCATATATACAGTGGAACACTATTCAGCCAAAAGAAAGAAACAAATCCTACCATTTGCAACAATGTGGGTGGAGCTAGAGAGTATTATGCTCAGTGAAATAAGTCAGGCAGAGAAAGACAAGTACCAAATGATTTCCCTCATTTATGGAGTATAACAACAAAGCAAAACTGAAGGAACAAAACAGCAGCAGACTCACAGACTCCAAAAAGGGACAAGTGGTTATCAAAGGGGAGGGGTTGGAGAGGGAGGGAGAAGGGGATTGAGGGGTATTATGATTAGTACACATGGTATAGGCAGATCATGGGGAAGACAGTGTAGCGCAGAGAAGACAAGTAGTGACTCTGTGGCATCTTACTACACTTATGGACAGTGACTGCATTGGGGTATAGGGGAGGACTCGATAAAATGGGTCAATGTAGTAACCACATTGTTTTTCATGTGAAGCCTTCATAAAAGTGTATATCAATACCTTAATTAAAAAAAAGTAAAAAAGTTCAAGAACAAAATTTGATCATGAATTATGAACTAACACAGGATCAAAGGTATCTACAGAGAAATTCTGAAATATGTTATAGAAGATTTTGCACTTACCTATCTGCAGTTGTAAGAATTATTTTTGATGTGACTAGAAAAGATCATTTTTCATATATTTTAATCTCTGAATAAAAATTGAACAAATAAAATGATTTAAACTGAAAAATATTCCCTTATACTAAAATGTCTGAAAACATATTTGAAGTATACTTTAAATTAGGTGTTGGCATGAGAATTATTTGTTAATCTAAAAATGTTTCAAAACCTGAACTCAAGTTTTCCAGAAATGTGTAATCAAAACTTTGAAAACTGGGAAAGAATGCACAAATCCAAAAATGGCAGGGCTATAATAATTCATATGGGTAGAAGAAAATGAACTGATTGTGTACCTGTGTCATTGCACCCTGGCTTGTGTAGTTAATCCATATAGATGGACTGTAGTGGGGCACTTGATACGAAAGTAGTGTATGCCTGGAGATTAAATATGTAGAATTTATATTCATTTAGTACTTTAAATATATGTGGTGTTTGAAAAGCCAGTTATAGCCATTGATCGATGCTGACATACCCCATATTACTAAAAAAATGAAACAACACCATAACAAGTCTAATTGTTCCACCTCATATGTGGGAAGTTATATTCTTTTAATTCTCTGGGATAACATTTGGTATTCTTGAGTTTCAGAAAAAGTTTGATATTTGTAGCAGTTAAGTGTATTAAATACTATATCACTAAATATATTGCTGCTAATGATCGATCCTGGGGAGGATGTAGTTCTGTGCTAAATAAAGATACCTACAGGAAAGAATAATTAGAATATTTCTAAATCATGTTCCTATTTTGTTTTCTCTTACATTGATGTGTATATAATTTGATGATGACTAAATTCGATGACATTTACATTTTCCAGAAAATAGCATAAGCCAGACTTTCAAATTTATGGTCAGTTCCTGTGGCTAACATCTTTATAGTTGTCAAAGATGTGTTAGTTTTGAAAACAAAGTGGAAATGAAAGTATAAAAAATCTAAAGTTGTCTTTAACTCTAGTGTCGATGTGGTCAAAATTTCCGAATCAGCAATGTACTTTGAATTGTTGGGGCTCCCTTTCAGTAATGTTGTATCAGGCAAAGTGTTCCCACCCCCAGTCCCTGCTGCCCTTATCACTTCAGTCCATACTAGTTTCAATTCCAATTGCCACACTTGCATTTCTTTTTCCGAAGGCTCTTTCTATCCACTGGAGCCTGCTTTGCTACCTGTACAGGAGGCAAGAAGTGTCCAGGCAATAATGCTGTGCAGGTACCCAGGGACAGACTTCGAAGAACGGCTGGAGGAGTCCTCAGGCAATGATCTTCAGGTGGGATAACTTTAATATATGTGTGTTGTGCACCTGGTCACCAAACGCCATGGTGGTAACTTGCTTAATGAGCAAAGTATTGGCTTTCTTTCCTTCCCTGCCTTGTTTCTTCACTCCATTTCTGATGCCTTCTATAATCACCTCCAGTATAAACTGCTTTCTTTCATTCAAATCTTTGTCTCAAGAAATGCTTCTGGGGAATCCACATTAAAGCAAACGTAAATTGCAAAACTTTTTCTTGTGAAAAACTTCAAGAAAAATGTTTTCATTAGATCATGATATTAGCTCTCAATCATAAATGTAAAATATCTTTTATGTATAGATTTTAAAAATCAAATTTATTGAAGTTTATTTTACGTATAATAAAGTTCAGTAAGTTTGTATACAACTATGTAACTGCTACCATCCAATCATGATATAGAACACCTCTCTCACCCTAAAGATTTCCCTGATGCACCTTTAGTCAATTTTCCACAAAACTCAGTCTGCCCTTTCTCACTATAGATTAGCTTCTGTTATGCTAGAATTTCATATAGAAAGAATACAGTGTGTTCTCTTTTTGCCTTGCTTACTTTGTTCTGCATTATTTATTTATATAATTTTTATTTTTATTAAAACATTTTAAAAATTTTGATATCATTAATCTACAATTACATAAGCAATATTATGGTTACTAGACTCCTTCAATTATCAAGCCCTCACTACATACCCCATTACAGTCACTGTCCATTAGCATAGTAAGATGCTATAGAATCACTACTTGTCTTTTCTGTGTTATACTGCCTTCCCCGTACCCCCCCCCCCGGCTGCTACATTATGTGTGCTAATTGTAATGCCCCTTTTTTGCCCTTATCCCTCCCTTCCCACCCATCCTCCCCAGTCCCTTTCACTTTGGTAACTGTTAGTCCATTCTTGGGTTCTGTAAGTCTGCTGCTGTTTTGTTCCTTCAGTTTTTGCTTTGTTCTTATACTCCACAGATGAGTGAAATCATTTGATACTTGTCTTTCTCTGCCTGGCTTATTTCACTGAGCATAATACCCTCTAGCTCCATCCATGTTGTTGCAAATGATAGGATTTGTTTTCTACTTATGGCTGAATAATATTCCATTGTGTATATGTACCACATCTTCTTTATCCATTCATCTACTGATGGACACTTAGGTTGCTTTCATTTCTTGGCTATTGTAAATAGCGCTGCGATAAACATAGGGGTGCATATGACTTTTTCAAACTGTGCTTCTGCATTCTTAGGGTAAATTCCTAGGAGTGGAATTTCCAGGTCAAATAGTATTTCTATTAAGAGTTTTTTGAGGAACCTCCATACTGCTTTCCACAATGGTTGCACTAATTTACATTCCTACCAGCAGTGTAGGAGGGTTCCCCTTTCTCCACATCCTTGCCAACATTTGTTGTTGTTTGTCTTTTGGATGGTGGCCATCCTAACTGGTGTTGAGGTGATATCTCATTGTGGTTTTAATTTGCATTTCTCTGATTATTAGCAATGTGGAGCATCTTTTCACGTGCCTGTTGGCCATCTGAATTTCTTCTTTGGAGAAGTGTCTGTTCAGCTCCTCAGCCCATTTTTTAATTGGTTTATTTGCTTTTTGTTTGTTGAGGTGCATGAGCTCTTTATATATTTTGGATGTAAACCCTTTATCAGATATGTCATTGATGAATATATTCTCCCATACTGTAGGATGCCTTTTTGTTCTGTTGATGGTTTCCTTAGTCCTACTTGTTCATTTGTGCTTTTGTTTCCCTTGCCTGGGGAGATATGTTCATGAAGAAGTTGCTCATGTTTATGTCCAAGAGAGTTTTGCCTTTATTTTTTTCTAAGAGTTTTATGGTTTCATGACTTACATTCAGGTCTTTGATCCATTTCAAATTTACTTTTGTGTATGGGGTTAGACAATGATCCAGTTTCATTCTCTTACTTGTAGCTGTCTAGTTTTGCCAAAACCAGCTGTTGAAGAGGCCATCATTTCTCCATTGTATATCCATGGCTCCTTTCATATATTAATTGACCATATATATTTGGGTTAATATCTGGACTCTCTATTCTGTTCCACTGGTCTGTGGGTCTGTTCTTGTGCCAGTACCAAATTGTCTTGATTACTGAGACTTTGTAGTAGAGCTTGGAGTTGGGGTGTGAGATCCCCCCTGCTTTATTCTTCCTTCTCAGGATTGCTTTGGCTATTCGGGGTCTTATGTGGTTCCATATGAATTTTAGAACTATTTGGTCCAGTTCGTTGTAGAGTGCTGTTGGTATTTTGATAGGGATTGCATTCAATCTGTAGATAGCTTTAGGCAGGATGGCCATTTGGATAATATTAATTCTTCCTAGCCAAGAGCATGGGATGAGTTTCCATTTGTTAGTGTCCTCTTTAATTTCTCTTAAGAGTGTCTTGCAGTTTTCAGGGTATAGAACTTTCACTTCCTTGGTTAGGTTTATTCCTAGGTATTTTATTCTTCTTGATGCAATTGTGAATGGAATTGTTTTCCTGATTTCTCTTTCTGCTAGTTCATCATTAGTGTATAGGAAAGCAACAGATATCTGTGTATTAATTTTGTATACTGAAACTTTGCTGAATTCCGATATTAGTTCTAGTAGTTTTGAAGTGGAGTCTTTAGGGTTTTTTATGTACAATATCATGTCATCTGCAAATAGTGACAGTTTGACTTCTTCCTTGCAAATCTGAATGCCTTGTATTTCTTTGTATTGTCTGATTGCCATGGCTAGGACCTCCAGTACTATGTTGAATCAAAGCAGGGAGAGTGGGCATTCCTGTCTTCTTCTCGATCTATAAATAGGGAGTCACTGAGTTTGTATTTGAAGAAGGTGACATAAGTACTTTATTCAAATAATACATGCAATATTTGACCCTGATGACCTAGATAAATTAATGTTGTAGTGTCTGAATTACTAGCATTTAAAAATGTACTTTTTATTTATACCTTTTTTCTGAATCAAGGAGGGGGATGGTATAACCGTTATACTAAACACCCACTAGCAATGGCGGAGGTGTGACATAACTAGGGTTGTGACTTCAGGATCTGTTTTTCCTTCAAGGTGGCTATTTACTGTAGCATTTGTCTATATAAGAACAGGAATGTGTACATATCATAGTTTGACATTAGGACATAAAGTACAGAATAACATACATAGCAGTCTTTAATGCTATGAAAACCAGATGAACTATTCTATTTATTTTTAGCATTTTTTTTACCTCAAGTGAATAAATTGAACAGGGCATACTTTAAAAAGCATATGGATTTTCACATAAAAACAATTAGCTTCTGAAATACCATAGATTTAACTGACAAGGCTAATATATAGTTATAATTTTGACTTAATAGTGTTTTTTCAATCACTGCTCAATTTTACCCGGAATACATTCATCTTTTTTCTTGCATATTAATGATTCCTCACTTTTTTAGTATTTGAAGAGATCAAATTATATTTCAAATACTGGGCTCTTTATTTGTTCAGTAGTTTTTTTTTATTTTTACTTTTTTTTTAGAGTAGTTTAAGGTTGACAGCAAAATTGAAGGGAAGGTACAGAGATTTCCCAAACACCCCCCCTTCCCTTACAACATGCACAGCCTCCCCTGTTATCAGCATTCCCTATCAGAGTGGTACTTCCGTTACATCTGATGAACCTACATAGACACATCATAATCAACACAAATCCATATTTTACATTAAGTTTAACTCTTGGTTTTGTACATCCTATGGGTTTGGAAAATTGTTGTGATGACATGTATCTATCACTATCATATAGAGTATTTTTACTGCCCTAACAATCTTCTGTGTTCTGCCTATTAATTCCTCCCTCCTCCCTAATGCCTGGCAATCCCTCATCTCTTTACTATCTCCATAGTTTTGCCTTTTGTCAGTTATATTTTTAAAACTTTATTTAACAAGTAATTATTGAGCACCTACAATGTTCCAGGCATTACACTGGGTTCTGAGAACACTAAGATGAATGTTTTTAAGAAGTGACACATTTTAGAGGGGTAAAAACAATTTATATCACATGATTGGGATATGATATATAGAATATAATAAAAATGTAATACAATATGTAAGATATATTGCTTTGGTAGCCCTGAGAAAGAAAGAAATGTTGCCTGTGACAGCATGGGAGGGCATTCTAGTACATGTTCTCCCACTAGCTGACCCTGCAACGTGGGTTTGAGTGTACATGTTTGGGAGGAGGGAAGTGAGATTGGAAAGGAAGGAAGCCAGGAAATGGGGCTTATAAGTAGGCAGAAGTAATCATTACATGTGGGACTGAAAACAGCATAAAAATAAGCTGAGCATTCTTTGAAAGCTATAACACTAACTGGGAACCTTAATTAAAGCATTCAACTTTGGTTCTAAGACTACAAACAGAGAATTCGGGAGGGTACAGACTGAAGATATTTCTAAAGAAGAAAAAGTGACCTTAGTGAGCTCTTTCTCAATATACCTATGTTTTTTTTCAGAGTTTTTCTCATTAGTCCATAGTACTTTGAAGGCTCATCTTGAAAATATCAGATCAATGTGAAGCTGATGTTCTCTCCTAAGAATATCTCACCTGTGGGCATGTTCTGTGAAGCAAGTGGGGACCTTTTATTGTTTTGTATTTTTTTTTTGTATAGGATTTGATGAGAATTTGTGAGGCAGAATTTTTGGGTGTTAAGAAAGCCTTCCAAAGTAGCAACATTAATTTCTACCAAGATTCTGCACAATTTGAGAAATTAAAGAGTAAATTTGGAGGTCAAAAGATCAATTTTCATTGATCCCTCTCTATAAGGATGTAATTTATTGTTAGACCCAAATCCATCTAAGATTCACACCCTAGAATTAGGCTGACTTGTCCAGTGGTCAGGGCAGTGCACTTCTCTGCAGGGGTAGCCTGCCCAGGGAAGAGTGAACAGGTGAGAAGACCGTTCTTGGAGGGCAAGCTTGTCCTCAAGTGGGAGTATCAAGCTGAGCCAACATGGCCAGTTCCTCCCACACTTATTAGGGGTGGAGATAGTGAAGCAGTAGAGAGAGGCCAGGAGTACATCTAGAACAAATTTTTCCTTAAGGAAATCAGGATTTGTGTTGGAGTGGTGGCACGTGAGAGGTGTTTTTCTCTTATAGGGATTATATTAAAAAAGATCAGAGAGATTAGAAAACTAGATAAGAATTTTAGTTTCCCACTAAAAGAAACATTTGGGGGGTCATTATTGTTTGAAACAAAATGAAGAACATCATTCCTTTTATAACTACTCGTAATGATGACAGTATGGGGGTTATCACAGTATCAAAACATCCCTAAACAGAGAATTTTCTATTTGTTTAAAACTTGGCCATTACATTTTGGGTATCACCTTGTTCTAATCGTTAAGTTAAAAAAAATTTTAGGAATATGCCTAACTGAAATTGAACTTCCTTCCAAATTAAACCTAAATTAACAGGACTACAATACTTTTGAATTTAACATACTCTTATCTGAATTACATTCTGGCACATCTAAGCAGCAAGATGCTGACAGTCAAAGGGTAGTGTGGCCAAATTAGTGGGGGTAATACTGAGCTTAAAATTATATTTTATAGGTTTTCTCACTGTGACTGTGGGGCTCCTTAAATATTTAAAATCTAAATGTAAATTGTGATTCTCCTAGTGCTTTAAAAGCTCACTTAAAGAAAGCTGTCTTTCTTTCACAGACTACTTAATAGAAGCAGTTTTCTTTGGAACATGCTTTGGGAAATAGTGTCTTTCAATTAAAAAAATGTTCTTGTATGTTATTTTGTTATAAAGCTGTCCTCTCAGATTGGTCCTAGTATCAGAATATGGAAGATGAAATTGAGTTGTTAGCTGACATCATTAGAACAAGACACAGGTCTAGAGAAGCCTGAGAGATGATGTTGAGTCTTCTGACTCCCACTTGCCTTTTCACTGTAGTGTTATTTCTTAAGTACAGTGCAGAGTCCATGTACACAGGTCAATACAGTCAATTCAAAAGTGAAAAGCAAAAAGAAAAGCATTTTAGTAATATGAGGAAATTTACATTATTCAAAATAAATGTTTTAGACATTTTCTCTTAATGGCATAGTGAGTTTGTTTGGAGTCATGCAGAAAAGGATTGAATTATGGTTTTGTGCCAAATGATTTCCTGAACCTGAATCCAGGTTATTTCTTTGACTTCGAGATAAGGTGCTGAAGTGGCATTGATTTTCTAGAAAAACCCTGGCATGGTGTGAATAGAAGGATATCCTTTTCTCTTATAAATATTAGAAATTATTCTCTTTCATTTGATATTTGAAGATAAAGTGCTCATTGATATATTTTTCTACTAACTGGTGTATTAAAAACTATGTAAGACCTTCTTTATTGGAGATTGTGAAGAAAATAAACATGAACCTGATCCTGATTTCTGAAAAGCTATTTGTTGTAAAACAGGAATGAGATAACTTGATAATACATCCTCTTTAGAAATTATTTTATAACTTCAGTGCTCAGAGCTTTGAAGAGCTTCTACTCATTTGCCTCACATTTTAGGGCTCAAACATCTCTTTAGGTGAAGGTAGGCTGGTGATATAGCCTGTCAGAAAGATTTCTGTTTTTGAACAAATGTTGTCTATCAGCTGATAGTAAAGGATTCTACTGTTTTGGGTTCTTTTACTTTTTATTTTTTACTGGTTGTTTTTGCTTAGGGTTGTTATTTATTAGTAGAAGAAAATTGTATGAAAATGCATGGGATTTTAGTCTTTTTCTGAGATGATTAATGTGTGGGTATACCCTGTAAACCATCACCCCAAAGCATATTTATGGCTTCAAATATCTCTCTGTTTTCACTGCTCTTAGCAGGTAGGAAACATCTCATTTTGGACTCAGTTCTTCCAAAAAGGGAGAGAAAGTAGTTAATAGGAGTTTTTGCCTATACTTTAAGTCTATTCCATTATTGAAATCTTTTTAAAGCCAAAATACAGACAGTTGTGTCAGTGTTCAACTCTTTGTATTAATTGAGGAAAACAGTTCCCACACTGTGAAATGTGTTGGCTTGACTTCATGATGAGTAGATACAAAGCCAGATCAGTTTTTGTTTGAGAAATTGGTTATAGAATTGGGAAGTAGGGAGAGGCTAGGGAAGATGCTCTATACGGATTTGAGTTTCATTTAGTGCAAATTGTTTTGCCTCTCTTGAGTCTCAGATTCCTAATGTGTGAAATAATACTTACCCCTGAGGGTTGTAAGGATTAAATAAGATAAAATGTATAAAGTAACCTAGCATGGTGCTTCACACATACCAGACACTCCATGAATGCTATCTATCTACTATTACTGATTTTAGTGTAGGATATCTTCTAACCTGAGAATCCAAATGTGCAAACTACAACACAATTATCATTTATTTGACGTACTACAGAAGCAAGCAAATAGGCTTCTGAAGGCCTTTGAATCAAAGTTATTCATAAATGACTATTCTTTTCACTACCTATGTTTGTCTATAAATGTGTCTATAAATGTCTAAATCAGTAGTTCTCAACCACCTGCATTATTAGATTTGATGAGGGAGCTAAGGAGTTTTAAAAAATAAATACAGATACTGAGACCCACCCCTCATGCCATTTAAATCAGTATCTTGTGATTTAAGATAAAAAACCCGTGTGTCAGTAGTTTTTAAAAGCTCCTTAAGTGACGTGCAGCCATAGATGAGAACCTTTGGCCTACTGTCCATTTAAGACATATGCATCTTTTGCTAAACTGTCTACAATAAGAGTATTTAGGTTAAGGATATAGTGGCATCTTAGGCTATAATGCCTAATCACACTCCCTAAACCTTCACTGCCTGGATTATGAGGAAGATTAGAAACTTGGAATAAAGTCAAATTTAGAAGAATCTTCTTAGTAGGGTATATTGGGATTGCAAAAACTGTATGTAAACAGGGAATTTTTGAGGGGGAGAAACACTAAAAATGATAGGTTATTGATCACTGATAAGCCCTCCATTTTACCATTACTCTCAAAGAATAGAAAACTATGACCAACTCTTAACCAAGGCTGGCCTCAGAAAATTTTAACAGGTGAGAATGAACAAACTCTGAGGCTCTTACATGGCTCGCCACTTTCTTTTTCTATAAACCAGTTGCCTGGAGGCTGATCTGGGGCTTGGTCTACTTAGCCAGAATAAGAAGAAAGAGGTATATTCCATTGTCAGATTAATTAGGAATTGACTAGATACCCAACTTGAATGATGTAGCTTTGACTCTGAAGGCCTGTATTTAATCAGTGTTTGTGATCCTAGAGCATATTAACATCCACCAGGAAGTGAGCAGTAGTGGTATTCATTTAGGGCATCAATCTTTCTGCCCCTGTTGGAGTTGTAAATCTGGACATTCATAGGACTTTTGCAACAGTAATTTCAGTGTGGGTAAGAAATGATTTTTTATTCCCACATGATTTAGATAGCTGTCATGTTGTATAAAGCAGGTATATCCTCAATGACTGGAAGAACACATTTCTCTTTGTAGATAGATATGTATTGTAGTGAATGGATACATAGACACATCTAGATGAAATATATAGATAGTATGCTTCTGTTTCTAAAAAACAAAACTAGTTAATATATACTACCCCATCTTCATATTCCCTCTGCAAAGACTATAATTGGCCACAATTTTAGTAAAGACATACTATACTATAAGTTATCTATGGACTGAGTAAGAAAGCCACAACTATTTGCTTTGGTGGAATCTATCCAACACTTAATTATTTTGCTCCATAATATTTTGTCCAGTGAGCATTGAAGGTGTTAGAGCCTTAAGGAAGGACATGGCATAATCTGGGATAGTAGATATGTGGAGTACTGTGAGGAGAATGATCACATGAAACTGTTTTTCAGACATTAAAATTTCTTCACTCTTGGATAATTTGGGTTGACTCCCTTGAACTAAAAAATATGTGAATTGTGTGGTTTCTTCTTTCCTTGTTCTTTATATTTGAGCCATTTCTTTTGACATATGATTTTGTATGGTTGGACCCTTTGTTGTTTGTTGTTTGCCTTACCAGACTGCATACTCCTCCTATGGCCCGCTGTAACCCAGCAGAATCTACTACAATATTGAGAATATATCTTACATGCTTAATGAATTTGGACTGAATAAAATTACGCCATTCAGTGTTGTTCTAGGTCAATAGCAGTTTCCTTGCCATTAATTTCTTTGAAAATGTTTTCATATTGAAATATGTTATATATAATTATATCCTAGAGATGCTAAAGGTATTTCATACATTTTGAAACTATATCACTTAGCTTATTATAATAGATTATATGAAGCAGCATAATTTGTCCATGATCAAGATAGCTTAGTTCTATTATATGAACTTTGAGAATAATTTTATGGAAAAATGTTAAAAACAACTTAGAAGAAAAGTAGTACACATTGTACCTTTCCTCTGTCTGAAATGAATTTCAAAGCAAAACAAAAAATATGTGTATGAGGAAGCATCTTTTGTTTTAGTTTTGCTTTTAAAAATACTTATTCATTTAAAAAATGTTTTCAATTTACCTTATGAGCAGTCAGTAAAAATTATTCAGACTCAATGTAAATTTTTTTTGTATATTTGCTTGTTTTTTAAAATACAAATTCCTTCTCTAAATGCTCATAGTGGGGTATTAGTAAATATTCATTAATTTGCTATAATTTTTTACATACTGTTTTCATCTTTGCTATCTGTTGTACCTCTTGCAACAGAACAGGGAGAGTAAATTGGTATAAACTATTTGAATGACACTTTGAAACTCTGTACTGAAAGCCTTTAAAAATACTCATAAATTTTGGCTCAGAAATTCTTCATCTAAGAATTTATCCTTAGGTGATAATGAAAATTCTATACAAAGATTAATGTAGAAGGACCTTTATTACATCTTTTAACATGCAGGAAAACCATGTAAAATGAAAAAGAGAAAAGGTTAAGTGTCTAGTAACAGAACGGATAAATAAATTATGGTATATCCATACTGTGGGATATTATATGCTTTATAAATTCATATTTTCAAAAGTATTTAATGGCACAAGAAAGTCTCATGGTATAATGTAACCTGAGAAACTCAGGATCATTGGCTATTTGTATTGCATGGTACTGGCTGTTGTGCTATGTGTTAACAGCGCTATGAGTGTTGCCTCGTTTGTTTCAATACATTCAGAAGGAAATGTACTGAATGTTAAGAGATTCGTTCTAGCTGGTGGCACTACAAATAATTAAGCATTTCTTCCTTACACTTTTCTATGTTTTTTTTCCAAAATTTTTACAGTAAATATTTATAATTTTGCTATTAGAAAGATGTTACAGAAGAAAACTGACACTGTGTAGCTCAGCAAAGATAACGGACCCCACAGACCATCATTTAAAAGTATGATTTTTTGTTAGTAGCTGGGGAAGCATAGCCTGAAAGGTGACTGCTCCATAACCAAGAGAGCAGATCATACCAGTCAAACAGAGGAAGGTGAAAAATATTCAGAAACTTCTACTGACCTCATGCCGAACTCAAAGGTTTTGTGTCAGCTCTGCTATTCTCAAGTTCAACAGCCATGGTAGCAGCAAATATTTGGTTCGGATCAAACAATAAAACTCATGTAGTGAAGTTTTTAAACATCATAATATGAAAAATAACATTACCTTTTCAGAGTAATTGGCAATAAATATCATAAGCCTTAGAAAGGCTTATAGTATGGGACTTACTATGTCAATACTAAGGATGAATCCTAAGGAAACAATCTTAAATTGTGAACACATTTATGTACAACTATGTCCAGTGAATTGTTATTTTCAGTGGAAAAATATTAGATGGGAGCTAAATATCTACTAGGGGAATCATTAAATTGATTAATGTATGTTTACTGGAGGGACTCGTGTAGATATTAAGAATACAATAATTTTGAAAATGCTTAAGATGTGATAAGTGAAAATGCAGGATATATCAATGAATCTCCATAAAGGGTTTTCATAACTTTTTATAAAGGAACTGGTATAGAAAAAAAAGAATGGAATTGAAATATACCAAAATGATTAGCATGGTTCTATTTGAGTGTAGGCCAATAGGATAATTTTTTCTTTTATTTTTCTCTAGATTCCAAATTTTCTGAGTATCCTTTTAAAAGACATGAAAAGAAAGATGGTGTTAGAAAAGATTTTGTCTGATTTTAGAATGGAATACTTCCCAAAGAAACAGGACATTTAAAGAATGTCCTCAAATATCCATACCACCTTCACTATTATTCAGTCCTTCCAGGGGCTCCACACCCATCAGTCTCAAGGCAGATAAAATTCATCTTCAAACAAGCCTCATGTTCATGTTCCCAGAAATTCCCTCTGGAATTTCACCTGAAAGCCCTGGGTCACCATTTATCTGAGGGGAATATGGGAATGGTGTGAAGAGGGGTTGGAATTAGACACCATTCAACAAGGAAACATGTTTGAAAATGTGTTTGGTTGAGAATTTTTCATGTAAATTCTCAGACAGCTATGGGAAAAAAATCACCATAAACCCTGCATTCCAGTCTCTGCACAAGAAGTAAATAGCAAGACAGGAGAGGTTGACCTGATGAGAACACAGGAATCCATGCAGTGACCAGTGCACATTCTTGTAACATGATAGCCAAAGGAATTTTAAGTGCTGAGATACAGAATATTCAGTGCTTATTTGTTTGTTCTGCTGTGATGTAAATTTCATCTATTGGCTTTAATCTCCAGTGAAAGTCCATTGCAGACATAGCTTGTATCAATGGCTGTTTGGGGGAATGGGGGAATCAGGATGCTTTCCAATATGGAGTGGTGCAGTGAGGAAAAGGGCCAATATGTATTGCACAGCAAGAACTATGCAACTGATGTTGGGTCAAATCAGAATTACAATATCCTTGCCTCTGCCAGTTTTTCTTTCTAATAGTTAAAAGAGGCTTCTAACATCACAGAGAATAAGGGAATTTATTTTCTAAAATTAATTCATTCAGCCAACAATATTTTATACTGTCTTTATATTCTAGGCACTGTAACAGGCCCTGGAGATATAGTAATTAGCATCCTCTTAGGACTTACATTTACTCTAAAGTTAAAATCTCAAAGAAAAATAAAATGGATAACAAAACCAGTGAAATACAAATACACCTTAATTACATTTAAGTGCCCATCCATTTGTATTCTAGAAGAAAAGAGTAGTTATTTTGTGGTAATATTGCAGGGACCTTACAGATCTGAAAAGATGAAAACATATTTATGCAGCTTTGAGTCATATTGGGTTCTTGCTACTAACAATGATTTAAGATTGGAAGTTTGAGTTTTAGGGCCAACATAGAGCGCTATCAATTCTTGTAGCTCAGGTAATCTACACAGTGGCTGAACTGAGAGTAATATTTGAGAAATTAGTACTCCACTGTCTGGTTTGGAACAAATGGAAGTAGATTTGGGTAAGAGATGAGCTATGGAGATAAACAGTGAAAATGCTGGTCAGAATGGACTTCTTAAAAATTTGGTATTTTCCTCTAACATACTGATTGTGTTTATTTCCAAGCCAAATGGTCAGACCACATGGTTAGAAGTCTCTTGACATCATGTTGAGAACTGGCTCCCTGAATCACTGTAGTATATTCTAATAGCAACTGAACTGAAACAAAACATAGAAATACAGAAGCAGAATGCAATGAAATGCCATAGAGATGGTGTGTTTTCTATTCCTATTTGGTCACAAATATTTAATATGGCTTTAATTAGGGAAATAATATAGAACAACCATCTTGTGATAATTCTGGAAAAAGGTTTCAATGGTCAAATGTTTGGAAAACCATTTTCTTCATGGAAGTTCACAGTGTACTTTGGCCCAATAAAGTCTTAAAAGATATCCAGCAGTAAAGAAACCTCTTATCTTTGCTTATTCAGAGTTTCCTGAAAGTTTTTGACCATGAAATACAGTTTATTTATTTCCTTATTTATTTTGAAATTTTCTTGTTTTGAGAAACATCAGTTATCATCCTGTGAATATACATGCTACTCTAAAATAGCTTAAGCTTTATACAAGAGGATAGTTATATTGAGAGGAGAATTTACTTGAAGTTCATGAATGGTGCATAAACTATATTTGATAGGCAGTGACAAACCTGAAAAAAATATCTTCTGAAGTCTTTGTGATCATTTTTTTCCTATTGAAAGTCAAATGATTTGAAAATAATCAGTTAGGTTCCTAGGCCATACGTGGCTGATAGCAATTTGTTGCATAAATTTGCACTGGTAGATAATCGAATTTTTATCACTCATTTCAAGCTGATTACACTCTTTGAAGATGTTCTACTTTTTCCCCACTTTGCATCTGAGGCACACATTAGCTGGGCAATTGCTTGCAGTTTTTGTTTTCCATTCTCTAGCTTTTAATGCCATTTGAAGATCCAAAAACTTTCAAGAAGCAGCAAAGCAAGAAAGTACTATCCTGTTTGCTAAAAGAAAATAAAACCATTTTCAAGGTATGCTTATTTCCTCAATTTCATGGATGCTAAAATCCATGAATGGGCTTCGTCTCAAGGCCATATTGAGCAGAATTACACTGCTCTGCACCTAATGTTGGATTTCTGCACCTGGGAGTCTTTTTCCTGGGAGAGCATTTCTTATTGAAGATAAGCAGCAAATTCCCCAAGATTAGCAAAACTCTGTAATGACTTTAGTGTTAGACACCTGACAGGATATGCTAATACAATCAAAACTGCCTCTCTGAAAGAGTGACAGCATCCTATGGGCAAAATAAAACAAGACTATACCTTTTTACTTTTTCTGCTAATTAAAATATTGTAATTATAAAGTTAATGAGTAGGTTTCTTGTCCTGCATAGAATTGTTATCTTTCATTATTAAAATATCATTAAAATTTAAAAACTATTTATATTTCACTTGTGCAGAGAGATGACTTGTTCTTGACTAAAGTTTAGATGAATGGCTGGGTTGTGAAGGAACTTAACATTAATAATATACTTTGTCATGTCTGAAAATTCAGTAAAAGAAGTCTCCTTCAAAGTAAGACCCAGACAGCTTTTAAATTTTAATCCTATTTAATAGAAGGCCCGAAGTGAACTTGGTAGAGGTATCTGCTATCAAAACCAAACAGAAATTAATTAAATTAATATCTGTCAAACTAACATGTATTAATCTTATATCATGGGCTAGGGATTCTGAAAGATGCTGGATAGAAAGCAAAGTCATAGTCCCTTTCCTAAACAGGTTTCAGTCAAATAGAGGAGACAATACAGTAAATAGGCAATTATGTCTTGCTCAGTCTCTGAGAGTAGGATGGGTATAGCAATTCATAAATGTTTCCTGAGGAAGTGAACCTGAATTGAATTTTTGAAGGTACTGATGGCCAGGCTTGATGAGCTAAAGGTGCAGGACTTTCCAGGTAGAATGTACTGTATGTGAAAAAGGGACAGAGTGAGAGGGAGCATGTTAAGTTCTAACAATTCAGTTGAGTTAGAACAAGGCCAGAATGTTGAAGGATTGACATGTGGTAAGGCTGGAGAATTGGGCAGGAGCCATATTACAAGGAACCTGGTCTGACTTGTATGCTAAGGAGTTGAGATTTTATTCTGTAGGCAGTGAGGGTCATTGATAAATTTTATTCAGGGATATCATAGGTTGGATCCTATCAAGCACACAGTTATAGTTAAGGTGGGTAGCATTTAAAACATGGTGGTGCTGGTGGTGGTGGTGATATGAGAGAGAAAGAGACTGATTCATTGATTGTAGAATTCAGTAATAGGGGCATTTATGTGGCTGAGCAGTTGTGGTGTTGGGGAGTGGATGGTGGAGTGTGATGGGTATACTACAATGTTGGTTACATTCCTTTTTGTTAAGAATAACTCACCTTTGGAGCCAAGGTTAAGATGTTTTCTCTGCTGTTCAAAAAAATATGGTGATTCTGTTTGTACTGATTCAGGAAGGTAGATGCTTCTAGGATTCAGTTCTGAGTCTGGATGATAAAGATGCCTCCTTTCCTGATCATGTCACTCACCTTTCCTTGATAGACTTGTTTTACTTCTTCAATTTCTTTTCTTTTTTGTGTCTTTCAAATTTTATATCTTTCCGTGATACAATTTAAATTTCTCCCAAAGCCAAATGTATAGCTGATTGTGAAATCAAAACTCAAGCTGTCTTATACTGAGAGTTTATAAGCTTTATTAGTCAAATATTCAGTCATTTGCCCCCCAATTCATCCTTAATAGAGCTGTCAGATTATTCCCTTAAATCCCCTTTTCCACTTTCTATCTATATAGAATAAAATCTTTAGTGTGCCTTTAATTCATATATGATGCACTATCTTTCCAGACACATGTCAATGATTAATTAAAAAAATATATTAGTACTGATTTGGCCCCAAGTTTTTTAAGTACTCCAGTCATGATTTTTTGTTTGAAAAAACTCAACTGGGGACATTCACGAAGGCGGTATGAGAGGTGAGACAGAGAACTCCTCCCAAAACCACAGATAGTGAGAAAATATAGTTAATACAACTAACCCTAAAATAGCAAAAGGAAAGAAGGCTGCAGCAGACTGCATACAGACCTCATGAACAGAGTAGACCTCACGAAACAGGGCACCAGGTCCCCTCTCCTGTGACCCC
Source organism: Smutsia gigantea (assembly GCA_032199065.1). NCBI lineage: Eukaryota > Metazoa > Chordata > Mammalia > Pholidota > Manidae > Smutsia > Smutsia gigantea. The sequence goes on along the minus strand of JAVSCE010007328.1, from coordinate 30,889 downwards.
CAACCTCACTCTAGGGACTGAGCAGCTCCAGAGACTGGAGTTTCTGCACACTAGTGGGCACCACACAGAAGTATGAAACGTCAAAAGAACATGGTCCAGACCAAAATCTCACAAACCCCAGAAAGAGGGCCAAATGAAACCAAACTCACCAATCTTCCTGAGAGTTCAAAGTAAAAATTATAAACATGCTTATGGAGGTACAGAAAAATATTCAAGACTTCAGGAATGGGACTTCCGGGAAGATGGCGGTGTGAGCAGGGCGGCAGAAATCTCCTCCCAACACTATATTTATCTACGAAAACACAGAAAATACATCTATTCCTAAAAGAGAAACGAGAATACACAGGAAAGCGCACAGCGTGCAGCTACACCCGAGAGCACTCGGCACCCCAAGAGGCAGGTAACATACGGAGCCGCAACACGGCGGGACCCTAGCACTCCCCCACCCCAGCGCACCGGCGGGAGGAGAGGATTCAGAGCCGGGAGGGAGTGGAAGTACACCCCGCGAAGTAGCCAGCCCCGGTGATCTGCGCGGGGAGCGCTGACCCACATTGCGCAGTGCAGCGGAGATTGGAGAGACAGAGGGGCAGGATCTGAGTGGGGAAGGCGCCAGGGTGCTTGCAGCCGGCTCCTGGGAAGGAAAAAAAAAAAGCGCACGCTTTCTTCAGTGGTCTTAAAGAGACAGGAGCCCAGGGGAGATGCCGGATCGCCCCAGCACACTCAGCCCAGCAGGCTGGGAGTCCTGGGGAGTTTCAGACGCCTTAGCTGGCGACTGAGGAAGCGTAGCCATACTTACACTTCTCACTGAGATCAACAGCCTCCTATTCTTTCCCACCCCTGCCAGAGCGATAAAGGGCCCTGCGGAGCGGCACAGTCACAGCTGTGGAGTAGTGGGGCAATAGCGCCACCTACAGCATTCCCACAGAATCTACGTCCGGTGGGCAATTTTTTTGTTTTTTTTGTTTTGTTTTTTCTTTTCTTTCTTTTTTTCTTTCCTTCTTTCTTTTTTTTTCTCTTCTCTTTTTAAAGTCTTAAAGAGCACAGCTGACATACATGGCAACTATCAGTGACCAATTATATAGCCATGAAAAGACAGAGGAATATGGTTCAGACCAAAATCAACCAGACAACCCCAGAGAGGGAGTCTGAAGGGATGGAAATGCACAGCCTTCCTGAAAAAGAATTCAGAATAAAAGTCATAACCATGCTGATGGACCTACAGAGAAATGTGCAACAGCTGAGGGAGGAAGTGAGGGAACTGAGGAAAGACAATACAGAAATCAGACAAGCGATCGACGGTCTTAACAGCAGAATGGATGAGATGCAAGAGACTGTTAATGGAATAGAAAACAGAGAACAGGAGTACAGAGGAGCTGAGGCAGAGAGAGATAAAAGGATTTCTAGGAATGAAAGAATATTAAGAGAACTGTGTGACCAATCCAAACGGAACAATATTCGCATTATAGGAGTACCAGAGGAAGAAGAGAGAGAAAAAGGGATAGAAAGTGTCTTTGAAGAAATAATTGCTGAAAACTTTCCCTCGCTGGGGAAGGAAGTAGTCTCGCAGTCCACCAAAGCACATAGATCTCCCAACACAAGGGACCCAAGGAAGACAACACCAAGACACATAATAATTAAGATGGCAAAGATCAAAGATAAAGACAGGATATTAAAGGCAGCTAGAGAGAGAAAAAAGATCACCTACAAAGGAAAACCCATCAGACTATCATCAGACTTCTCAACAGAAAACTTACAGGCCAGAAGAGAATGGCATGATATATTTAACGTTCTGAAACAGAAGGGCCTCGAACCAAGAATATTGTATCCAGCACGATTATCATTTAAATATGATGGAGGGATTAAACAATTTCCAGATAAACGAAAGTTGAGAGAGTTTGCCTCTCATAAACCACCACTACAGGATATCTTAAATGGACTGCTCTAGACGGAAACACACCTAAGGCTAAAAAGATGTCACCAGAGAAAATAAATTCATAGCAAAGAAAGCAGACCATCCAAATACTAACTAAAAGCAAAGAATAAAACACCTATTATAGAAAGAATGGAGGAGGAGGAATAAGAAGGGAGAGAAAGAAAGAAACATCAGACTGTGTTTACAATAACTTAACAAGAAAGTTAAGTTAGATTGTTAGATAGTAAAGAAGCAACCCTTGAACCCTTGGTAACCACGAATCTAAAGCCAGCAATGGCAATAACTACATACCTATCAATAATCACCCTAAATGTAAATGGACTGAATGCACCAATCAAAAGACACAGAGTAACAGAATGGATAAAAAAGCAAGACCCATCTATATGCTGCCTACAAGAAACTCACCTCAAATCCAAAGATATACACAGACTAAAAGTGAAGGGATGGAAAAAGATATTTCATGCAAACAACAAAGAGAAAAAAGCAGGTGTTGCAGTACTTGTATCAGACAAAATAGACTTCAAAACGAAGAAAGTAGCAAAAGATAAAGAAGGACATTACATAATGATAAAGGGGTCAGTCCAACAAGAAGATATAACCATTATAAATATATATGCACCCAACACAGGAGCGCCAGCATATGTGAGACAAATAATCCTAAAGACTCCACTCCAAAACTACTTGAACTAATATCTGAATTCAGCAAAGTTGCAGGATACAAAATTAACACACAGAAATCTGTTGCTTTCCTATACACTAATGATGAACTAACAGAAAGAGAAATCAGAAAAACAATTCCATTCACAATTGCATCAAAAAGAATAAAATACCTAGGAATAAACCTAACGAAGGAAGTGAAAGACCTGTACTCTGAAAACTACAAGACACTCCTAAGAGAAATTAAAGAGGACACTAACAAATGGAAATGCATCCCATGCTCTTGGCTAGGAAGAATAAATATTGTCAAAATGGCTATACTACCTAAAGCAATCTACAGATTCAACGCAATCTCTATCAAACTGCCGACAGCTTTCTTCAATGAACTGGAACAAATAATTCTAAAATTCATATGGAACCACAAAAGACCCCGAATAGCCAAATTAATCCTGAGAAGGAGTAATAAAACAGGGGGAATTACACTCCCTGACTTCAAGCTCTACTACAAAGCCACAGTAATCAAGACAATGTGGTATTGGCACAAAAAGAGACCCACAGACCAGTGGAACAGAATACAAAATCCAAACATTAACCCAAGCATATACAGTCAATTAATATTTGATAAAAGTGCCTTGGATATACAATGGGGAGATGACAGCCTCTTCAGCAGCTGGTGTTGGAAAAACTGGACAGCTACATGTAATAGAATGAAACTGGGCTACTGTCTAGCCCCATACACAAAGGTAACCTCAAGGTGGATCAGAGACTTGAATGTAAGTCATGAAACCATAAAACTCTTAGAGAAAAACATAGGCAAAAATCTCTTGGACATAAACATGAGCAAGTTCTTCATGAACATATCTCCCCGGGCAAAGGAAACAAAAGCAAAAATGAACAAGTGGGACTATATCAAGCTGCAAAGCTTCTGTACTGCTAAGGACACCATCAGTAGAACAAAAAGACATCCTACAGTATGGGAGAATATATTCATAAAAAACGTATCTGATAAAGGGTTGACATCCAAAATATATAAAGAGCTCATGCACCTTAACAAACAGAAAGCAAATAATCCAATTAAGAAATGGGCAGAGAACATGAATAGACACTTCTCTAAAGAAGAAATTCAGATGGCCAACAGGCACATGAAAAGATGCTCCACATCGCTAATCATCCAAGAAATGAAGATTAAAACCACAATGAGATATCACCTCACACCAGTGAGGATGGCCAACATCCAAAACACAAACAACAACAAATGTTGGTGAGGATGTGGAGAAAAGGGAACCCTCCTACACTGCTGGTGGGACTGCAAATTAGTTCAACCATTGTGAAAAGCAGTATGGAGGTTCCTCAAAAAACTCACAATAGAAATACCATTTGACCCAGGAATTCCACTCCTAGGAATTTACCCTAAGAATGCAGCAGCCCAATTTGAAAAGGACAGATGCACCCCTATGTTTATTGCAGCACTATTTACAATAGCCAAGAAATGGAAGCAACCTAAGTGTACATTAGTAGATGAATGGATAAAGAAGATGTGGTACATATACACAATGGAATATTATTCAGCCATAAGAAGAAAACAAATCCTACCATTTGCAACAACATGGATGGAGCTAGAGGGTATTATGCTCAGTGAAATAAGCCAAGCCGAAAAAGACAAGTATCAAATGATTTCACTCATATGTGGAGTATAAGAACAAAGAAAAAAACTGAAGGAACAAAACAGCAGCAGACTCACAGAACCCAAGAACGGACTTACAGGTACCAAAGGGAGGGACTGGGGAAAATGGGCAGAAAGGGAGGGATAAGAGGGAAAAAGGGGCATTACGATTAGCAGATGTAATGTTGGGGGGGCACGGGGAGGGCAGTACAACTCAGAGAAGACAAGTAGTGATTCTATAGCATCTCACTACGCTGATGGACTGTGACTGTAATGGGGTTGGTGGGGGGGACCTGATGAAGGGGTAGTTTAATAATCATAATATTGCACATGTAATTGTAAATTAATGATAATAAAATAAATTATAAAAAAAAGACTTCAGGAATGAATTTAAGATGGAGATTCAATCATTAAGAAATATCATATCTGAAATGAGATATACAATGGAGGGATATAAAAGCAGATTAGATGTAGTAGAAGAGATGGTAAATGGAATAGAAATTAGAGAAGAGGAATACAAAGAAGCTGAGGCACAGAAAGAAAAAAGGATCTCTAAGAATGAAAGAATATTGAGAGAACTGTGTGACGTATCCAAATGGAACAATATTCACATAATACGGGTACCAGAAGAAGAAGAGAGAGAAAAAGGGATAGAAAATATCTTTGAGGAGGTTATTGCTGAAAACTTCCCCAATCTGGGGAAGGAGATAGTCTCTCAAGCCATGGAGGTGCACAGATCTCCCAACACAAGAGACCCAAGGAAGACAACATCAAGACATATAATAATTAAAATTGCAAGGATCAAGGATAAAGACAGACTTTCAAAAGCAGGTGGAGAGAGAAAAAAGATCACATACAAGGGAAACCCATCAGGCTATCATCAGATTTCTCAACAGAAATCTGGTATTACAGGCCAGAGGGGAGTGGCATGATATGTTTAATGCAATGAAGCAGAAGGGCTTTGAACCAAGAATACTGTACCCGGCAAGGTTATCATTGAAATTTGAAGGAGGGATTAAACAATTTTCAGATTAGCAAAAGCTGAGAGAATTTACCTCCCACAAACCTCCTCTACAGTGCATTTTGGAGGGACTCCTATAGATGAAAGTATTCCTAAGGCTAAATAGATGTCACTCAAGGGATAGACAAAGAGTGCAGAATATGATTCATAACATACAAAGAATAGAGGACGAAGGAAAAGGAGAAAAAAAAGAAGAATCTTTAGGTTGTGTTTGTAATAGCATATGAAGTGAGTTAAATTAGACTGTTAGATAGTAAGGGAATTACCCTTGCACCTTTGGTAACCACGAATCTCAAGCCTGTAATGTCAATAAGTACATACCTATCGATAATTACCCTAAATGTAAATGGCCTGAGCACCAATCAAAAGACATAGAGTCACTGAATGGATAAAAAAACAAGACCCATCTATATGCTGCCTACAAGAGATTCACTTCAAACCCAAAGACATACATAGACTAAAACTGAAGGGATGGAAAAAGATATTTCATGCAACTAATAGGGAGAAAAAAGCAGGAGTTGCAGTACTTGTATCAGACAAAATAGACTTTAAAACAAAGAAAGTCACAAGAGACAAAGAAGGACATTACGTAATGATAAAAGGGTGAGTCCAACAAGAGGATATAACTATTATAAATATCTATGCACCCAACACAGGATCACCTACATATGTGAAACAAATACTAACAGAATTAAAAGGGGAAATAGAATGCAATGCATCATTTTCGGAGACTTCAACACACCACTCACTCCAAAGGACAGACCAACCAAGCAGAAAATAAAGAGACAGAGGCACTGAGCAATGTATTAGAACAGATGCACCTACTGGACATCTACAGAACTCTCCATTGAAAAGCAACAGGATACATATTCTTCTAAGTGCACATGGAACATTTTCAAGAATCGATCATATACTAGGCCACAAAACGAACCTCAGTAAATTCAAAATGATTGCAATTGTACCAACCAACTTCTCTTCTCAGATCACAAAGGTATAAAACTAGAAATGAATTACTCAACATAAAAAAGCCCACAAACACACCGAGGCTTAATAAAATGCTCCTAAATAATCAATGGATCAATTACCAAATAAAAACAAAGATCAAGCAATATATGGGGACAAATGACAATAATTCAACACTGCAAAATCTGTGGGACGCAGCAAAGGCCGTGCTAAGAAGGAAATATATTGCAATACAGGCTTACCTCAGGAAAGAAGAATAATCCCCAAAGGAAGAGTCTAAACTCACAATTAATGAAACTAGAAAGGAAGAACAAATGAGGCCCAAAGTCAGTAGAAGGAGGGTCATAATAAAGATTAAAGCAGAAATAAATAAAATTGAGAAGAATAAAACAATAGAATCAATGAAAGCAGGTGCTGGTTCTTCGAGAAAATAAAGTATAAAAACCCCTAGCCAGACTTATCAAGAAAAAAAAGAGTATACTCACATAAACAGAATCAGAAATGAGAAAGGAAAAATCACTACAGACAACACAGAAATTCAAAGAATTATTAAAGAATACTATGAAAAATTATATGCTAAGAAACTGGATAACCTAGAAGAAATGAACAGTTTTCTAGAAAAATACAACCTTCCAAGGCAGACCCAGAAAGAAACAGAATATCTGACCAGACCAATAACCAGCAACAAAATTGAACTGGTAATCAAAAAACTACCTAAGAACAGAACCCCTAGATCAGGTGGTTTCACTACTGAATTTTATCAAACATTTCGTGAAGACCTAATACCCATCCTCCTTAAAGTTTTCCAAAAAGTGGAAGAGGGAATACTTCCAAACTCATTCTACGAGGCCAATGTCACTCTAACACCAAAACCAGGCAAAGACATCACAAAAAAAAAAGAAAATTGCAGAGGAATATCCCTGATGAACATAGATGCAAAATACTCAACAAAATATTAGCACACCAAATTAAAAAGTACATTAAAAAATCATCCATCATGATCAAGTGGGATTCATCCCAGGGATGCAAGGATGTTACCATATTTGAAAATCCATCAACATCATCCACTACATCAACAAAAAGAAGAAGAAAAACCACATGATCATCTCCATAGATGCTGAAAAAGCATTTGACAAAAATCAATATCCATTCATGATAAAAACTCTCAACAAAATGGGTATAGAGGGCAAGTACCTCAACATAATAAAGGCCATATATGACAAACCCACCGCCAACATTATACTTAACAGCGAGAAGCTGAAAGCTTTTCCTTTCAGATCGGAAACAAGACAAGGATGCCCACTCTCCCACTTTTATTCAACATAGTTCTGGAGGTCCTAGCCATGGCAATCAGACAGCAAAAAGAAATAAAAGGCATCCAGAATGGCAAGGAAGAACTCAAACTGTCCCTATTTGCAGATGACATGATATTGTGTATAAAAAACCCTAAAGATTCCACTCCAAAACTACTAGATCTAATATCTGAATTCAGTAAAGTTGCCGGATACAAAATTAATACACAGAAATCTGTTGCATTCGTATACACTAACGATGAATTAGCAGAAAGAGAAAGCAGGAAAGGAATTCCATTCACAATTGCGTCAAAAAGAATAAATTACCTAGGAATAACCCTAACGAAGGAAGTGAAAGAACTATACTCTGAAAACTACAAGACATTCATGAGAGAAATTAAAGAAGATACCAATAAATAGAAACACATCCTTTGCTTATGGATAGGAAGAATTAATATTGTCAAAATGGCCGTTCTGCCTAAAACAATCTACAGATTCAATGCAATCCCTATCAAAATGCCAACAGCATTCTTCAGTGAACTAGAGCAAATAGTTCTAAAATTCATATGGAACCACAAAAGACCCCAAATAGCCAAAGCAATCCTGAGAAGGAAGAATAAAGCAGGTGGAATTATGCTCCCTGACTTAAAGCTCTACTACAAAGGCACAGTAATCAAGACACTTTGGTACTGGCACAAGAACAGACCTATAGACCAATGGAACAGACTAGAGAGCCCTGATATAAACCCAAGCATATGTGGTCAATTAATATATGATAAAGAAGCCATGGATATACCATGGTGAAATGACAGCCTCTTCAACAGCTTGTGTTGGCAAAACTGGACAGCTACATGCAAGAGAATGAAACTGGATTATTGTCTAACCCCATACAGAAAAGTAAACTCAAAATGGATCAAAGACCTGAATATAAGTCATGAAACCATAAAACTTTTAGGAAAATACCTAGGCAAAAATCTCTTGGACATAAACATGAGCAACTTCTTCATGAACATATCTCCGTGAGCAAGGGAAACAAAAGCAAAATGATCAAGTGGGACTATATCAAACTTAAAAGCTTCTGTACAGCAAAGAACACCATCAGTAGAACAGAAAAGATACCCTACAGTATGGGAGAATATATTCATAAATGACATATCTGATAGGGGATTGACATCTAAATTATATAAAGAGCTCACATACCTGAACAAACAAAAAGCAAATAGGCCAATTAAAAAATGGGCAGAGGAGTTGAACAGACACTTCTCCAAAGAAGAAATTCAAATCGCCAACAGGCACATGAAAAGATGCTCCACATTGCTAATCATCAGAGAAATGAAAATTAAAACCACAATGGGATATCACCTCACACCAGTAAGAATGGCCACCATCCAAACAATAAACAACAACAAATGTTAGCGAGCATGTGGAGAAAAGGGAAACCTCCTACACTGCTGGTGGGAATGTAAATTAGTTCAACCATTGTGCAAAGCAGTATGGAGGTTCCTCAAACCTCAAAATAGAAATATCATTTGACCCAGGAATTCACCCCTAGGAATTTACCCTAAGAATGCAGCAATGCAGTTTGAAAAAGACATATGCACGCCTATGTTTATCGCAGCACTATTTACAATAGCCAAGACAAGGAAGCAACCTAAGTGTCCATCAGTAGATGAATGGATGAAGAAGATGTGGTACATATACACAATGGAATATTATTCAGCCATAAGAAGAAAACAAATCCTACCATTTGCAACAACATGGATGGAGCTAGAGGGTATTATGCTCAGTGAAATTAGCCAGGCAGAGAAAGACAAGTATCAAATGATTTCACTCATTTTTGGGGTATAAGAACAAAGAAAAGACTGAAGGAACAAAACAGTAGCAGACTCACAGAACCCAAGAATGGACTAACAGTTACCAAAGAGAAATGGACTGGGGAGCATGGGTGAGAAGGGAGGGATAAGGGGGAAAAAGGGGTATTACAATTGGCACACATAATGTAGTTGGGGGGCTATGTGAAGGCAGTATAACACAGAGAAGACAAGTAGTCATTCTATAGCATCTTAGTACGCTGATGCATAGTGACTGTAATGGGGTATGTGGCGGGGACTTGATCATAGAGGGAGTCTAGTAACCATAATGCTGCTCATGTCATTGTACATTAATAATACCAAAATTAAAAAAAAAAATTCAACTTACTTAAAATGTGAAGAGATAATCTGACGGGAGTTTTTGGAAAGGTTCACGAGTCAGACTTCAAATGTAGGGTCACGAATTATTGTCAGGCTCTGTGAGCTACAAGAACAAAGTATCGGAAAGTCAGTTACTGTGCTGTTTCTTCCTCCAGGCCTCCCTGGAGTCAGCCCTGCTCCTCTTCATGTCCCTGTTTGAATTCTGTGTCTAAAGAATGGCTCTTTTTAGGTGTGAATTGGTGGTCCCAATCTGGATTGGATGCAGTCTCTTCCTCATTTGAGTCACCTCTTAGCCCACTCCTATCATTTAAGGCCAGGGGCTAGGTTACATGGGCCAGTGCCCACTCAGTGGAGGTGTGGAGTAGAGAGTCTGAAAGAATGGAGAGGTTCTCCAAGAAAGGAATGTGAGGGCAGGAATAAAATCATTGGCACAACTGAGCCTTATTCCTGAACCTGCTGCTACTCTTCTACCTTTTTTGCCCTAAGAGCAACTGACAAATATCAACTTACTTTCTAACTGTTTAATTTAGATGCTAATGAGCAGTGAATAACAAAACCGTGGACCTGAATAAGGAAAAGGTCTAAGGGGAAACTCATGAAGAAGATAATGAACCCTTAAATAATCCAGTATTACCTGGCATATCTGTGACCTCCTATCTGTAGGGCAGGAGGACTCACACTTCTTCCCAAACAACTGGTGTGGTTACAGTGACCTGAATTTTCCACTGCCAAAGTAGAACAAGTTGAATTAGTTCCATGACTCTTTCCTGGAAACTGCTTGGTACTTAACCTCTCCTCACCCTCTGCTAGCAATTTAGAATTGGTTATTTGTCTTGTTTCTATTTTTGCTGTTTTATTCTGCTCTTTTCACAAACTGCACTCTTAGTATATTGCTTTGCTTTCTTAAGAATAAGAATATCAATGTCCTTAGGAGAAGATCATGTAAAATTTAACCCGGCATGCCTTTTCATATGGACAGAAGCTTTCTGGAGCTTTTAACCTCTGTTTCATGTGTGTGCATGGATGAGGATGTATAGGTATAGGAACACTTCCTTTCCCCTGGGGTGCTCCAGGATTATAACTGGGGGGGGGGGGTGAAGGATATAGTCTTCTATTCCACTGTTAACTTTGGCAAAATAGCAGTAGACCTAGGGGGCACTACTAAGTTGATGTTGAAGTTGTGGCTTAGCATTGAAAATATGCAAACTAGTTTTCAATGGATTTATGTAATTGTGGTTTGACATATGGTCTTATTTCAGGAACTTTCTTCCCTAAATGATAGTCTCTCTATTGAATAATTGTCTGCTTTGCCAATGGTAGAAAAATAAGGGAAAGCAGTTTAATTTTTTTAAAAGACCATTCATTAACTGAAACCAATTTTTTTCAATCCCTTAACACTAAGGTTTCCCCAGTGGTGTGTCTGAAGCATTAGAGAATACAGAATGAGGCTCAGTGGCCCATACCTTTTGAAATAAAGAGCGCCAAAATCTCAAGTGTTTTATGATCTATATGGAAGGTAGGCTACTATTTTTCACTTGTCAATTCGTTGGCATCCTCATTTTCAGTTACTTCCTTTTCCTCTTTACTTCGGCGGCCTACTTCCATAGTCATGTCTTGCCGTTAAATGTTCCATCCTGTAATTTCTAATTAAAGAATACAACTTTCTCACCCAACTCCCATGATGCCTATTTTTAGATTGTTTCGTCTTCCATCCCCTGACTCATTTCCCAGTTCACCAGCTCCCTCCTTTCTTCACCACCATTGTACTCAGTTTAATCCCAAGGCCTATGACGTCAAGGAAGCTCTCACTCATAACTCCCTTTTCTCTTCCCTTTTGTCATACCTCTCTGGCAGAATCCCATTCCTAGATGAACTCAACTGTCTGCTTTATTTGTCCCTATGCTCAGGATGCACAGAGGTCCTAGACAAAATAAAGAAGCAGATTGCTGGTCCACCAAAGTTAGATATTTTGTGACGTATTAATATAATGAAATACTGTATAGAAATGAATATGAATGGATTATTTCTATACCCCAATAGCATGACAAATCTTATCAGCATAATGCTTTGTGGAAGAACGCTGAAACAAAAAGTGTAACATTCCATACATAAATTTCAAATGCAGCAGGTCAATCTCTTGTGTTAGGAGTCAGGACATTGACTATTGGTGGGGCAAGAGGTGATCGTTTGAGAGGCACACAGCAGCTTCTGAATTCTGGTAGTGCTCTACTTCTTGGCTGGGTGGAGGCAGATGGATATATTAACACTGTGTACATTCACTGAGCCGTATAATTAAGATGTGTATGCTTTTCTATGCGAGAGTTTTACTTGAATATACACCTTTATTAAAACTTTTGGACATGCCTGTAATTTGAGGTATTTAGAGTTACAAGGAGTTAATATAAAAAACAATGAAAAAAAAACCCCTGTTATTGTTTAAAGCCTGGGAAAATTTTCCATCAAAGAGCAAGATAGTATAATAAAAGAGTATGGTCTTTGGGATCAGACTGTTTAGAGTTCAAATCCTAAATTTATTGCTTACTAGCTTTGTGATTTTAAATACATTATTTGATGTTTTGCCAATTGGTTTCAGCCTGGACAAGTTCACTATGGGTTCAGTAAGAATGAGGAATGACAGTGGAACATTCTTGGGGTGAAAGGGTTTATTACCTGGCTTGTTCTCCTGGCAATAGGTGGCACACTATTGTCTGCATCCAACCATCTGCAGGTCTGTAATCTTTATCTATGCCTCCGCCCAGAGCGTTGGGCAGACCTCTTTATGTAGTGACTCAGTCAATAATAGCTTATTGCCTATGGGTGTGGAAGCAGTAGCCTAGCAGCAGGCCAGTTACATCATCAAGTGGTTTAGGTTCAGCTGAGGATCCTGGCCATAGGACCCTTCACTTTACCCATACTCCACCCCTCCAGGATTCTTGCATCACAATCTACATGCCCTCAATCCTCCACTATAGCCTCTGTGCGAGAAAGCTGGAGCATTGTAACCATATTCAACAACAGCAACAGAGGATAACAACAACATAGAGATAATAACAAAAATTAAGATACAAAATTTTATACAGGTAACAAAACTTATAATAATCCTCAAGCCTGGGGAGGATATTCCAGCTATATTCAAAACCAGCTCAACTCAGATGAGTTCATGACTCATACTTAGTAGTGGAACTGATAGGGGCTCCATGCATCCCAGTGAGTAGCAGATTTTTGTTAGGGTGTGTGCCCAATCCACAAAGACCTTAAGGGTGATAAGACATGTTTTAATGACACCAACATGGACAAGATTTGCCTATAGGTAGGATGCATGCGAGAGAGTGGTCCTGTGATAAGACTGTAGCAGGAAGGCGGTCCCTCCAGGTTTAGTATACCATACCTTTACCCCTCTCCCCATGGGGCTTACTGAGGGGTCTATGTATAGTGCTCTTGGAGGTGCATGCACTGGCCATAGTGATAAAACAAAACTCCCTGGTAAGATGTTCTTACCATCTGGCCATTTAGGATATACTGTTGTGATTTTTGGGGACCACTCTGCTATTACTTCAGGAATACACAGGAGGCCAGCTTCCAGGCCTTGTCCCCAAGGTGCCAGGAGAGCCACCCATCATTGGCCCATGTGTCAAAATGTCCAAGGCCATTCAGTGGAGTCTCCAGGGTTTAGTGCAGTTGGTGCTGACAGCATGATATTCTGGTGGCCAAACCTCAGCTTCAATGATTCTTCCTTGGTTTGTACTTGCAGTTGTATAGGGAAGGCAGCAATATGTGTTAGCATGTCTACGGGGCTTAGGGCTCCCTTTTGGGTTATCTTATTCAAATGCCATAGCACTGTCCATAAGCAGACTGACCATCCCTGCAGACTATTCGTGTCTGACTTTAGTCCAGATTTTAACAAACCATTATACCTCTCTATCATGGCTGTCATGGTAGGATTGTATGGCACATGAAACTTCCATTTGATTCCCAGCTGTCACACCCATTCTTGTAGTGCATGTCCAGTAAAATGGGTGCCTTGATCACTCTCAATTACCTGTGGTCAGCCATAGGCTGCAAAGAGATGCTCCAGGCTTCTTTTGGTCATCTGTTGGTCTTCACAGCGTGTAGGAAAAGCAACCAGAAGTCCAGTAGCTGTGTCCACATATTGGCATATTGGTACTCTTCTGACATGTGCAGAGGGTCGATATAGTCTATCTGCCACCTGATGAGGGGTATCAGCCCCTTAGCTATTGTCCCATGTTGCTGTGGAACTCATTGTAAGTCCCTTTTAGAGCATACGACACACTCCTGCCGGGCTCTGCTGAGTTCTTCAAAGGTCAAAGACAAGCCCCACTGATGAGCTGTATCCCATATTGTCATTTGCCTCATGTGCAACAAATGCTGATGTAACCATTGGGCTGCATTAGAGGCAGGCTTTTTTTCTAACCAACATATCTGGGCCAGTTCATCTGCTTCATTATTTTCTGGGGATGCCAGGGCAAATGACCTGTCACATGATATACTGTAACTGTTTTAGTCTGACCACAGGCCCATAAGTCTTGCCACAGTTCTTGCCCCTAAAGGGGTCTGTGACCAACCAACCAGTTGGCATGGTACCTTTTTTGTAGCTACAGCTGTTAGTGCAGACAACTATAGGGGAGGGCTCCTGGCTGATCACAAGCCACACGGCCCACAACTCTGCCCATTGGCTGCTCTTCTCCTCACCGTCTTCCATCCATATTGTCTCAGTCTTAGGATGGAAAGCTATGGCCCTCCATTTTGGGGCTGCCCACAGCTGTAGCCATCTGTGTACCATGCATCTTCGTGTATAGGGGCTCTTCCCTCCTTATAAGGACTCTGCTAGTAGTGGTTCTTAAGTAAATTATTCCTGCTTTTCAACAGTATATGTCACTGGCCCCAGTAACCATTGGAGTTCTTCACTCAAGGGGCTCCTAGAAAGGGTACTATGCTGCTGTAGGTATGCACCCCACTTGGCCAATGTAGGCATTTATGCTACACCACTCTTTGGCTTTTGGGTCCAGTCTTGTACCCACCCCAAGATGGGATAGGTGGTTATTACCTTTATCAGGGCCATTCCATTGATGGGTTCTGTAGCCAGAAAGGTATGATACATGACAGCCAGTTGTTTTTCTATCAACATGTATTGTACCTTTGCTCCTTTCCAGAGTTGTGACCAGAATCCAATGAGTTGTTGAGTTCATTCAAGCCACTGCCAGAGACCCCACTCATAACTGTCTTCAGTCATGTGAACATCCAGCTCACAGGGCATTGATGGGTCTATCACACTCAAGGGCTGCATGGCCTTGACTGCCCGTTTTGCTCTAGCAGATGCATGTGTCTCATCCCAGTTTCACCTTTCTTACCAACTGGTATAATATATAAATTTCTGAATTTGTGCCAAGTACTGGATAAACACTCTCCAACAGCCTAGAATACACCAAAACTCCTGTAACAATGCCACAGTTGTAGGGAGAGGAAAGGCCTGGACTTTATCTGTGACTGCTTTTGATATAACTTTAGTCTTACCTGACCAGACAACCCCTGAGAATTTGACTGACAAACCAGGTCCCTGAACCTAGGTGCTGTTCACATCCCATCCTTTCTCCTGTAGATGTTGCAGCATTCCAGGTGCTGCACCTTCTAGATCTGAAAGAGAATTGGATGTGAGCATAACATCATCAATGTAATGGTACAGCCGCACCGTTGGCGGTTTCTCCCATGTAGCCATGTCCTGGGCTATAAGTCCATGACAGATGGTGGGGCTGTGGAGGTATCCCTGTGGGAGGACGGTGAAAATCCATTGCCATCCTTCCCACATGAAGGCAAACTGTTCTTGACTTTCCTGCTCAATGTCAATGGAAAAGAAGTCATTAGCAAGATCTACCACATAATGGTATGTTCCTAGTTCATGACCGAGAATATCCATCAGGTCTGCAATAGAGGATACGGCAGCATGCATAGTGGGTATGACTTTATTCAGTTCTCTGTAATCCGTGGTCATACACCAGGAGCCATCTGACTTTTTTACTGGCCACACTGGGGAATTGAAAGGACTGTGGGTGGGCTTTATAATACCCACCTTTTCTAGTTCCTGGAGGGTTTCCCCAATTTCTTTATGACCTCCAGGCAATTTGTATTGTTTGGTATTAGTCACTCACGGAGGCACAGGCAAAGGCCAATGGGCGGGTGCCTAGCCTGTCCCCTCAGAACTGCCTTCACCACACGTACTCTCAGTTTGAACTCACCTGCAGTGGTCTGCAACCATAGGCCCTGCAGAATATCAATCCCCAAAATATACTCAGGAATGGGAGATATATACAGAGTATACTCTTGGGGGTAGACGCCCTATTCCCAAAGGGATTTGGGCTTGTTTCACTCTGATAGCCTTACCCCTGTATCTGTCTATGATAGTGGGGGGTCCCGGGAAACCACTCAGGATTACCATGAATCAGTGAATATTCAGCTTCTGTGTCCACCAGAGCCAGGACACATTGTATGTTCACTGGGGACCAATGGATAGCTATTTCAACATGTGGCCTCAGTCCCCCCTGGTCCCCCAGGGCAGATACCTCTACCTTACCCTCAACCAAACCGTGTTCCCCAATCATCTACCTGTGGGTTCAAGTTTGATTGGCTCACCCTCCAGCAGGAAGTCTTGCAAACACACAGGCCAGACTTGTGGCTCTGTCTCTGCCCTCTGCCTCTTTGTTCTTACTGGCTGGAACTGCTGCTCTGGTTTCCGTTGTTGTCACAGCTCTAGTAGGATTCTATTTGACTTCCCATCTAATTTCCTTCCATATGCTCCTGCTTGTAGTAAATCAACCCACATCTGGGTTCTTGTAACCTTCATGGGGCCCTTTAAATTCTTCCTCTGAGTCTTAGCAGACCTTATTTCTTTTCTGTGTTCTCATGTTTCAGCCTCTCCTGTCTGTTACTGTATGGGTCACCTCACTTATGGGCTGCCCTAAGTGAGGGCCAAGAATGGCCACTAGAGACCCAGAGAAGGATGTGGGAGCTGTTTGAAGCACAACATTTCTCATCCCTGTAGTAAAAGACTTCTCATCTGGGACATGATTCTCTCGACTATAGATGTCATTTTTTATGCCCAGCTCCTGTAACACCTGTTACAGCGTAGCATATGACTGCCATCTAGCAGAGAGGATGGTAAATCACCCTGACTGGGCCACACAGCACGAAGTGCAGCCATAAGCCAATCAAGGAGGGAGTGATTTCCTGGGGTCTGATGTGCATTTTGTACTTGCTGCCTCAAGGCAGGCTGCACTGTCAGGGAAGACAGCTTTCCCATCTCTGATTTAGACAGAACAGTTCTGTCCATCCCTAAATCCCACAGATGCAGAATCCAAGCTGATATTGACTCTGAGGGCTTCTGCTGAAACTGGGAGCCCAAATCCACCAGCTCGGCCTGAGTATAGTGGTGGAGCATAAATTGTTCTATGAACTGTGGAGGGCGCTGCACCTCCCCTGAAGGAACCCTCGGTGGTTGTGTCTTTATTTTCTTTACAACCACTGGGCATGCTTTCAATAGAGAGGGGTCGGTGCCCTTTATTCTTCTCCAGCTCCTCCATTTCCATGGATGATGGCCCCTTTCTCACCACTCTCCTGAGTGCCTCCTCTGTTTGTCCTCCATCCTTTACCTTTGTGCCTCATAGTGATGCCATTTCAGTTACCAACAAATTTTTACCTCCTCAGTGGCACCTTGCGGCCAGCATTCTTGTGCTATCTGTGCTCAAATCAATGCCATTTCATTCTTCAGTGAATAATCCATGGCAGTTTTCAGCTCACGTTCTTCTGCTGCCATTTCTTCTGTCTCAGGAGCATGGTCTTCTCATCCATAGACTTTTTATACTATGAAAAGCAGCCAACCCACAGTCCCCACTGCCTCATGGGCACTCTGTTTCTCAAAGGACCTACTTACTATACCAAGGGCCACCCCTACTGCCTCAGGTATCACCTCCACCTGCCTCCAGTCCTGCAGTGGGGCCCAGCCCTTTAAGAGGCAAGCCCCACAGACCACATACCCATTGGGGGATACTTGACTGTCTCCCATTCATAGGGACAGCCCGCTGAATCACCCCTCCCATAAGGGCAGCCTGTTCTTTTCCTTGGTCAGCAATGAACCCTGCTGATGTCGCCAATTGTGCCAATGGGGTTCAGCCCTGGGCAAGTTCACTATGGATTCAGTGAGACCAAGGAATGACAATGGAACATTCTTGGGGTGAAAGGGTTTATTACCTGCTTGTTCTCCTGGCAAAAGATGGAGCACTAGAATTATGTGTCTGCATCCAAGTCTTCAGTTCTATAATCCTCCTTCGTCTCTGCTTCTGTGTAGAGCACTGGGCAGAGCTCTTTATATAGTGACTCAGTCAATAATTTATTGCCTACAGGTGTGGAAGCAGTAGCTTAGCAGGAGGCCAGTTACATCATCAAGTAGTTTAGGTTCAGGTGAGGATCCTGGCCATAGGAACCTTTGCTTTATCCATACTCGATTTATCTAATTTTCACCTTCCAAAAAAAATAAAAATGCTTTCAAGGAATATACAGTATGTATCAATAGACCTGAAGTCTTTTCTTTTCCTAGAGCTTTCTGTGTTTAGCATCGCTTAAAGGGTAAAACCACCATGCTCCCAGATTGGCCTGTAACCAGTAGATGAGGCTTTGGTAGTTACTGTATTTCTGCCTTTATTCACTTGGAAAAAGCTAATTTAGAAAAATATAAGGCATGCTTACACACAAGCCATAATTATTTTGTTTTGCAACCATTGCTCTTTCATGGTTAGCTCCTAGGCATGCTAAAGCATGGTAGCAGTAAATAGACTAATCATTTCCCTGTACTGAAGCTTCAGTCAAGAAATTCGTTTATTTCATCTGTGCCAAAAGCAAGTATCTTCACAGTCATCCCTCTTTTGCCTTTCAGGTGACTCAGAACACCTGGTTGCCAATTGCTAGCTGAAGATAATTAGCTTTCAATTATCACCAGTTACATTTTCACCTGTTCAATTTGCAAATTCCTGAAATTTTTGGCTTATCTTATTAGCAAGTTCTGATCTCTTCTGTCTTCAGTGCACCTGCTCTGTGAGTGGGGGGAAATCACTTCTTCCATTGGGGAATTCCCCCTTCATCTGCCATCCTGTTCAGTTTTATCCATCTGGTGTTAGATGGGAGTATGCTCTACAAAGAGACATTTGGTGAGATCCCGGTTCTTTAATCTCAGTCTCCTGTTTCCAGGACTGTCCTGCTTTCCTGGAAATTATCCTATGACTTTGTTTAAAAATAGCCAAATAATACTTTATTTCTTTAAATTAGCTTTCTTAAGAGATAACCAAGACAATAGCCAGACAATATAAGAAATGAGGGAATTTTGAACATTGGGGGGGGGGTCTCCCAAATTCGATATGAGTTTAGCTTTAATAAAAGAGGAAATGGGATGAAGTAAGGAGATAGTGCAGTAAGATTTTGAGATGGAAGAGGAAAAATATAATGAAATTTGTTGGTGGTTGGTTTTGAAGACATGTCATTTAAACACTTTATTCATTAAGTGTCTGATAGGTGGTCTTGGAATAAACATAAATTGGAATCTTCTAAATATAGCACTGTGTGCAATATAAAAATAAGGGATATTAAACCCATTATAAGTGGACTGGACACATGACATTGATTTGGGCATAATGTGAAAATAGCTCATTTGAGAA
Organism: Smutsia gigantea; assembly: GCA_032199065.1. NCBI lineage: Eukaryota > Metazoa > Chordata > Mammalia > Pholidota > Manidae > Smutsia > Smutsia gigantea. The sequence goes on along the minus strand of JAVSCE010007328.1, from coordinate 11,452 downwards.
ATTTAAAGATAACATTGAAAACAAAATGTAACAAGATTTACTTGCATCATGTAATTTTCTTTGCTATTTAAAACATTGTTTAAATTATAAAACAACAAAACTATGACATTAAAGTAAAAATTTTAGAGAACATATACCTTTCTGTAACTTTATAAATGTTTAATTTTGCAAATTTTCCCATTCTTACCATGTTTTATATCATTGTAGCCACAGTTTAAGATAAATACTATATTTTAAATTTAATAGTGTATTTAGTATTTTTCTGTTTCCATAGTTTTCATGGAAAACATTCATTAGTTTAATGAATGCAGATTAATCCACCAAAATTATGTATTATTATATACAAAATCATTCACTTTGGGACATTTGTCTTGCATCTGTTTCTTAAATTATGAGTAATACTGCAATGGACATTCTTCTGTTTTTATAACTTTTAGTATATTTTCAGGAAATTATGTGTCAAATGGTATCTAATTTTATGTGCCTTGGCATATCACCAAATTGCCTTTCTAAATATTGCTTATCAATTTGTGCTAATTCCAAACCTGCATTACTAAAATGGTAATGTTTTTAGGTCCTTTTACATTTTTTGTCAAAAAGAATATATTCATTTTGTCAAAAAGAATGTTACAAAATACTTTAGGCTTATTGAAGGAAACTTACAAAATTAGGAAATTACAGAGAAAAACAAAACTAGAATTATCATTCTATGATTGTCTTGCCAATGGATTTCAGCCCTGGGCAAGTTCACTATGGCTTCAGTGAGACTGAGGAATGACAATGGAAAGTTCTTGGGGTAAAGGGTTTATTACCTGGCTTTGTTCTCCTGGTGTTGGGCCGAGCACTAGAATTATGTCTGCCTCCAACGGAGTGGCAATCTGTAATTCTCCATCTCTTTCTCCCCACAGAAGACTGGTCAGAGCTCTTTATGCAGTGATTCAGTCAATAATAGTTTATTGCCTACAGGTGTGGAAGCTGTAGCCTAGAAGTAGGCCAATAGTAGTAGTTTTGTTTCAGGTGAAGCTCCTGGCCATAGGAACTTCAATTTTCCCCACACTCCACCCCTCCAGGATTCTTGCCTCACAATCTACACACTCTCAATCTTCTGTGATGGTCTCTGTGTGAGAAAGCTGGAGCATTGTAACCAGATTCCACAACAGCAACAGAGGATAACAACAACATAGAGATAATAACAAAAATTATGATACAACAAAGTTCTGATCCAGGTAATAAAAAATTATAATTGTCCTCAAGCCTGAGGAGGATATTCCAGCTATATTCAAAGCCAGTTCTACTCAGAAGAGTTCATAACTCACACTTTGATAGGGAGCTCCATGCACCCCAGTGAGTAGCAGGTTTTCGTTAGGATGCATACCCAATCCACAAAGATCTTAAGGGTGGTAAGATACATGTTTTAATGATACCAACATATGCAAATCTTGTCCATCAGGTAGGATGCATGGCAAGAGAGTGGTCCTGTGATAGGACTGTAGCAGGAAGGGGGTCCTATCCAGGTCTAGTATACCATACCTTTATCCCTCTCCCCAAATGTCTAAGGCCATGTCCACTCAGTGGAGTCTCCGAGGTTTAGTGCCATTGGTGCTGGCAGCAAGATATCATTCTGATGGCCAGCCTTGGCTTCAGTGATTCCTCCTTGGTTGCTGTGTATTTATTTTCTTCACAACCACTGGGCATGCTTTCAATAGAGGATGGGTTGGTTTCCCTGGCACCACCCCTTTGTACTTCCTCAGCTCCTCCATTTCCGGGGCTGATGGCACCTTTCTCTTCACTCGCCCGAGTGCCTCCTCTGATACACCCTATATCTTTTCTACAGTGCCTTGCATCAGCACTAGCTCAGTCTTCAACAGCTCTCTTACCTTCACCTCAATACCTGGCAGCACTGCTGTCTCATTCTGTAAAGAATCTTTTACCTCCTTCCCTGCACCTCGCAGCTCACGTTCTTACAGTGCCTCTTGTGCTTTTTGCAGTTGTATGTCCTTCCCCTTCATGGCTTTTACCTCTTCCACAGTACCTTGCAGCAACACCATTTCATTTTTTAACAAGTCTTTTACTTTCTCCACAGCACCTTACATCCAGCATTCTTGTGCTGCCTCCTCTCATATCAATGCTATTTCATTCTTCAGTGAATCCACATTTTTCAGCTCATGTCTCATGCTGCCATTTCTTGTGTCTCTTTCAGGAGCATGTTGTTCTCATCGTAGACATTTTTAATACTGTGAGAAACAGCCAACCCACAATTCCCTTTGCCTCATGGGCACCCTGTTTCTCAAAGGACCTCCTTATTATACCAAGGGACACCTCTACTTCCTCAGGTGTCACCTCCACCTGCCTCCAGTCCTGAGGTTTGGCCCAGCCCTCTAGGAGGCAAACCGCCTCAGACCACATACCCATTGGGGACACTTGATTGTCTCCCCTTTCATAGGGGCAGCCCACTGAAGCACCCCTCCGATAAGGGCAGCCTGTTCTGTTCCTCGGTCAACAATTAAACTTGCTGATGTTGCTAATTATCTTGTCACTGGGGTCCAGCCCTGGGCAAGTTCACTATGGATTCAGAGAGACCAAGGAATGACAATGGAACATTCATGGGGTGAAAGGGTTTATTACCCAGCTTTGTGCTCCCAGCAATAGGTGGAACACTGGAATTACTTCTGTATCCAACAGTCTGCAGGTCTGTAATTCCTTCTTTGTCTCTGCTTCTGTGCAGAGCACTGGGCAGAGCTCTTTGTATACTGAGTCAGTCAATAATAGCTTATTGTCTGTGCATGTGAAAGCTGTAGCTTAGCAGTAGGCCAATTACATCATAAAGTAGTTTAGTTTCAGGTGAAGATCCTGGCTATAGGAACTTCAGTTTTCCCCACAGTGACCCTTGACCTTTTGAAATATAGTTTCCACTTCATAGTCTGATCTCCCCAATTACACTTTAAGTTTTTTAGGCATGAGCATCATACCCTATGTTTATTTTGAATCCACAGTTCAGATCAGAGTTCTGTCATATGAAAGGTATTCAAATTCCTAAAAAATTGTTGAAGTCTCTTGTTTACCTGGAAAGCAGGCATTCACATTTTTAAAAATCCAGTTTATTGGGACTGCAGACTCACTTTAATATTTGACATTTGTGCTATCTCTCAGATATGATTTACCTATATATTTATTCATCCACTAACAGGACATTTAGTAAGCAAAAACACAAAGAATGACATAGTTGCCCTATTAAGATGGGCCATAGGCTAACCAGAAAATTCTTCATCACAGGTATAAAACACCTGCATATTGAAAGCCAATTTGGTCTTCACAGGGCTCAGACAGGCAAGAGAAGAAAGAGTATTTCAGGAAGAAGATGCAATATGATCAAAGACTCAAACATAAGAGAACCATGATACTGACAGTAGCTTTATGGGTGGGAGAAATGTTAAGAAATGAGCCTAGAGAAATAAGCAGGGGCCAGATCAGTGTGGGTGTGATTTGTCATGCTAAGGATAGTTACCAAAGGCATTACAGAGCAGGTGTTGACTTAGGAATAGGAAAGTACCTAACTATATATAATTAAATAAGTTAGATGTTTATTACATCAAACCCCAAAGTTTCTACATTCCAGAAAACATTTCATCTAACTCATCAGTATAAATAAGTGTATATGGAAATTACTTCTTAAATACGAAATTAAGTCATTGTTTCATATACTCACAATCTAAGCAATGAAAACAGTATGTTCCAAGAACATCTCCCTCTTATGGTATATACATGAAGAGGCAGTTTTGGGCTTTTTCTCAACTAAAATTGAATCCTCTAGTCTTTAAAAACCATCAGCTGCAACCACAACTCTTAAAACAAAAGAGCTTTTGTGTATTTTGTGAATATATACACTATTCCCATACAGAGTATTTCACCTTGAAATTAGCATTCTGATTTTTAAAAAAATAGCAGTAAATATAAAGCAAACAAGAAAAAAGCCTTTATTACTCAGGGGCAATAAACTGAGCTGTCTTGCATATGAGTTTCAGCCCCAGGCAAGTTTGTTATAGATTCATTGTGACCAAAGAAATTTACAGCAAAGGGTTCTTGGGGTGAAAAGGTTATACCCAACTTTATTTCCAGGTGGCAGGTCAGTCACTAAAATCCCGTTCACTCAGAGCGAGTCTGTGTTATCACTGCTGCTTCGGATGCAGCAAGCTGGTCTCTGCCTCTGGGCCTCTCTGTTTGCACAGCCGTCCTCTGGGCCTCTGCGGCACTGCCACCACTCTGCTCTCCTGCAGCCTTGCAGCCCCGCTGTGCAGAGCACTGGGCTGAACTCTTTATATTAACACAATAATGGCTTATTGCCTAAAGGTATGGAAGCGGTAGCATAGCAACAGGCCAGTTACATCATCAGGTGGTCTAAGTTCAGTGAGGATCCGGACCATAGGAACCCCACTTTACCCACAGATGCCAAAAACATACTGAGTGCCTGGTCAGCTATTTTAAGTGAAGTGAGTTTGTCAGACTGAAAGATGTGGTTCTGAGCATACATCAGAATATACACAAATGATGTCGTTTGACTCACAACAAGCATTAATGCTGAGTTTGAATGTGCAAGAGCATATATAATGGAATTTAGTGTATTCCATTTGTATTTAAGAATTTCATGAGTATTACAAATATCGTGTCTGGAGGCTCTTTAGGATTCCTCCATCAAGGTTTCACTCATTTTATTTCAACTGCCATGATATGTGTGGTACCAGGCACTAGAAGGTAATGCTACAATTTTCTCATCCTTCAGACTTCTGCAGGAAATCTGTGCAAAATAGAGAGGAATTTATAGTAATTACTAAATTCTCTAAACTGGTTTTGATTTCTGAGCCTCAGATAAGAAAAGCTGTTTGTAATTGACTCAATTATTTAGTTCTCATTCTATTTTTCTTGATTTTAGGATGTTCATTCTCATTGTGGAATTGTAGTCTGGATTTTTATGCACTTTGTACATAAATAAATATATAAAATTTTCTTTACAGATACTAAGAAACATAGTCAACAAGAATGAGATTATGGAACCTTTTGAGATCCAACATATGCCACTGACTTTGTGATCTCTATTTATTTGGATAGTCAGTAACTGCTTGAATTGATAAGTGACTTCTATATAAACTGCTGGCTTAAGTGGCTCACTGATTTTATGATTTATATTTGTGCAATTTGGCACATTTCAGGTAGTAAATATACTCTTATTTTTTCTTGGATTATCTAGGACTTTTAAAGTTATAAGATTTTTAAAAGATCTTTGTTCACCTCATGAGAATTAAGTGTATTGACTATTTTTCATTCTTATGGTTACAGTACTCCTTTCAGAGTTAAATCATCATGAAAGACAGATAATTTCTATCATTTACATGAGAAGACAAGGAATGAGGAAAAACTCCAGAAATCTAGATCATTTTCTGACTTCCACTATAGCTTCTCATTTCTTGGTAATTGATGAGTTTATATAAACCACATGTACTTGTTGTTCTCTTAAAAGAAAAAACCCTAGAGTTGACATGTCTAAATACTGAATAGCAGGGAGTCATTTATAGTATTTCCATACTATGGAATACAACCCACCTATTGCAAATGTTGTTGAATTATTAATGAGGTGTGGCTTCCAGGTGCTTCCTTTTGATGTAGGAATGTTGGCAGTGTTCCAGATTTCAAGAGTTTACTTCACCCAGCTTTCCTTTATCCCAAGGGTGTATACGTGAATTAGTTTTGGTAAATGAGATGTGAGAAGTTTCCAGGTAGGAGCAGATTCAGCCGCCACTCAGCATCTGTCTTTTCCCTTTAGTTCCTGGAACACAGGTAGATGAAGGTAGAACAGCCATTTTGTCTTCATGAGAAGACAATAATGAGGTGGCATCATTTGCTAAGGAGACTCTATTTGTGTTGGCATCATGGTCCTGCCATAACAGAATTGCATTGCCCATCTCCGATCTTCTTGTATGAGAAAAGAATCTTTTCTTGGGTAAGTCCTTATAACTTAGCTTTTTTTGTTATGTGTAGCCAAGTTCAATTCCTAACTCATTACGGAAAAAATATTTACTATATACTGCTGATTTGAAAAGAAAAAAAGTGAACTTTTGCTTCTGGTCCTAAGGGAATAACTAGCATGGAAAAAAGTAGAAAAATGGAAACAACATGAAACCCCATTTTCAGACACTAGGCAGCACATTAAGTGAGATCCCTGAGAGAAGAAAAACAAATAGGTTGGGCCCCACTTTTGAGCAGGCTTATACCATCTGGAGGCAATTTCTAGATGGCAACATGAGAAAGGAGAATCCATGCAGTCTGTAAGTCTTGCTGATTTAAGGAGACAAGGAGTTGTCCAATAAAAAATTAATAGGTATATGAAGAAAGAAATGTAATGCAAAATCAAGAGAAAAATCAGTAGTATAAACAGTTGAGGAAATAACTAAGATGGAATTTGTTAGATAAAACATTAAAAAGCTGTTATGCTCAATATGTACAATGATATTTAAAATGAAGGTATATATTAAAAATGTTAATTGGAACATCTTAAGATGAAGAATACAATGTGCAAAACTAATATTTCACTAACTAGGATTAACAGAAGATTACACACTGCAGAATTAAAGACCAGTGAACATTAAGACACTAATCTTTTTATGTCTCCATAGTTTATCCTTTTCCAGAATGTAGGATAGTTAGAAGCACACGTGACAGCCTTTCAGATTGTCTTCTTTTACTTAGTACTGTGCATTTAAGGTTCCTTCATGTCTTTTCATGGCCTGATAGCTCATTTATTTTTAGTACTGAATAATATTTCACAGTCTGGATGTACTACAGTTTAAGTTTATCCATTCACCTACTGAAGAACATCTTAGTTGCTTCCATGTTTTAGCAATTATGGATAAAACTGCTATTAACATTTGTGTGCAGGTTTTTGTGTGGACTTAAGTTTTAACCTCTTTTGGGTAAATACCAAGGAGCACATTTCTGGATTGAGATGGGTTCTCATTCCAGATTTTCACCAGCCTTTGGTGGTGGTGGTAACATTTTGGATTTTGGCCATTCTAATAGATGCGTTGCTTTAATTTCCATTTCCCTGATGTCATAGGATATGGAGTATCTTTTCAGATTCTTACTTGCTCTTGATATATCTTCTTTGGTGAGGTATTTTTTCATATTGTTGAGTTTTAAGAGTTCTTTGTATATTTGGATGACAGTCCTTTATCACATGTGTCTCTTGCGAATGTTTTATCGCAGTCTGTGGCTTGTCTTCTCATTCTCTTGGCATGGTCTTAAACAGAGTGTCCAGCTTATCAGTTATTTCTCTCATGGATTGTCTTTGGTATTGTGTCTAAAAAGTCATCATAGTGCTCAAGGTTATCTAGGGTTTCTCCTATGTTATCTTCTAGGAGCTTTATAGTTTTGCATTTATATTTGAATATGTGATCCATTTTGAGTTTTTTTTTGTGTGTGTATTAAAAATATAAGGACTGTATCTAGATTAATTATTTACATGTGCATGTCCTGTTGTTCCAGCACCATTTGTTAAAAAGATTATCTTTGCTACATTGTGTGGCCTTTGCTCCAAAGATCAGTTGACTGATTTATGTGGTTCTATATTTGGGCTTTCCATTCTGTTCATATGATCTGTTGGTTTTTCACCAATACCACATTGTCTTAATTACTATAACTTTATAGTAAGTCTTGAAATTGGGTAGTGTCAGTCTTCCAATGTTCTTCCTTTTCCTTAAATATTGTATTGGCTGCTCTGTGTCTTTTGTTTCTCCATATGAACTTTGGAATTAGTTAGTTGATAATCACAAAATAACTTTCTGGGTTTTTATTGGGATTGTACTGAATCTATAGATGAAGCAGAAAAGAACCGATATCTTGACAATATTGAGTCTCCTATTCATGAACATGGGATATCTATATATCTCCTTTATTTTAGTTCTTCTTTTATTTCATTCATCATAGTTTTGTAGTTTTCTTCATATAGATCTTGTACATAATTTGTTAGATTTATATCTGTGTTTCTTTTTTTGGGTAAGAATATAAATGTTACTGTGTTTTCAGTTTCAAATTATACTACTCATTGTCAATATAAAGGAAAGTGATTTTGTTATTCTAACCTTGTATCCTGAAACCTTGCTGCAATTACTTATAAGTTACAGAAGGTTTCTTTTAATCAGTTATTTTGGATTTTTCTGCATAGATGCTCATGTCACCTGTGAACAATGACATTTTTGGTTTTGCCTTCATAATCTGTGTATTTTTTATTTGCTCTTCTTGTCTTATTATATTAGCTATAACGCCCAGAATGATTTTGAAAACATATCGTGAGAGGGAACATCTTTGCCTTGCACCTACTCTTAGTGGGAAAACTTCTAGTTACCATTAAGTATGATGTTAACTGTAGTTTTGTTGATATTCTTTATCAAATGGAAGATATTCCCCTCTACTCCTTGTTAACTGAGAGTTTTTACTATGAATAGGTGTTACATTTTGTCAATTTTTTTCTTGAATCTACTGATGTAATCACGTGGTTTTTCTTTTTTTGCCTGTTGATTTAATTGTTTACATTAATTGATTTTTGAAAGTTGAATCAGACTTGCATATCAGAGATAGATCTACTTGGTCATGGTGTATAATCATTATTGTACATTGTTGGGAAAATACTTTTTCTTAAAAATGAAAGCAAAAAAAGTTGTCCTTTAACCTTATATATTAAAGGAAGTTTTTCAGTCAGATGTTAATTAAAACAGGATGGAAAATTGGATATACAAAAAATAATTAAGCCCTAGAAATAGAAAATATATATGGGTAAATATAAAATATATTTTACTATTTTAATTTCTTTCAACAAGTAATTGATTAAATCATTATACTGTTCATGTTTTTTGGGGTCTTAAGATAGGAAAAGCAAACTATTTGACAAAAAACTTGCACAAAGAATGAGAAGGAAAATATAAGTGTACTTACTGCAGCATTCTTACTTTATATATGAAGTGGCATAATATTGTATAAAGAACAGCTGAGGTAAATTAAAGATACATTTTATAAACAGAAGAATGACACCAAAAATATGAGATGTCTAATAAGCCAATAGTGAACATAATATAAAATTATAAAAGCCAAATGAAGTCAAAAGAACAAAAATAGAACTAGAAAATAAATAATAATATAGTGCATTTATAGTCAGCCACATAGATGGTAATATTAAATGTAAATTTTCCAGAGTCCAATTGATAAGACTTAATTTGATTTAAGAAACTGATAGGATATTTAGAAAAATTCTTACATTTATATATCCTAAACCCAATATGTAGTGTTTCCAGAAAATCATCTAGAGAGAACATATTTTAGTTCATTTCACACTGTGTTAATTGTGTAACACACTGTAACCATTACCTTTTACCAACTACAATTACTGTTCTAATGAAAACTGATGAATTTAACAAGAATTATTTGATATGTTTGATTTAAGCATGAGCAAGTGGTTGATGGGAAAGGTTCCTAATGAATATTTCATTTCCTTTACCACTCCCTCCTCAATTTTATAATTGAATTACATGCCTCAATTTAGTTTAAGTAAAGAAATAATAATTTAAAACATTTAGTATACAGAATGCCATAATAATATGTAATAGTAGCTGTAAAGAATCATCTCTTTTTCAGACTGGAGAAGATAATTACCCTCATCATCATTTCTGCCATTTGCTTTTTATTTATTCAGTATATGAAGGCAAATACTTGGACATCATTTTTTTCTTAAAAAATTTTCCCCCTCCTCACTTTTATGCCTCCCAGTGTCTTTCAAATATATTAATATATTCTCACTTTCTTCATCACTGTCTATGCAAGCCACCATTATTTCTGAGATTCCAATTTTATGCTTCCCTTTCTTTATATTTTCATCCCAATTTCCCTTCAGAAACCTGATTAAAAATACCTAAATTCTGTCTGAACTTTCACTGGTCTCCAATTGCCTTTAGAATAGATGCTAATATCTTAGAACCATGTAGTAAGTGCTGTTGAATCTATTTCCTGACTATTTCTCAATGTCATCCTCCCTATGGCATCTGAATCTCCAACAATATTGGACAATTTTCTACTCATCAAACATTTCCTGGGGTTCATGTAGGCTTGCCTCTGAATATTTTTTCTCTTCTTGAATGGTTGTTCCCATACTTTCTCTGCCTGCTATCTGGCTTAGTAAATTTCTATTCATCAGTGGAGAAGGAAAAAGGTGGCGGCATGAGAAGTGAGGCAGAAACCTTCTCCCAAAACCATACATATCATGAAAATATAGCAAATGCAGCTAATCCTGAAAGAGCAACCCGAAGACTGAAGAACAGAATGCCTACGTCTTGGGAAAAGAGAAGACCTAACAGAAAAGGGTAAACTAGCAAAGCCATGATCCGGCGGGACCCAAGCTCTCCCCTCACTCCAGCTCACAGGTAAGAGGAAGAGAAATAGAGCAGGGAGGGAATAGAAACCTAGGACTGCTAAACACCCAGCACTGGAGATCTGCTCCTGGAGCAAGAACCCACATTACATGGTGTTCTGGAGATTAGAGGGATTGGAATGCAAAGACAAGCAGAATACTTATAGAGGCTGATGTTCCAGCCACTTGCAGAAAACAGGTACCCACACTGGTTGTGGACATGATTCTGCATCAGGTGTTTCATTCCATTTCCTAGTTTCGCAAATGACATATCCAAAATATGTAAATAGCTCATATGCCTGAACACCTAAAAAGCAAATAATCCAATTAAAAAATGGGTAGAGGATCTGAACAGACACTCTCCAAAGAAGAAATTCAGATGGCCAACAGGCACATGAAAAGATGCTCCACATCGCTAATTATCAGGGAAAGGCAAATTAAAACCACAGAGAGATATCACCTCACACCAGTTAGGATGGCCAACATCCAAAAAACAAACAACAAATGCTAGTGAGGATGCAGAGTCAGGGGAACTCTCCTACACTGTTGGTGGGAATGTAAATTAGTTCAACCATTGTGAAAAGTAATATGGAGGGTCCTCAAAAAACTAAAAATAGAAATACCATTTGACCCAGGAATTCCACTCTAGGAATTTGCCCAAAGAAAACAAGATCCCTGATTTAAAAAGACATATGCACCCCTATGTTTATCACAGCTCTATTTATAAGAGCCAAGATATGGAAGCAACCTAATTGTCCATCAGAGGATGAATGGATAAAGAAGAGGTAGGACATATACACAATGGAATATTATTCAGCTATAAGAAGAAAACAAATATACCTTTTGCAACAACATGGATGGAGCTAGAGGGTATTATGCTCAGTGAAATAAGCCAGGTGGAGAAAGACAAGTACCAAATGATTTTATTCATTTGTGAAGTATAAGAATGAAGGAAAATTGAAGGAATAAAACAGCAGCAGACTCACAGACTCCAAAAGGGACTAGTGG
>JAVSCE010007327.1:0-52146 GCA_032199065.1 Smutsia gigantea | reverse complement strand
ATTTTTAATACTCCATTTTTTGGAGTTGGTTGTTGAAAAATTATAGTGTTCCTTTGATGGTTTCATATTTTCTTGATTTTTCATGTCTTCTCATTTGATAGAGAAGTTGCCACCTCCAGTCATTACTGATTTGGGGAGAAAAATACCTTCCACCAATCCTGTTAGGGATTCTGAGGCTTTCTCAGACCTTCTATGGACAGGTCTGCTCCACACTTCTTGCTTGCTCTTGTGGCAGAATTCCTAAGCTTGTATGCTTTCTCTCAGTCCTGCAAAGCCAAACACAGTGCTGACAGCTTCCTGTTTACTTTCCCAATGCTGATACTAAATGTTCAAATTTATGGTCTCTCCCTGTCCCTCAGAAAAAGGCCTTCCATCTACATGTGCTCACTCATCATCTGCAAAAGTTCACTCTCATTTCCATGAGTGTACAAAGGGATCTGACCATGAAGTGAGGGGTGGGATGAGTGAGGCCTCCAGGGTGCTGGGGCCTGTTGGGGAGATCTGCAGAGAAGGCATCACCAGCAGCTATTTATTGGGAGGGTCCTGATGGAGTCTGTGATGTAGTTAGTGGTACCTGTGTCCCTTTAATATGTTTCATACTGACCCCTGGCCTCTGTTCTTAGAGCCTCTCAAACTGCCAAGGCATATAGCTCATGATTCAGTACTCTAGATGGGGCAAGAGAGAAATGGGCCTCTTTGGCAGTATCCCACACAACTTGGGAAGCCAGTCATACACTTCCATGCTCTCTCACTTTACCCTATGGAGAAATTATGGGCCACTGAGGACTCTCTTGGCATTGAGCTGTGTTACCTTGCAGTGGAGGTGATACAAGTAAAGGAAAACTTTTCATTTTATCCTTCCCCATGTGTCAAATTTTAGACTTTATTCTTACTCCCATGGTGTTCTGGAACTTTTCCACTGCACTCCTAGACTTCCACAAAATCTCTTTCATCTGTTGTTTATTACTTAAATTAGTGTTCTCCATAGGTTCCTAGTCCATGCCTGAAAGGGGCTGGAGCTGGTTCATGGACCACTTTAGGGTCCACAGCCAGGACCAAGTTCTGCATGCCTATTACCCAACACATGCATGGGCGAGAATGTTCCCACATTCCTTGGCATATGGTACTGGATCACATGGCTTCCTCAAAGGCACTTTTGTCAGCAGATGGATGTTATATTATTGTTGTTGGTAGAGGAATACTTGCAAGGGATATATAATACAGTCATCTTGCTGACGTAACTCCTAGAGTATTTTGTTATAGCAGCCTGAAAAGATGAAGACAATACCCATTAGGATAGCTATTATTTTTTGTCAGCTAGAAAATAACAGTGTTGATCAAGATGTGTAGAAATTAGAGAACTTGTACATTGCTTTTAAGAACGTAAGTTGTACAGACCATGTGAAAACCAATTTGATTGCTCCTTAAAAAGTTAAATATAGAACTACCGTATGATCTATCAGTTCCACTTCTAGGTATATACCCAAAGAATTGAAATAGAGACTCAAATAAATACTTGTGCACCCATGTTCCTAACAGCATTATTCACAATAGACAAAAGGTTGAAACAACAACATGTCCATCGACAATGAATGGATAAACAAATGTGCTATATGCATACAATGAACTATTATTCAGCTTTAAAATAGAAGGAAGTTCTGACACATGGTACAACACTGGTGAGTCTTGAAAGCATTATGCTAAGTGGAACAAGCCAGACGCAAAAAGATATGTTTCTGCTTATAAGAGTTACATACAATGGACAAATTTATAGTGACAGAAAGTAGAATCGAGGTTGCCAGAGGTTGGGAGTAATGGGATGGGGCCTTATTTTTTAATGGGCACAGAGTTTCAATAAGGGAAAATGAAAAAGTTCTGGAAATGTATGGTGATAATGGTTGTATATCATTATGAGTATACTCAATGCCACTGAATTGCATACTAAAAATGATAAAAATGCTGTTATATTGTGTATATTTTGCCACACACATAAAAGAAACATTTTTTAACGGGAAAAGGAATTATTTTTAAGTTATGTATCTTTTCTCTTAAGCAATCTTTGATCTTTGGTCTTGATGTTATATGGTACCAAGGTTAAAATCTTTAAAATGCTGATTCCTAAGCAAATCTACTTCATTGTACCTTAGAATTTGTGGATTTAGTTCTGTTGCTGAACTGAAAATGGAAATGGCAGTAAACTGTAGAAAAGCAAGCAGAATTCTGAAACTGCTATAGATTTCCTGGGATTGAACAAATAAGTAAATCGATGATAAATGGTGGGAGCCAGGTTTCTCACTGTTGAAAAAGGAGTTTAAAAACAAGCAAGGGGAGAAGGCTAGAATTACCCATGTATTATTGGATTAGAGTTAGAGGTTTCAGTATGAACTCATATTTAGCTTAATAGATACATATAGATGCACATAAAATATTTATAGATATGTATACATAACTGGGCTATGTATACACATATATTTCTTGCTCTGATAGCTAAGAAGACCTAGAAACAATCAATCACGCCCCAGTGACTACAGCTAGTATCCAGAAATTGATATCTAATACCATTATTCAATAAAAAGAATGAGAGTTCTTGAAGAAATGGCTGATTCTTAGGCTGGAATGGGGAATACTGAAGATGAGCCTGAAGAATTTTGTAATGCCATTAAGTTAGGAAGTATTCAGTACACACACAAATACACACACTCACAATGATGGGAGTTCTGTCAAAGGGACACCAGAGCCAACTGAAAGAGCTCTCAATACCTAAAGCTGAAAAAAAATATGAATAAAGTATTATTGGCTTTAAAAAAAGTGTGACTCCATACTGATACAAATGAATAATTGAATAAGTAAATAAACGGAGAACAGACAAATCTCTCTTGCACAAGAATTCCAAATACCTTATATTCTGCTTCAAGGAGATGAAGCCTAAATGTTGACTCCTTAAGTAGGTGCTTGGTGAGGTCCTTCCAAAAACAGAGCATGGAAAAGGGGAGAGGGAAAGTAACTTTACAGTGGATAAATCTGGCAAACGCTAACTTGGCCAGAGTTTTTAACTTAATGTCACCAATGATAAGTGATAAGCCATGCTTATGGCATACACCTTTGATGTGATGTGATGAAAATGGCACTTCACCTCTGTGGTCATCCTCTCTGCAAAACCTTAAGTCCACTCTAACCATGAGAAAAACATTACACAATCACGTCATGTTGTAAGGAGTACCACAGTGCAAGGAGCAATTACATATACATATTTAAGTTGACAGTCCCAATTCAAGTTGACAGCATTAACTATCAAACATGAGGGTAAACAAGACTTGACAAAATTCATCAGCCTGTACACTAAGGTTTGTGCACCTTATTGTATGTACTGCAATATAATAAATAAAGTTATATTTTATTATACAAAAAAAGACTTGAGATGATTCCACCCTCCATATTTTTGGTATTTCAGGCGAGGTTCTAGGTATTGGGGAGCAGAAACAAACCATCTCCTCTGTACACTGTATGTCCTGACACATAGAATTCATGAGCATAAAAAGCTGCACAACCTGTTTTGGGATAATTTGTTTGCAACATAGAGACAGAAACAATTATAAAATGGCATTTCTTTCCTTTTAACAGCCTATTGAAATATAATTTATATACCATGAAGTTTTTCTCAGTGTTTTCTTCAAACTTTTTATTATTTCAGCTGTTGCATTTAGGATTATGATCCATTTAATGTTAATTTTTGTGTATGCTGTGAGGTAAAGATAGAAGTTCTTTTTTTTTTTTTTTTTGCATGTACATATCCAGAATCATTTGCTAAAAATACCTTTTTCCCATTTAATTGTTTTGCAATGTTTGAAAAAATCAATTGACCATATGGTTAAGGGTTTATTTAGGGACTCTGTTTTATTCCCTTGATCTATATGTCTATCCTTAAGCCAGCGCCAGTCTTCATTACTGTAGGTTTCTTGTAAGTTTTGGAAGTTTGCAGCTTAAGTCCTCCAACTCTGTTTTTTCCAAAGTTTTTCAGCTATGCTGAATCTGTGTCCTTTGTATCTGTACATAAAATTTTGGACCAAGTCATTAATTTCTTTAAAAAAAAAAAGGGCTGCCAGGATTTTGATGGGAATTGTGTTGAATGTGGGCATTTAAATCTTTAAGTTTTCTTTGAGATATTTTGTAGTTTTCAATGCATCTCATATGCTTCTTTTGTTGAAATTATTCCTAAGTATTTTATTATTTTTGATGTTATAATTAATAGAATTATACTCAATTTCATTTTCAGATTTTCATTGTATATAGAAATATAATTGAATTTTGTATCTTGTATCCTATGACATCTTTGTATTTGCTTATTCTAATATTTTTTGTAGACTATATACAAGATCATGTCGTCTACAAATAAAGATAGTTTCACTTCTTTTCAAATTTGGATGCCTGTTACTTCTTTTTCTGTCCTTATTGCAGTGGGTAGAACATCCAGGAAATATTGAATAGAAATCATACTGTAGTTCTTCTGTACATGAGGAGTCACTTATTTTGTTTCCCTGAAGGTGGTTGTTGTTGCTGGTTTTGTCTGTCTCATTTATTTGTAGATTTTCTGGACTTAACCTGTGGAATCTGCCTCCCCCAAGCTTTATGGTCTCTGATGGCTCTGCTTAATTTTTAAATTATTTTTTAATTCTTATCTTTTCATTTGATCCTGACTTCCTAGGGTTTACCTCTGTGTTTTCATAATTTAGTGGTCAGCTAATAATTGATCAGAGGTTGTACTTACTGGACTCAGTAAGGCATCCACCCACTGCCTATGGCTTTATGAGTGGTTTTATGTGTGTACACAAATTCAGGCCATTGCCAAGCATTCCCTAACTATTCACTTCTATCAGGTCATTTCAGGTCTTCCTGTCATTCATGCAGCCTCCTGGGCAGCCAAGGATGGCTCTACCATGGTTCTCTCATATCCAGAATTTCCCTGCTAAATTTCAACTGATTGGTTGGTCTCTCACAGTCTCCAGCAAGGGATTCACTCTGAAGGTAACATTACTGCTGGCTTTCTCTGCTCATTTTTTACCAAACTTGTTGCTTTAACTGACAATATTCTTGTACATGGGCTGTTTTCCTTTTCTACTCCAGATCAAGTTAGTCCCTTCTAATAGTGAAGTTTTTCACTTCGAGCTCCACTGTGGTAGAACTACCTCACTTACTAATGTGGAGGTGGGATGGGAGCAGCCCCAAACAAAAATATCATGGACTCTCACTCTTCTTACCTGAAATTCATTTTTTCAAGCATAAATGTTTCTTGATTTGTTTCTTGCTTCTGTTAAAGTGCCAGAACCCTGAAATGGTGATTAGTTTTTCTTTTTAAAGAATATTGTTGAGTTTTATAGTTGCTTGGGGGCAGAGGATTTTTGTTGTCTTCATCTCTGTACCATAGGCAGAAGCTCCACATTTCTTTTTAAAAATAACCTGTGGTTTTGATTTTCAATAGTTCTTGGGGCTTTCACCTAATCAGTCTAAACTAATAATGCACAATTATTCAATGCACCAAATATTTGTTGAGCACTGACAATGCACTTGACTGGGTTTACATCTCTAATTATACTCCAAATAACTTCTGCAGATATTATAATTAAATTTTGCTTAAATAACATAGAGCCATGGTTCTGGAGCTTTAGTGTGTATAAGAATTACCTACTAAACCTACTAAAAATGTAGATTCCTGGTCAATAAGGATTTATTTGTAGATTCTGATTCAATATGTTTATGGTAGAACACAGGAGAATTATATATTTTTAATAAGATTCCCAAATGATTCTGATACAAGTGGTCCAAGGACTGTACTGGAAAAACACTAATGAAGAATGAACTCTCTTATATGGAAAATATATGGGCATCTACTCTGCCTATGCTTTTATATAGAATATCCAGATATTTGAGATTGAAATATTTTGTTTTTTGTTACACTCATATCATGTATGCCCTCCTCACATAATCAGTTTCAGCATACTGCTGATGGTCTGTTATATCAGCTACACTATACTTTTTTCTGTTCAACATGATTTTTTCCACCCCAGTCCTTTTCTGGTATTAGAACCTTTTTTTGTCAGGTTGACTACTCTGACTGTACACAGCAGTGGTAAGATGACAGGCATTCCTAATAGGAGTATCCCACACCCTTGGCCAAAATGATTAGTTCAAGAATGGGCAAGTGATCTAAACCAGTCAGTGGGGGAAAATTGTAGAACTTTTGGTAGAATTTGAATAAGAAATTTTATATCTGCAATTGAGACACATAAAGATGATGTAAATCTATACTTGTTACTACCATGGGAGGGGAATTTCCAAAAGATGAAGTACACACAGAAGAAATCAGAGTCAAGGAGGGAAAGTAAGAGCCATCCTTTGAGTGTCTGGAACCAGCTCTGCCTGAAGCTCTGGACTTCCATTTACACTAAACAATAGATTTCCCTTTTGTTTAAACTGGTTTGAGTTGGGTTATCCTTCACTTGAAACCGAAATTGTCATAACATCGTTTGCCTTTGAGTAGTATTTCCCTCTGTTCCACTCATAGTCAAGTAGCTTCCATATTGAAAAGAAATACTGAATTTCTGTTTCTTAGATCTTAATACAAATTTATTGCATTTTAACACAATTTATCAATTTTAATAAAAATTAAGCTCTAACAATAGGTCATATACAAAAGATTTAAATTTGCCAGTTTAGCCCAAGCTCCACTTAATGAATGCTCATCATCTCACCTAGATGAACTAAAATGTTAAGGAATGTATTTGTCTTCAGCTTCCTTACTCTCCTATGCCGTTGTTAGTGCTCCAATTTCTCTCACTTTTCTTAATGCCTAAGTTTTTTGTTTCTCCTATCTGTTTCAAAACTTGAGGATATCTTTCTGGATTCTGGCACATCTTCATCTATATTCTGACCTCCTTAGATTATGCCACAATATCCTGCTCACAGTACCCTAACTTTGGAAGAGGAAAAGAAACCAAATTGTAATTTCTTTCATCCTGCATTATTTCCTCTTAAAAACGGCATTACTCCTCCTTTGTCCCAGTAACCTGGGAAGGCTTCTGCCATTCATCCATAAAACCCCTCTTGATGGTAGCTTGCTGATTATAGCACCGGTGTTCCTTACCCAGCAATCCTACCCCTTTGCAGTTATACATTTATATACCCACATGCTTTCCTCCATTTCCCTTAGTTCTCTCTCCCTTTGCAGAGACACAAAGGTCTACAAATAAGGACATTTATGCCTGGGAGCTGAGATGTTTTGTATTTTCTTAATAATAGAAAAATATATGGACTCAATGTCATTCATCCTCACAAGGATATCAGTCCATTTCAGATATGCATAAAATGAATGTTTTGAAAACCCTAAAATATGTATTTCACAATCACAACTATTTTAGTATAAAAATAATATGACTTGTTTCATTGCATGGCCGTAAAGAGGAAACTTCACAGACTTACCAAGCAAGAATATAATGATGTTAGCATTTGGACCTAATTAAATGAAGCAGTTTTCCCTCTGCTAGCATATCATATATAAAAGTAAAATATATTTCAGTAAAATGTCATTTTGTGTTACACTTTAATTACCTCTGTTTTTACTGAACCCTGAAGAAAGCAATGGGTCAATGAAAGTGGCTTTAAAAAGGGAAAGCATTAGTGATGGAAGTGGTACTTGTTCTGGGAAACATCTGCTGTTCTATCACATATCATTACAGCTATATTTGATTTTCCACACAGAAAATTGTTTGCACCTGTCCTCAGCATTTTTGTCCAGCACATATTTACAGCATATCATTAACACTCTCTGTTTCCTCTGCTAAACAACACTTCACACTGTTGAATCAGTGCTGCTGCTCATGTTAGAAAAAGATGATTTAACCATTTATCACTGTTCTGGCAGCATTTAGGTACCTGGACTCAGGTATTCTCTTCAGAAGGCATTAAGATGGATTGTTTGCACTGAGTGTTGTCAACCAAGCTGTATAATTAAATCAAGCAGATAAATATTTTGAGCTGCATACTGAGATTATACACTTTCAAAGATACCCTGGCACCACTGGTTGCATTCTATTGCCCCATTATACCAGATTAACGTTTAGAGCCTTTGAGAAAATATCATCTTAATACACTTGTTTTGACACCCCCAAGTAAGCTTGAGTAGTGTCACTTAGCTCAAATTTCATTCTTTTGCTCACTTCCCAGTATCTTTTAAGATTTGAAACGGGTTGTGTCTATTGCATTAGGTGAAGAAGGATGGGATCTGTCTCTCACTTCCTGGATATAATCCAGCCTCCTCAGCAAACAACCTGGTCCAGGTTGATCCAGTTTTCCTGTTAGGGTCCAGTTTTCATGGGCAAGATGGCCCACTTAAGATGGGACTCATTTGATTTTGTTGAAATATTAGAGTAGGCATTCATTTATCTGATGGTGTAGTATACCCTGCACTGCTCTGTGCCAGTGAAAACTATACCTATAAACCTCTTTCTCAGCAGCCTACATTATTAGACTAGAAGATTCTAAATATGAAATATGTTACTTTCTCTTAAATGGAGGTCAAATAAGAAAACTCTGCCACAGTGAGGTCATAGATGGCTTATCATGGCATTTCCACTGTAACACTGTTGGGTAAAAAATTGTACAGAATTTGAGCTACTAAAATTGTCCAGTATGTTGTGCTTTAAGTAAGTGAGAAAGCTTTGCATCAAAATCAAGCATTTGTCCACTGCTGTCTCTTTTGAGTTTTACCCCTTGAACTATCACCAAATGAAGGACACAGTGTAAGAAATATAGGGAAAAAGGGGCAGGGAATGTGGGTACTATGCATTGAGATTCTTTATTGCTTCTTTAAACTCCAAGTGACCAAACCCTCATGTGTTTTAATCGTCCTGTCTTTGGAACCAGATTGCCTGTATTTAAGCCTTGGTTTGTCTCTTAGCTGTGTGATATTGGGCAAGTTATTCAACGTCTCTCCACCTCAGCTTGCTAATTTGTAAAAATGGGGATAATAACAGAGCTCACTTCATGGATGTGAGTTAATACATATGAAGCACCTTTAAAAATCCTTGTTGCAGAATATGTATTATGTAAGTATTAGCTGCTAGCTAATTATTAGTCTTAGTAAATCATAAAATCTAATTAATAAAAGTTAATTAAAAAAAACACATTTTCCAGTCTAAAGACGAGATCATATTGCTTGTTGTGTTTTTCCTATTGACCTCAGGTATTTGTTAGATATCTTCTCTGACTTTTCCCCTGATTTCAGATTGAGATTGTCCAGAATCAAAAATCCTATTTTGGCAGGCATATCATAGTTGCTTCTAGGTATGTTCAAGTAGAACAAAAACAGCTTTTGTAACATACTACCTTCATCTCATTGACGAATTTAACTTGGGTTCATGTTGAAAGCTTTGATTGGAATTTGGGAGTACTTTTGCTGATGATAAATTATGAGAGGCTATCTTTCCTGAAAGCCTAACCAGTCTAACCTATATGGCATATACTGGAAGCAGAATAAGTAAACATTTCCTTGATGTAAAAAATGAGTATGAGTTAGAATCCTGTACTTTACAAATTACAAGTGTACACAGTAATTTATTTTTGCCAGCATACCAATGCTGAGATCATTCCTTACTGAAAAGATCTTTTTAGTTCTAAAATCCTGTGATTTCCTAAACCAAAATTTTTGTTGAAAGGCATTTCCAACCAACCACTATATAGCCTAAATAAAGTTTATATTCCTATCATTGTAATTTAGCAAAATCTTCTTTATTATGATTACTCAATTTTGAATTGAATTCAGAATGCACAATTTATTTAAGTTACTATGAAGTGTGTTTTGTACTGTAAAGTAAACAATGGAGAAATTTGACCAGCTTTAGATAAAGAATAAAAAGACATAACTGAGGACATCTCAAGGCTTCATCTAGCAGTAGCAGTTTATTGTCCTTAAAGTGTTACCTTTACTGTCACAGGATCATTTATTGAGATACTAATTTGGGTTTGTTATCACAGTTTGTAGACGTTTTCTCTTCCTCATTCCAAGAAAGAAACACTGTATTCTGAGTTCTGAGCAACTTCTTTCAAAGTGTGTAAGTTTTTAACTGATTTTGTGTTCCCACAGAATTGTTGTAGGGTGCAAGATTCAGGCAAAACCTAGAACTGAAGACTTGCTTAGAAGAGCAGATATATTTTGCTAACCCACACAAAACCAAAGCCTTATGAAAACATAATTAAGAAAACCTGAGATAACTAAGACACAGTCTCTACCCTCAAAGAGCTCATCAGTCTATTGGACAGGTAAAAATAGGCAATGATATTGCTAGGCAGTGTGACAGAGGTATAGAGAATGTACTTTAACCTGGCATGTAACCTGGAGTGAGGGTAATAGGGAAGGCTTTTGTAGAGATGATGCCTAAGATGCATCTTAATGTGGGAGATATCCAGGCAGAGGAATGCATTCAAGAAAGCAGGAATGGCATGTGCAAATGCACAGGCAAGAGAGTATGGCACTTTCATTGAACTGCAGATAATTCTGAATGGTTGGGGTATAAATTGCAGAGGGGTAAGGGTAGGGTTAGGAAGACACTAAAAGATTTCAAGCCGAGGAATAATGGGATCATATTTACACTATAGAAAGATTATCCTGGTAGCACTGTGTTAACAGGATTGTAGGGGACCAAAAGTGGAGGCATACAGACCAGTCCACTTAGCAGGCTAGTGCAGGGGTCCATCCAAGAGGTGATGATATTTTGGACCAGGCCAATGAGAGTTGGGATACAAAGGAAGAGATATTTTAAAGTTTAAGAGGTAGAATCACAAGGATTTAGTGACAAGAATTGGTATGGGGTAGTAAAAAAGACAAAGGGGGACAAGATGATTCCTAGGTTTCTTGTTCTGGTCAACAGGTTGGCTTCATGTAGGTGCCATTCCCTAGTAGGGAATAACAGGAGGAGGTGAAAACATGGGGACAGAAGGCTGTGAGATGTTGCTTTTGGTTTTGGACAGGTTGAGTGTGAGGGGCCTTTGGGGGCATTTAAATGGAGATGTTCAGTAGGTCGCAAGATGAATGGGCCTGGAGTTTGGAAGATGTATGTGCGTGCATGGTTGCATGTGTATATACACATCTGTCATCAGCAAACAAAGGTCAACTGAAGCTGTGGGAGGGGATGTGATTACCCTGGGAGACTGTCCAGATTGAAAAGGACCAGGAAAGAAGCAGGGAGATGAAGTGATCTAGCGTTATGTGTCATTATCAGCTTGCCAATTCCTCTTTATTTTTAAGGGGGGTTGACTTCTGTAATTTGTAGATTAGCCATGACATTTAAAACATTGTTTTTGGTATAAGCCATTAACTGACATGGTGAACAGTCATATAGGGATTTCAGAAAACTTTCACTCATGATTTCCTATGTATATTATTAGGCAATTGTTCCTAGGGGTTTAAAAACAAACTTTACACATCAAAATAAAAACAAAATATAAGTTAAAGAAGAGTATCAATTTGTTATAGTCAAATTATTAGTTTCTGTTTTTATAATGATAAAATTAATAAGGCTCATTTTTGATATACTTTAAATTTCAAATTAACAAAATAGAACTCATTTCAAATCCCATCATCTAGAGATTACTTTCCTACTCATTTCCTTCAGTCATTTTTTCTTTGCCTACGTGTTTGTGAACAAAATTAGGAGATGTATTTGTGCACACACAATTTTTTATTCTGACTATTTCATTTAACAGTAAACAATGTTCATTGACATATTTTAACTGGCTTTCTTTGGTTTGTTTCTAGGGACAATTTTGCAAAATATCACTTAGAGACTGTATATAAGACTCTTTCTAGAGAAAAAGAAGACAAGGACTTTGTGCATATTAAATTGAATCTAAAATAATATCACATATCATCAAAGGAATTTGCAACTGGAGACAAAGAAGACTGAGCAAAGGATACTGTTATACACTAAAAAATAAAAGACATAAAAGGGTTTCTCTGCCTCAAATAACAAGTTTGTCGATAGGTAGACCAAGTCTGGTGCAGGTGCCAATGATGCCCTCAAGGATCCAGACTCTATCTTTCTGTGTTACCATTTTTATCAGGTTGGATTTCATCTTCTTTTTCTCATTCCATGGTCATGAGATGGTAACATCACTTCCAGGCATCATGTCCAAATTCAAAACAAGAAGGAGGGATTAAGGCAAATGAGTGAAGGGCCTCATCAACTAGGCTGGTTCCTCATCAGGAAAGCCAAAGCTTTCCCATAAACCCTACCCAGCACATATTTACTTACATTTCTTTGGTTACTTTCATGTAACATGGTCTTATCTGCATGGGAACAGCTTCCACAGCAAGTGAAAGCAAAGGAGAAAGAGGTTCAGAACGGTTTTTAAGAATCAAATCTTCAGTGACTATCACATTATCCTTTAGTTCACAGATTTTCACTGAAAAAATGTTTAAGGTTCTAAAATCCAGGGCCATTGCATTGTCATCTTAACTTACAAATTGTAAACCTGACACTTAGCAGTGTTCAAAGAAAACTTCTTTTCCTTCAGTAATAGTTACCTTCATGACTGTTTCAGTTTATTGATTTGCTTTGGAAGTTATTCAGGGGGGCAGGAACGGCCGTTAAATTTTCCTGAAGTAGGGAGGATTAAAGATGGTGGTGTGAGAGGTGAGATACAGGCTTCCTCCTAAAACCGCATATAATATGAAAATATAATTAATACAACTAATCCTGAAAGAGCAACAGGAAAGAGGACTGTGCCAGACTGCATACATCTGCAGAAAGGAGCAGACCTCACAGACCATGGTAACATACCAAAGCTGTGGCCCGGCAGGACCCAAGCCTTTCCTCCACCCCAGCTCACTAGAGGGAGGAAGAGAAATGGAGCAGGGAGGGAGTGGAGGCCTGGGACTAATGAATACCTAACTCCAGAGATCTGCTTTGGGAGCACAAACCTACATTTCATGGTGCTTGCATGATACTCTCGTGATTACGGGGTTGGAAAGCTAAGACAGGCAGAATTCCTGGAGAGACTGAGATTCCAGCTGCTTGTGGAAAGCAGGGATCAATATCTGGCTCCTCTGGGACAAAGAAAGGTGGGCAGCCTGAGACACTTCCTAACAAGGAAGCCCTTAGCAAGAGGGCTGCTAAAGGGGCAAGGATCACACAGAGCTTACTGCTCAGTAGAGAGGACAGCTGGAAAAAATTGTCTGCGTGCACTCTGCCCAGCAGGTTGGGAGTTTTGCCATATAGACTCTCATATTTAAGGAGGAAAAAGAAATCTTCCTCCTTAGACAATCTTCAGGTGCTCCAGCTCCCTGGCTGGCTACACAACTCCAAGGACCCCTTCTGTGATATGCAGCCTACTGTGCCTTTCTCCTGGCTAGCCCCACCTGGCTCACAAACTGGCAAATGCTACCCTGGTGTTAGCCCACCAAGAGGGAAGATCTGTCTACATCAACAACAAACGCAAAGCACAGAGGCTTATACCTGTGTGGTCGACCCACTGTTTCAGGCAGTGGAGACATGCATAGCAGCTGGGAAGCAGAAAACAGCTCTTTCCTCCCCCCAGGCACCAATACCAGTCCCCTGCAACCCCTGACATTGCTTCAGGGGCTGAGAAGCTCCAGAGAGTAGATCTTCTGGGCACTAGAGGGTGCCATGTACAAATATGAAACGCTAAAGGAACCTGGTTCAGAGTAAAATTATTAATACAACTCCTGAGAAAGATTTAAATGACATCGACCTCATGACTCTTTCTGAAAGGGAGTTCAAAATAAAAATCATTAACATGCTTATGGAGATACGGAAAGATATTCAAGAACTCAGGAATGAATTCCGGTCAGAGATCCAATCACTGAAGGGCACAATGGAGGGTATTAAAAGCAGATTGGATAGAGTGGAGGAGAGGATAAATGAAATAGAAACTAGAGAGGAGGAATACAAAAAAGCTGAGGCACAGAGAGACAAAAGGACCTCTAAGAATGAAAGAATATTGAGAGAACAGTGTGACCAATCCAAACGGAACAATATTCGCATTATAGGGGTACCAGAAGAAGAAGAGAGAGAAACAGGGATAGAAAATGTCTTTGAGGAGGTAATTGCTGAAAATATCCCCAATCTGGGGAAGAGAATAGTCTCTCAGGCCATAGAGATGCACAGATCTCCCAGCACAAGGGACCCAAGGAAGACAACACCAAGACATATAGTAATTAAAATGGCAAAGATCAAGTATAAGGACAGAGTATTAAAAGCAGCCAGAGAGAGAAATAGGATCACATACAAAGGAAAGCCATCAAGCTATCATCAGACTTCTTAAGAGAAACCTTAAAGGCCAGAGGGAGTGGCATGATGTGCTTAATGCAATGAAGCAGAAAGTCCTTGAAACCAAGAATACTTTATCTGGCAAGATTATCATTTACATTTGAAGGAGGGATTAAACAATTTCCAGATAAGCAAAAACTGAGAGAATTTCCTCCCACAAATCATCTCTACAGTGTATTTTGGAGGGACGGCTATAGATGGAAGTGTTCCTAAGGTTTGATAGCTGTCACCAGAGGTAATAAAACCACAGTAAAGAAAGTAGAACAGCTAATTACTAAGAAAATACAAAATTAAATTAACTATCCCCAAAGTCAAACAAGGGATATACAAAGAGTACAGAATATGATACCTAATATATAAAGACTGGAGGAGGAAGGAAAAAGAAGGAAGAAAAAAGGAACCTTTACATTGTGTTTGTAATAGCATATTAAGTGAGTTAAGTTAGACTCTTAGTTAGTAAGGAAGTTAATCTTGAACCTTTGGTAACCACGAATCTAAAGCCTGCTATGCCAATAAGAACATACCTATTGATAATCACCCTAAATGTAAATGGACTGAATGCAGCAATCAAAAGACATAGAGTTACTGAATGGATAAAAAACAAGACCCATCCATATGCTGCCTACAAGAGACTCACTTTATAGCCAAAGACATACACAGACTAAAAGTGAGGGGATGGAAAAAGATATTTCATGCAACTAATAGGGAGAAAAATGCAGGAGTTCCAGTACTAGCAAGAAAGAAAATAGACTTCAAAACAAAGAAAGTCACAAGAGACAAAGAAGGACATTACATAATGATAAAAGGGTCAATCCAACAAGGAGATATAACCGTTATAAATATCTATGTGCCCAACACAGGAGCCCTTATATATGTGAAACAAATAGTAATGGAATTAAAAGGAGAAATAGAAGGCAATGCATTCATTCTAGGAGACTTCAACACTCCACTCACTCTGAGGGACAGATCATCCAGACAGAAAATAAGTAAGGACACAGAGGCATTGAACAACACATTAGAACAGATGGACCTAACAGACATCTACAGAGCTCTACACACAAAACGAGCAGAATACACATTCTTCTCAAGTGCACATGGAACATTTTCAAGAATAGATCATATACTAGGCCACAAAAAGAGCCTCGGTAAATTCAAAAAGATTGAAATTGTACCAACCAGTCTCTGAGACCACAAGGTATGACTAGAAATAATTTAAGCAAAGAAAATGAAAAAATACCACAAACACATGGAGGCTTCACAACGTGCTCCTAAATAATCAATGGATCAATGACCAAATAAAAACAGAGACCAAGCAATATATGGAGACAAATGACAACAATAATTCAACACCACAAAATCTGTGGGACACAGTGGAGGCCGTGCTAAGAGGAACGTATACTGCAATACAGGCCTACCTTAGGAAAGAAGAAAAATCCCATATGAGCAGTCTAAACTCACAGTTAATGAAACTAGACAAAGAAGAAGAAATGAGGCTCAAAGTCAGTAGAAGGACGGACATAATAAAGTTTAGAGCAGAAATAAATAAAATTGAGAAAAATAAAACAATAGAAAGAATCAATGAAAGCAAGAGCTGGTTCTTTGAGAAAATAAAATAGAAAAAACCCCTAGCCAGACTTATAAAAAAAAGAGAGTCTACTCACATAAACAGAATCAGAAATGAAAAAGGAAAAATCACTACAGACACCACAGAAATACAAAAATTATTAGAGAATACTATGAAAAATTATATGCTAACAAACTGGATAACATAGAAGAAATGGACAACTTTCTAGAAAAATACAACCTTCCAAGGCTGCCCAGACAGAAACAGAGAATCTGAACAGACCAATTACCCACAATGAAATTGAACTGGTAATCAAAAACCTACCTAAGAAAAAACCGCCTGCACCAGATGGTGTCACTGCAGAACTTTATCAAACATTTAGTGAAGACCAAATACCCATCCTCCTTAAAGTTTTCCAAAGAGTAGAAGAAGAGGGAATACTTCCAAACTCATTCTATGAGGCCAGCATCACTCTAATACAAAAACCGGGCAAAGACACCACAAAAGAAAATTACAGACCAGTATCCCTGATGAACATAGATGCGAAATTACTCAACAAAATATTAGCAAACTGAATTAAAAAATACATCAAAAAGATCATCCATCATGATCAAGTAGGATTTATTCCAGGAATGCAAGGATGGTACATCATTCGAAAATCCATCAACATCATCCACCACATCAACAAAAAGGACAAAAACCACATGATCATCTCCATAGATGCTGAAAAACCATTCAACAAAATTCAACATCCATTCATGATAAAACCTCCAAACAAAATGGGTATAGAGGTCAAGTACCTCAACATAATGTGGCCATATATGACAAACCCACAGTCAACATTATAACAGCGAGAAGCTGAAAGGTTTTCCTTTAAGATCAAGAACAAGACAAGGATGCCCACTCTCCCCACTTCTATTCAACATAGTACGGGAAGTCCTAGCCACGGCAATCAGACAACACAAAGAAATAAAAGGCATCCAGGTTGGCAAAGAAGAAGTAAAACTGTCCCTGTTTGCAGATGACATGATATTATTGTACATAAAAAACCCTAAACTCCAAAACTACTAGATCTAATATCTGAATTCAGCAAATTGCAGGATACAAAATTAATACGCAGAAATCTGTGGCATCCCTATACACTAACAATGAACTAGCAGAGAGAGAAATCAGGAAAACAATTCCATTCAAAGTTGCATCAAAAAGAATAAAATACCTAGGAATAAGCCTAACCAAGGAAGTGAAAGACCTATACTCTGAAAACTACAAGACACTCATGAGAGAAATTAAAGAAGATACCAATAAATGGAAACACATCCAGTGCTCATGGACAGGAAGAATTAATATTTTCAAAATGGCCATCATGCCTAAAGCAATCTACATATTCAATGCAATTCCTATCAAAATACCAACAGCATTCTTCAACGAACTAGAGAAAATCATTCTAAAATTCATATGGAAACACAAAAGACCCCGAATAGCCAAAGCAATCCTGAGGAGGAAGAATAAGGCTGCTGGGAGTATGCTCCACAGCTTCAAGCTCTACTACAAAGCCACAGTCATCAAGACAATTTGGTACTGACACAAGAACAGACCCATAGACCAATGGAACAGACTAGAGAGCCCTGATATAAACCCAACCATATATCAATTAATATATGATAAAGGAGTCATGGACATACAATGGGGAAATGATAGCCTCTTCAACAGCTGGTGTTGGCAAAACTGGACAGCTACATTTAAGAGAAGAAACTGGATTATTGTTTAACCCCATACACAAAAGTAAACTCAAAATGGATCAAGGACCTGAATGTAAGTCATAAAATCATAAAACTCTTAGAAGAAAACATAGGCAAAAATCTCCTGAATATAAGCAACTTCTTCCTGAACGCACCCCATCAAGCAAGGGAAACAAAAGCAAAAATGAACACATGGGACTACATCAAACTAAAAAGTTTCTGTACAGCAAAGGACACAATCAACAGAACAAAAAGGCACCCTACAGTATGGGAGAATATATTTGTAAATGACATATCTAACAAGGGGTTAACATCCAAAATATATAAAGAACTTACATACCTCAACACCCAAAAAGAAAATAATCCGTTTAAAAATGGGCAGAGGATATGAAGAGACAGTTCTCCAAAGAAGAAATTCAGTTGGCCAACAGACACATGCAAAGATGCTCCACCTCAGTAATCAGCAGGGAAATGCAAAGTAAAACCACAATGAGATATCAGCTCACACCAGTAAGGATGGCCAGCATCAAAAAGACTAAGAACAACAAATGCTGGCGAGGATGTGGAGAAAGGGGCACCCTCCTACACTGCTAGTGGGAATGTAAGCTAGTTCAACCATTGTGGAAAGCAATATGGAGGTTCCTCAAAAAACAAAAATAGAAATACCATTTGACTCAGGAATCCCACCCCTTGGAATTTACCCAAAGAATACAACTTCTCAGATTCAAAAAGACATATGCCTCCCCATGTTTATTGCAGCAGTATTTACAATAGCCAAGATATGGAAGCAACCTAAGTGTTCACCAGTAGATGAATGGATAAGGAAGATATGGTACATATACACAATGGAATACTATTCAGCCAAAAGAAGGAAACAAATCCTGCCATTTGCAACAACATGGATGGAGCTAGAGGGTATTATGCTCAGTGAAATAAGCCAGGTGGAGAAAGACAAGTGCCAAATGATTTCCCTCATTTTTTGAGTATAACAACGAAGCAAAACTGAAGGAACAAAATAGTAGCAGACTCAGAGACTCCAAGCAGGAACTAGTGGTTATCAAAGGGGAGGGGTGTGGGAGGGCAGGTGGGGAGGGAGAAGGGGATTGAGGGGTATTGTGTTTTGTACACATGGTGTGGGGGATCATGGAGAAAACAGTGTAGCCCAGAGAGAAAAAAAATTTTCCTGCGGTGAATATCTTATGTGGAATTAAAAGGTTTAATACAGTTTATCTTGGTCAATTTAACAGAGATAGAATCCCCACCAACTGAGAGGCACTGTGCAATGGAACAAGCTGAAAGTTTACTTTCCAAAGTCACTTACTGAGGAGTGCCAAGTGACATTTACATTTTCCAAGGAATACAGGCACCATGGGTCTCCTAACATAACTCCCCTGATTGAGAATTGTCCCAACAGTAAAGCTGTTCATGGATAGACCAGTTAAGTTCAGCAAATCTCTCTAGCCTCAAGGATAGATTGGGAAGAGACAGGAAACTCATAAGGGCGTACATTAGATTTCAATGCCTACGTTGAAACCTTGTTCTTCCCCTTCCCTCTCCTATTCCATCTCTCCTCCACAATCTCTTTTCTATCATTCATCTTCTTTATAGAGACCTTGTTTCTAATGCCTTAGTCTCATGGAAGATCTTAGGAAACTCAAACTGATTTGTTGGAATTTTATCATTCCAAACAAATGTGAGAACATCAAGTTTTCCCACCAAAAATGATAATTCTGTTTATTCAGAAATAAACACCAGAAAGAGACAGAGAGACAGAGAGAGAGAATTAACCTGGACACAGTGGATTAAATTAACTGTTTCCTTTAGAGGAAAAATGCAGGGTAATGCAATTAAACCGTTAATGATATTTATTGATTGTATAGTTATATAAATGCTTGAAAATATAGATGAGACACCTATGGGAAATTAACTATAGCTGTCAAAGTGAGAAGACAGAGATAGCATGAATTTAACCAATCCCTGCTTTGGGTGACATGAATAATATATTTCTAAATGTAAACAACTTATCAACCTATCAGTGACAGTCAACAGCAAAACAAGTTTCTTCAGAGCTATGTAAAGTTGAGAAAACTTCATTCATAGATTTCCTATTTTTAGAATTCTTGAGATATTAACGTTTTTGAGGAAATAATGCATATTCATTTATTTTTATTTACTTTTTGAACTAACACTCATTTAGGGTCTACAACATCTGAGACATTTTACATTAATTACTTTTCATTACTTAATGTAATCACAGCAACATTATGAAGCAAGTATTTTCATTCCTGCTTTATAGTTAAGGAAATTGAAACTCGGAGAGGTGAATTTGCCAAGCCACAGAGCTTAAGAAATCAGAGACAGGAGTCAAGTCAAAGTGTCTGACTTCAAAATCTTTGCTCTTCCCAGTACATACATATTATTCACCTTGAGCTTATATAAATGTTATCAAAAATCCCAGTTAGAATGGCATAAAGAGGCAAAGAACAAAACCACATAGGACACTGATATTATTTTACTAATCAATAAATAATTTCTTTAGCTCTTCTTATATGGAAAGATATATGATATGATTTTGGTTGTTGGTTAAGCATGTTTTCTTTATTTTAACTCAAATTTATTTCAGATGTATGTTTTATAGTATTTTGTTGCTATAAATCTTACATATATAGTAACAAAATGTACCATTAATTAAAACAATAAGTAGTATTAGTAAAACATGCTGTTCATTATCATTCATTCTGTTAGCCAACAGTTATGAAATTATATTGTACCAGCAACTGTGGTAGGTATTCACAACACGTGTGGTCTTTCAATGAACTCAGAGGTGGGAGCTTCTATGTCAGTAGGAGAAATGTAGGGATGGTTTGACATTTTTAAAAGTGACTATTAATGTAGTTTACCACATCAACAGACTAAAGGAGTGAAAAACATGATCAGTGCTTAGCTCATAATAGGCAATCAATAAATAGATGCAGAAAAGGCTTTTATCAAAATTCTATACCATTCATGAAAACTCTTAGCAAACTAGGAAAAGATGTCAAATCCTTAACCTACTAAGACTGTCTGTAAGAACCTACAATAAACATTAAACTTAATGGTTAAACATTTTAATCATTCTTTTTGACGTCCAAGAAAAAACAGAAGTATGTCTGCTGTCACCACGTCTGCTCAGCAATGTATTAGAGGTCCTACCTACGTAGTGCAGTAAGCCAAGAAAAAGAAATAAAAGTTATAAAGCTTGAAAAGAAAAAATAAGTCATTAGTTACAGATTTAATTATCTACATAGGAAACAAAAAAGATGTATAGATAAATTATTAATAAGAAAGATTACTAAGGTTGTTGGACACAAGATCAATATATAAAATTAATTTTGTTCCTATACATCAACAGCAAATGATTAAAAAATAAAATTTAGGAAACATTGTAAGATATCTTTGAATAAATAAAAGGTGGCAAGACCTCTGAATTAGTGAGGGTAATGCTAGGCTATGCTATGGTGACACATAATCCCTTAAATCTCCATGTTGTAACACAACATTTTACTGGGCAGTAGATTGTGGCATACTTGCTTCTTGTCTTCTCAAAGGAAAGAATTCAGTTTTCAGACTTTGATAGATTTCTACTTAACAAAGTGAAAGGAAAGTACACTCCAGGGACAGAGGAGTGGACTGACCTTGAGGGTGGGTAGCAACTTGTAGAGTTTATTTTTTATGGGGGCTTATTTGGTTTCCTCCCTCCCATTTTGTCATTATCACATCATCTAAATTGTATATGAAAAAGCAAAGAGCCTAGAATTACCAAGAAAATTTTTAAGAAAAAATGAAGTGGAGGGGCTGATTCCTATAAGTATCAAAACATGTTACAAAAGTTATAGTAATTAAAATAATGTGGTATTAGTATAGGAATAAACATCAATGAAGTTGAATAGAGTCTAGAATAGGAATTAATATTTGATAATGATAGTATTTCAAATTAGTATGAAAGGCAAAAACTAATCAATAAATGGGATTAGGGCAATTGGATATTCATATGTAAAAAGTTACAGTAGATTTCCATCTCACATAATTCCCTAAAATAAATTTTAGGTTAATTAGAGAACTGAAGGTTAAAAAACACTATAAAGGTATTTAAACAACACATGGGATTTATTTTTATAATGCTGGATTGGGGAAGACTTTCCTAAACAAGATGCAAAGTCCAGAAGCCAAAAAGGAAAATACTCAGTGATTTGACTACATCAACATTAAAATTGGAAGTACAGCATAGGAATGTACCAATAATATTGTAATTTCTTTATATGGTAACTATACTTATTATAGTGAGCATTTAATAATGTCTATAATTATTGAATCACTATGTTGTACCTCTGAACCAATATGGTATTGTGTATTAACTATATTTCAAGAAAAAAAACCTTTTAATTTAAAATTTCTGGGTAACAAATCACCCCATAAACAATGTTAAATTTCAGACTGAAGAAAATATTTACAACATATATTATAAAGGATTAATATGCAGAATATTAAAAAAACTACAAATCATAATAGAGGCAAGGGAAACAACAAAGGATGTTATTCAAAATCAGCATTAAACAGATGCTCAGGTGCATAAGTAATCGGGGAAATGCAAAGTATAACAATATGATACAATTTTGGGGGGCCTATCAGATTGCCAGACAGTGGAAGAATAATAATATCAGTGCTAATGAGAGTGCAAGTTGATAAAGCCTTTTTGGAGTACCATTTGGCAGTCTCTTATCAAAAGCTAAAATGTATGTATTCTTTAACCTAGGAATTCAACCTTTAAGAATCTGTTCATCAGAAATACACATGTGAACAGAGATACATGTATGAGATGTTCATTGAATCATTGCTTGCAGTAGCAACAGAAATGGAAACACCAAAATGTTCATTAATGATTAATTAAATGGATTTCATATCTTAGAATACTATGCAGCAACTAAAAAGAAGGAAACAAGTGTTTATGTATTACTATTTTATGAAGTCCATGATACATTGTTTTTGAAAAATGTCAGTTACAGAACTATGATATGAGCAAATTTATGTTTAAAAATTCATGTAAAATACTTACCTGGCAGGGGAGATACCATGATCACGAAGGTGGTTTTCCCAGGGCGAGGCTTATCCATTGCACTCCGGATGTGCTGACCCCTGCAATTTCCCCAAATGTGGGAAACTCGACTGCATAATTTAAAAAAAAATCATGTAAAAAGATTTCATACCCCTACACTCAGCATGTCTGTGTGTGTGTGGGTGTGTGCCTAGGAAAATATCTGAAAGAACACAACAAACAACAGTTTCACATCTGGAGAGGAGTGATATTAGAAATGGTGGCGAATGAGAATCTCAAGAAATGTAGAAAATGCAAAAACGTATGAAGGAAAAAGCATCATAAACTCACACAATTCAAAGATAACTTACTACTGTTTTGTGTGCACTATTCTTGAATTTGCATACACATACACATATGCATATAGACCTCTCTTTTACGCAAAATTGGATAATACTATACATGCTGTGTTTGTAGCTTGCCTTTTTTGCTTACCCATATATTGTGGATTTTTCCCAACACATTGCCTATTCAGCGTATTTATTTAGCAAAAATTTATAGTGCTTTCCCAAATTCCTTGCCTATGTATATAGGTCTGAATTCTTTTAATGTTCTTTTAAGGCATTGTTTTTATTGCTGCTGAAGCATTATCTTTTGTATACGTACCGTCAACATTGTTCATTCAGACAGGTATTCTGATATATGGAAAAGCAGGAGGGAATTACATAACTGTAATTGAACGGAGATATTTTTCAAAGAACTTTCTATCCAGAGGTGGAGGTTTTCATAGAAAATGCCTGCAAAATGTTCTTTCCATCTGGACTGCAACTTGAACAGAAAAACAAGTCAATGACACTTTCTACAAAACTTTATTTAAACATATAGCATCTTCTTGATAAGCATCGGAGCAGATTTTCTTACCACAAATAGAATTGTTAGTCGAGTATTTACTGTCTGTTCAAGTTTTGGCACAAGTAGTACTTTCTATTCAAGTTCCCTTTGATCAGACCTCCCATGAAGGCAGCCGCTGCATTTGTTCGGATCTTCCTTGTCAAATCCTCAGTCCCAACTGCCGCAGAGATTTACAGTATTTCCATGACGCTCCCATTTCAGCTTGTGAGGCACCAATCATTATGAGAACAGGGGCAAAACGTCTATAAATAAAGCTAGTGGTGGAATCCATAACAAATGCTTTTCCAGTAACAAAAGCTGGAATTTCATATGCCTCCAGAAATTCCTGTGTCTCATGACTAAATTTCAGGTATTTAGAAACACTTTTCTTGACATAATGTAACTTGGAGAGTGTGCTGTACTGTTTCTCTTGAGACTGAATCTGAATATATTTAGATTTCGTTGTCTCTTTTGAGGGAAGCATAGATTTCACTTTTCAACTTGTAGGTTAAAATAT
This sequence comes from Smutsia gigantea, assembly GCA_032199065.1. Lineage (NCBI taxonomy): Eukaryota > Metazoa > Chordata > Mammalia > Pholidota > Manidae > Smutsia > Smutsia gigantea. The sequence continues at coordinate 28,025 of JAVSCE010007327.1, read as the reverse complement.
CTAAAACCACTAACACCCAGTAATGAGAGGGATTGTGGTTTGGAAATATATGTAGAAAATATATGGCCAAGTTTACTAAAGATTCTCTAACACATCTGCTGTTGCAGTCACGGTGGAGAGAATAGTGATCTGGCAATGAGGAGACCTGATCTTGGTCTCAGCGGACACATGTGCTCATGCAACAGCAGGGCTGCCTTTTCCTGAGAGCTTTTCTATGTGCAGGGCTCTTTGCTGTGTGTTTCACTTGGATTTTCTCGTATTCACTCTTAAACAAAAATCCTGTGGAGCAGGTCATCATCATTCCCACTTAACAAACAAGGAAATGGACACTAGAGAGGCTGAGAGAAACTGCCAAGAGTTACAGCTAACAGGTGGAGGAACTAGGGTTCAAATCCAGGACTGACTACAAACCCACACTCTTACATACTAAATTGTCCTGCCTTTCTAGCTTGAAGGCTTTACGTAAGTTGTTTCCTCTCTCTTGGCTTCAGTTTCCCCATATGCAAAATCAGGAGCTTGGATGAGAAGTAAACAGTCTCTTAAGCATTCCTCCAGCTCATTTCTTTTAGCCATTGTTTCTTCTTTCTATTGTAATATAGTCAGGCTTCACTGCACGTCTTGTATATCAAAGATGTTCAGAAATCTTTTTTCTGAATAAATGTTTTGCAAGTCTTTCTTGAAAAATTTTCTTTCCATACACACATTTAATAAAAAGAGTATAATCTCCATAGGGGTATAATACCAAATAGAGCTGACACAGGGTTGTGGACGGCTGTGCTAATATCCTAGTAAGGTTCTCCTGCTGCTACACCCACATACTACCAACCCCGCAGTGAGTGAAGGAGGCAAAGGAAAGGATGTGGTGGGGGCAGCAGAAGCCATCCAAACACCCCATCAGAAGAGGCTATTTAGGACCCAATGGCACAGACAATAGCTTTGGAATCCCACTCCTGGCTCTGCTTAGCTCCCTCGATCCTAATTACAGCTATATATTGAACACTGATGATATTCCACATTCCCAGAGGATATTTTCCCTTTACCATTTCTGAGGGAGACTTACATAAGCAGTCGTCCCAGGTTTTACTAAAGGTGACCAACATTTCTGTATTTATAAGGCCCAGGCCACATTGAGAATTCCATGTTTTTACAATGTACTCTCAGACATCTAAGAAAAAGAAAAAAAGCTATAACCTTTTGGACAAGAAGATTGTGACCAAGTAGCATTAATGAAAAGTATGAACATGTGTAAACGTATATTTCTGAATGGCATTTTCACATAGACTTATTGGGGCAATCTGATACTATTAGCAGAATACTCCCCAAATAATCCTCACTTTAAGTGCAACACCCTTTATGCTAGAGATATTCCTCAAAGCTGTGTTCAAACTGGACTTCTGTCAATCAACACCTTCTCCTTTACTCCCACAGGCATTTTAGAATTGCTTTATTTTCAGTTTCATCCTTATTTGGCAGTGGTTCTACTGTACCATGCCTACCTCTGTGCCTAGAGATTAATAGTGACTGCAGCACTGATATGTAACCACCTGGGAACTTTTAGGAGCTCCTACTTGACAGAAGCCTGAATTCTTTAATAAAGCACAGAGCTACTTTGTAATGGGCACAGTCATCCTCCAAAATATTGTGCTTTATAGGTCTCATGTTTTTATAGTTTTCTCTTAGAACAGGATACACCTGAAAATGGATTAGCATCTCAAATCTAGCAGTCTAAAATTATTTTGACAAGTCTGAAAAATAAATGATATTTAAGAGTCAGCTTAGTTGTCTCTACAATTTTCAAATCTAGATTTAGAAAACAATGGCACTTCCTATAGGCCTTTTTTTTCCCAGTCACAGTAAAGATTGATAGAACTTTTAAGTTCTGCATGAATCTTTTCATTGCTACTGCACAAGCTCAACCAAAGGAAACCACTTTCTGGTATATTGCCAGATTTCTGACTTCAAAATTTAAGCTCCTTAGGGTACAGAACTTAGGGTATATGTTATGCTTTGTACACTTACCTATCTGTAAAACTATTTTAAATGTTTACACATTATACTAATAGCTTCCATACCAAACAAAGGTGGATTTCTGCAAAACCTTAGACCATATTTGAACTTAAGAGCAAGCATTTTAAGTCTTATTACAGGCCATTATTTTGCACACATATTTCTAAGGCAAACCCAAATCAGACAGGACAACTTCAGATCATGTGTATCAAAGGCACACTACGTTTCAGCACTCTAATTGGCTTCCATCATAACAACAGTTGCTTTTTACAGTGAAAATCCAAATCGCACAGTATGCAAGCATACACACAAATGTACACAAATAGAAGCGGTTTTGGAGGTTCTGATAATGAAATTTCCCAGGTGTGTTTATTTTAATTAAAACTTTGTATTTGCAAGTATCAGAAATAGGCACGCATTTCCTGAACATCAAAGGAAATCTGATTATAAGAGACAGTCGAGTGTCAGAAACCCAAGGGCAGGAATGATACTGTGCCTCAGGAAAGGCTGGATCTTGGAGTTAGAAAGCTCTCAGAAATCAGGTCTAGGTTCCCCTGGCAGTTCTGTGTTTTACCACTGCTTCTTCCTTTGCAAACTGACTTTGCTACCCTGGCTCCAGGGTGCAAAATATGCTGTCCATAGCTAAAGAGATGTCGTGTTATGGGTCAGCCACTCAGAAAATTAAACTCTTTATGGGTGCCAATTCCAAGGTGTGTCAGGGGCCTGCCCCATCCCAGTTCAAAACTGCTGTGCCCAAAGGAGCAGGGTTACGCAGGAGATAGATGGTATTGCTAGGAGCTGGAGAGGCAAGGATGAATAGCAGGGTCTCTGCCCTTAAGTTGCTCACTATCTAGGAGGCAGAAATAAAATCAGAAAACTTGGAACACAATGAGATAAGGCTTTTATGAACAGTACTGCTAGGGGCACAGAGGGAAAAGTAACTTTGCCAAGCAGAGCTGCCAAGCTGTTGGCAGTTGAAGTAACAGTAAAGCTGGGGTTTCAAGGGCAGAATAGAAGTTTGTCAGGGGCAAAGGTTGGTAATGGTAGCACTGTGAAATCAGAGCATTCCAGAGAAAGAAATATGTAATGGACCAAAGAGTTTGTAGATATTGAAAAGTTCACTGTGACTGAAGGAATAGAGTATGAGGTGGGAAGGGAGGTGGAAAGATAGGAGATAAAGCCAGGGAGGAACATTTTGTTTTCTGGGAGGTGTGGTCTCATGTTCTATGCTAAAGAGGACAGACTGTATTTAAAGTGGATGGGTTTTTAGGGAAAGAAGTGATATGATCAGAGTTTTTATTTGTGCTTATTTTTTAAATGAAACTCTGCCACCAGTAGAGCAAGCAGATCAGCTCGTTATGATGAGAAAGAATATAATCTTACTACTAGCAGATCACAAACATGTTTCAGTGCATACTGAATTCAGAGGAGCAATCCAAGCCTTCCTAACTGTGTGGACAGTCATTTTATCTCTCTGCTTCAGTTTCCTCACCAACTTCCTCATCTGTAACATAAAGAATGATAATAGCACACACAGGTCATTTTGAGGTTTAAAGTGTTCATAGCATAGTGCCTGCCACATAGTAAGCACTGTAAGGGTTTTCTTTTATTTCCTTTTCTACCCTCTGCCCTGACCTCAGGGTCCCAAGTTATACCCTGTCACAGCCACCTTTGGGGATGCCCACTCGAGGGCTTCATTCTCGCTTAACTTCGGTGTTATTACTTTAAAGGGTTCCCTTATCACAATGTGTAAGTATAAGAAGGAATCCATGCAGTGGTTTCTACCTCAACAGGTCATTGGAATGGAATGGGGAGCCTGGTGTCAGGAAGACTAATTATAATAATTAATCCGAAAGGGAATGAGAATGGTGGGTTGTTGAAGTAGAGAGGAGGAGGTTGTGATCAGGAAGAAATTTCTGATATAAAATCAGTAGGATTTTGTGTCCAATTGAACATGGGTGCTGAGGAAGAGTGAGGAGTTGTAATTTAACACGTATGTAAGCAACCTACTATATTAACTACTTTGGTTAAAAAAAAACGGTCCACATTTCAATTGATTTACTCATTTGTTCCATCGGTAACTGTAATTGGATAAAAACAACTAGAGTGATCTCCGCTCAGAAGTAGCCCTTTAAGACCAGGAGATCTACTGCTCTACCAGCAACAATTCTTGAGAGCAACATTGATAACAGTTGAACTACACCTTTAATATAGGAAAAAGGTTGAATTTTTGATGTGGATAATTGGGGCATGTTATATTACACAATATGTATTTTCAACTTATTAAAAAAATATGATTCTATTCAACAGATTGGTCATAAGCCCAAAGTGTGCAGGCATTGGAGAGGTTTCATGTTGGAAATTAGTAGCAGTCTCTATATTGCAACATCTTAGGAAAATGCCCAGAAAGAAACATTAAAGGTAAAAAGCATTAACAAAATTTTATCGTTGATATTTGTCTAATCAACAAAGTACATAATAAAGTAGGTTATCTAAATTGCAAGAATAGAAATTTCTCTATTCTATGGGACCCAATAATGCTATTTTCATTTTCAATTAGAGAAAGATGAGGAGAGAAAGAGAGAGAAAGGGAGGGAGTGAGGGCAGGAAAGGGGTAGGGGGAGAGAGACTGTAAACATGTTCTTCCTGAACTTGCCCTTGTGCCAAAGAGGGTGCTCCACAAGGCTCGCTCTTTTTCTGACCCTAGAAGCCACAGACCAAAGGTACTATATTCAAGTATGTGATTTTTATAACACATTGTTACAAAACATTGAAAACAAAATATACAGGATAGGCTGAATCCTTTATGCGCTCCTTTTCAGAAATAGGAGAGCATAGATTAAGGTGCTGTGCATAGGTTATTTTATCATTAATCAACAGGCTTTTTATCTGTCATTTTAAAAATTTGTGATGAGAATTTTAAATGCAGGCAAAAGTACAAAATGGAAACAAGCCCTCATATAGCATAACCTAGATTCAACCATTATTAACATTTGGTTATATTTGCTTTATCTACTGTTTAAAAGTTTCTAACAGATAATGACTTTAAAATGTTTAACAGCATCACACTCAACAGTTAAAATGAGCTCCTCCATATCAATTAGCACCCAGATAATGTTCAATCTGTCTCAAAACGGTTTGGTTTTTGCTTTTTTAATAAAAGGTTTCATTTGTTCAAAACAAGGTCCAAAACAGCATGTTGCACTTGGTGGATATGTGTCTATAAAGTCTCCTTGATTCTGTAACAGTGATCCCTCTGATTCTTTTTCTGTGCCAGTTAATTGTTGATAAAGTCAGGTAATTTGTCCTTTAGAATTTTACACATTGTATCTTCATGCTGCCTTTTAACATGCTCTTCTATCCCCCTGAAGTCTACAAACTGGTAAATCTAGAGGCTTGATTACAATTCAGATTGAGTTTATTACTATTATTTTGGCAAGAATTCTTCCCAGTTAGTGCTGTGTACTTCCTTATATATCAGGAGGCTTATAACATCTGATTTTGTACTTTTGGTGATTTTAAGATTGATCTGTAAATTCTGGTGATGTCTTAATCAACCTTTCAACAAATTGTTTTAGCAGCCACTGATAATCATTGTTCCATTACTCTACTGGGTTTACAAAATGGTGATTTTTCTATTGTTCTTCGTGCACTTGTTCTCAGTGATTCTTCTATAAAGCCTTTCCTTCAACAACTAGGGATACCCTGAAAAAGTTTTCATGGAAAAGATAGGAAAATTATTTGTTTCTATTTATTAGTTCCCAGAATAAAGAGTTGGTGCCATAACAATCTTCAGTTAAGTTTGTATGCTATTTTGGGGTTTCATTATGAACTCTTGATTCTTAGTCTATGATCAATGGGAGCCCATTTTAGTTGGTTATTATGTCCTTTTGACATGACACTAGTAGCCTTTGCTTCCTAGCTAGAAAATACTTTTTAGAATGAGAAAGTGCATCTTTAGTTTATACAGATATTTCTAACTCAAATTAGAGATTATAGGATTTTTACTTATCTTTGCTTTTATATTATCTTTTGCTTATTCTGGATATATTGGTTACCAATCATATCAACATGTTTTTTTCATACATTTAACTATATTAACTATTTTTCATACCATCTATACAACATAATTAACATTATCACCAAGACCACTGAATAAAGTTTGAATTTGTATTGCCTACCCTACCTCCACCCCTTAGAATGTATACCTACTGTGCTTTAAAATCACAGTAATTAGTTTCCATATCGTTATTCCAACAACTTAATATGATTGTGTTCAATGTTTTGTTCATTTCCACATTTTAGGGATATCTTTTGGGCTTAAGTTAAAACTGTAATACAAGGTACATTCAAAGAGATCTAGCTTCCATCCCAGAGCCCTGCTTCTCCTTTTTCTCAATAGGTAACCATTTAAATGTTTTTGAATATCCCTCTTCTTACACAAAATGCAGAGATTATACACACTTTTGTGTATAGGGTGCTTGTCCTGGAGATCACACTAGAGAAATACACAGTTTCCTAATTCCATTTAATATCTGCATGGTATTCCACTGGAATGGCTGTAACAGTTTACCTAAGTAGTCACCTTTTTATCTGTCATACCTTAGGTGCACTTTTTAAAAATGTCAATGTGATCTAACATCTGAAGTTGCTATTTTTGGTGGTCTCACAAACCACCTACGAATTTGGTGTTTTGTGGATTGGATTGCTAAACAGATAATGTTTTTCAAAAGATATATGAATACTTGCTGCTTATAAACGTTCTTTAAAAAAATTATGCAAAATTATTAAAGTACCCTTTCACTCTGCCAGCAATCCTAATCTCTCTTCCAAATGTAACCACAGCTTCGTTTACTATATATACTTCCTGTGTGTGTGTGTGTGTATATATATATATATATATATATATGCAATACACATTGAGTTTTGATATTTTATGTACATTGATATTCTGTGAATTTATTTTTAAACATGCATTGGAGATCTATTACATACAGATGTACCCCTTTTAGCAGCTGCAAAATATTCTATAGTATAGAATGTACGTATTAATTTAAGGCAGTCTCCTTTTAGTGAACATTTAGGGTAATTTCCAAAATTAAAAAAAAGAAACGATGCTATAGTGAGCAGTGTACTTTTGTATACATGTACAAAACTTTCCATAAGCTAGACTTTTAGCAGTGGAACGGCTTGGTCAAATGGTATTTGTATTAAAAATTCAGATAGGTACTGTCAAATGACCCTTCAAAAAGGCTATAGCCAACTTATACTTGCACTTGTAGTATATAGGAGTGTCTTTTCCCTGCCCCTCACCACTCTGGGTATCACTGATCCTTTGGGTTCTTCCAACTTGATGAGCAAAATCTCTCTCCTGGCTTGGTCTGCATTTCCTTGATTGCCAAGAGACTGGGCATTATTACATAGTTTTAAAGAGTGCAATATTTCCAGAATTTTTTAGCACATTAAAATGTGAATTTTATTAAATTCTGGGCAAATTATTTTACTTTAAAAAATAAGAGGAAAAAGCTATGGTGATAAGATGAAAAAGAGTAAAAGTATTCTAACACATGTTAGAAATGGGAATTGAAAATTAAGAGGTAGTATTTCAACTTTTCAAGCTCTACAAACAAATCTGAATTAGTATACTCTTATTTTTTTCACATATAATAATAGAGCAATTCACTGATGCTTCTAGATCAGTAAGTTTCCATTTCTAAAGAGTATTTCTTTTAGGGGTCAACTATCTCACTGGGAGGAAGAGGATTTACACATGCAAGTCCTATTAACATTAATAGGAGTTACCAGAGTAAATCCCCCTGCAGTGATAGGCAAAAAGACCCTACAGTCTACTAAGATCAAGTTCTAACGATTACCTGTCAAATGGTCCTAAGAGTCATTATCACCAGAAAGTGCAGACATGGCAACCTGTATGGGAAGGGCATCTCATTGCAGCCCCACAGTTAAACTGTATTAATGGAAAGAAAAGTGGCCTTCAAAATGTGACCTGGGATGCTAAATGTTAAATCACTTAACTGGTGTTTTAAAAAAGGCATCATTAAAGAGAATTCAAACATATCAAAGCACATGTTTTTAAAAAAAGTGTGAATACTCCTATGAGCTCCAAGGTGCTTAAAGGATAATATAGCTACTTGTTTAAAAATTCAATTAACCTTATCTTTCTTAAATTTGATTTATGAATAATCTCACAGATAAATTGCCAGTTTTATTTTTTTTAAGTCCTGTTATCTTTTGAATGTGTCCTGAGAAGCTTTAGAAAACTGCGTGGAATTGACAGAAAATATCACTCTGCTTTATTTGATTCAAGACATAGTTCAATGAATGATTATGAATAAAAGAACATCAGCAGTTTATTGTCTGCTGCAAGTAAGCTGTTGGGGGCTCAACCCTGAGAGGAAAGCATTTCAGATTCTCATTCACCAAGTAAATATAAAAAACATTCCAGATTCTCATATACTGAGATGTGAAAACAGTTTGTAGGCAATCAATGTCTTGTAAAGCCATAGCCCAGGCTCAGAGTACTGATTTCAAACAGAATGAGGTCTGACGCTGGCACCTAGAACAGTTCACTAAGTAAATCGTCCCTGTGAATCCTTTGATTGCCTTTGTCAAAAACATGACATAGTTGACAGATGCCTAGAAACAAAACCAAGTACACAGCTGGACAATTAACTGTTTAAATGGTAGACTAATATCAACAAATAAATCAATTCCAAGACAACATTTGATTTCTTGGCATATATACGAAATTTTAATATTAAAAAATAGGATACTATGCCTGAAAGGCACTGAAAACAGACTTTTACTTCCTCTGAAAACCATTACAGTGTGCAAGTTATCACATATTCATGCTTTTTGAAATGCATATAATTAACCAAGAGTATAGAGAAAACATTATTCAATACCATAGCAAATACGTTATTTGCAAAAAAATTGTTTAATTCCTGCTTTAAAGGATCACTACTATTTAGCAATCAAATTTCAGCAAATCATTTTGAGGTCATTAGGCGAACTTTAGACAAAAGGCTGTGTTCCTGGGAACTATATAGCCTATGGAAGTTAATCAGTAGCATGGCCATTATTTTAGATGAAGGGCTGCCAATCTCAGAAACTACCATTCTAGAAGTTAGCCATTAACATGGCCATTTTACTATGGACAACTAAATATCACAGGAGAGGGTAAAATTCTAAATCAGTTTTACTATAGAAAAATATATGTTTGTTTATATATATATATTTTTCTGAGCAGGCACACCAACCAGACAAAAATACAGTAGCAACATAGGGTCAGTAATTAGTTTTCATATTCATCACTAAACTGAATGGTATTATCATTTTTGGTTAGTAAGAAGCATGCATAATTAAACATTTTAAACACATGAATCAAAATTCTTTATTAACATTTTTCATTTTTTTTAGATTAGCTATTGAAATTTCTGCATCATGTACAACATATTAATTTTATTCATATTACTTCAGGCTTAGGTTTTATAACAAAACCAGAAAAGTCTTTTTCTTTTTTAACTTAAAACTGTGAAAACAAATATTTATTTGCTGTATTAAGATAGCTGAAAAGAAAGCTCTTAGAATGATTTCTATTACATTTTGAGGCAATAGGAAATATATAAAGGTCTCCAACACAAGTTTTTTAACAGTTATATAATATCTTAACCATCGCTAATCATTTTCAGGAGCTTTCAAATACTCAAGACAGATTATGATGCTGGCTAATGGATGCAATAGGGTACAATATGGGTTGGGCCATGACACCACAGAATATCTCCTTCATTGTTCTACAATACATAGCTGCAGTAAAGCTATCAGAATTTTCCTAGTTATTCTGGGCCTCCCCTGACTTATTGTTTATATAAATATGCATGCTGCATTCAAGAGCTCTCAACTCTAAAACTAACAAACTACAGTATCTTAATTGTGCAACCTACTGCAATTGTATTCAGACTCAATACCCTTATTAAGTGGAATCTGTTATATTGCTGGTATTGAGTGGGCAGGGCCAATACCTGGTGCTTATAGGTATGCATTGTGCATTTAGGCCATGCCATGGTCGGGTTTCAGGACACAGGATTTGACTTAGGAAAGATCTGAATCCATACAACAAAGTAGATTATAATGTGACTCTACTGTCCCTGATTTGTATAACATATAAGAGGGGAAGAAAGGGAAAGAAGGGACTGAAAGGATAGGGAAGGGGTTGTACAATGACCAGAGGGGTTAGGAGTAGCCTGGGAGGTTGGGATGATTTTCCTTTTATCTGGATTCAGCTATATCTGGAGGGAGTTGGAAAGGTGAGGCAAGAGCTACATTCCTTGCATCTAGTTCCCATGAGCCTGTGGCCTGATCTCTCAAATCGGGAGAGGTCAGAGGCCCTCTACAAGCTGAAGTGGGTAAGAACCATGTACTTCCTATTGTAGCCATGGCTCTCTGACTGGCAATATAGGCCAGACTGTACAACATTTTACGTATTTATTGAAATAAGGTGTCACTGCTCAAAAAGTAAACCATCAAAGATTGGCATTTGGTAAAATTTTAATATAGTCATTGTCCCTGTGACTAGATTTGCTGCTTATGTACAGCCCTAATATTTTTATGTTAAGCATATACTGGAGTTTACCAGTTGTCATACTCTATTCAGAGCCCTTAGTGGTTTCAGGTTTTCCTACCAAAAGAGGAATTAAGAGGAATTAATGAAGAATTAAGAGTGTTCTCCTTAAAATTCAAAACCACAATTCCACATGTTACTATGTTTAGTGGTCTGTAAGACCACTAAATTAATACTAATTTAGTATTACTAACACATTTTAAATTTCTTTTAAAAGTTTAATGCATCAAAAACAAGGTGATCTATTGTGTTGGGGGAATTGACAGCAAGCACTTACTTGCTGTGAGAGATTTTTGATATTCACCCTCAAGACCATGGAAAAATTCTGAAACAATTTTTCTTCCAGAAAAACCATTCGAACGATGGCACTGCATTTATCTTTAAAATCATTCTCATACAATAGGCAGGGTACTACTATTTCTGTCTTACATATGGAGAAACTGAGGCCCAGGAATTAAACAATTTGCCTAATATCATCAGTACCATAGCTAGGACTAAATTAGGTTCACAGACATTTAGGGTAGTGCTCCAGTTACTGGACTAGACAGAATTTCCAAATACTGATGAGTCTTTCTAAATCTTCCCATTTCTTCAGTGTTGAATTTTCCTAGTGTATAAATGATGGATGTACAAATATCACTACTAACATTAAAAACACTGAGTAATGGACTCACGGTTTGTTTGTAAAAATGTCTACTTTAATATTAGTATTTTCAATACTTTCAAGATAGAAAATAAAACAAACCTCTATTGCAAATATAGACTTCTGCATAGAACATATTTTAGTTTTTCTTAACTGCATTTATATATGCTTTTATAATTTGTGTTGTGATGTGCATACCCATAAAGAAAATTCAAATAATCAAAGGAAATATGTGAGCTGATTCTGAAGATGTGGCTTTCAAACAAAGATCCAAAGTGGCAAGCAAAAGCTGTCCCAATACCACAGAATTATTAACAATGCATAGGATCACTTTCATATCTACAGCTATCTTCCTGGGAATCAATCCATTTATTATAATTTTTAATCTGCTAATTCCACAGGTGTGGTATCTTAAAGCAGGCAAGTCAATGTGCTTTACAAGTGTTTTGTGTTTTTGGAATGTCCTCTTTAAGGAAAATCCCCTTTTGGATTTCTATGACCTGTTTCTCTTGGCAATTCTGCATGTCAAATAGCTGCTGTTTTCTAATATTTTTCAAACAGTTCTTCCATCAGGAAGACTCTGAGGCCAGGAAGAATTTCCAAAGTGGAGTATCCTGTTTGGTGTATATCCATTATTCAGAGGACATCTGTGGGTTTCCCAGGTTTGCACTTTCCTTGGGCGTCTCAGAGTTGGCCATGGGTATGACACTGGATTCTGAAGCCTCTGGTTGCAAATTATCCCCATCAAGGATAATGTCTTCAGGATTAGGTGGAGGTGGACAGAAGTCTTCACTGGGACAGATTTGCTGGAAAAGTGTTTCAGCCTGGCCAGAGAAGAGGACACAATAGCTTTTGGACATTAGCTTAAAGCATATGGGCATTCCAGCACTACTTAAAAAAATGGAAGGATCACCCTTAAAAATTTAAGTTATAGAAATTTATCCAGTATACATGACCTTGTAAAGCTCTGCTTTCAGAAAATCATGACATTATTCCCTAATACCAAACATGCACTCAGGTCCACCCTTACAGTGTTATCAGTACCTGATTGGATTCTTTATCAAGTGTTCAGATAGTTGAGACATTGAGGATATTCATTCTACATGTAAATACAACTGCACTTGGCATTCTTTATATAATTTTCCTATAAAGCCTGTTTGTGCCCTCTGTACAGTCTAATTTAGCATATAATAACTTTAATAAGTCATTGTTCCAATCAAGACAATTCTTCATTGTTTGCTCATCTATTTGCTTTCCTGGTATAATTTTCCTCTGCCCTGGGCTTTAAGGAATATAGCACAGTGTTTAAGATCATGAACTCTGAATAACCATGCACAGATGCTGGCTCTGCCACTTAGCAGCAATGCGATTTGGGACATGGTTATGTAACTTCTGAGTTGCTTTTCCTTGTCTGTAAAATGGCAGATTAAGCCTTCACATATGGTAGTTGTTATCACTGTTATTAATAACAACATAAGTTAAAATGCCAAGATTTAAGAGAATAAGAAAGTAAATGTGATCTTACTTAACAACAAATACACACATACACACAATGTGGCATGGAGCATTGCTGTTCTATTCTAAAAATATTCCTATTTCTATTTAGATGACTACAGCTCATTATTAGATAAGGGTTCCTGCTATGCTAGGGAGTGTACATTCTATCCTACCAGTAAAAGGAAGTTATTAAAGGGTTTTAAGATCTACACTTGTTTTAAAGGCTCTGATGTCTTTCTGTACCACCTTGACCCTTCTTGCCGATGTACAGACAAGATCATTCACTAGGCTGGAAGTTGACAACTGTGGCCCACAGGCCAAATACATACTGCTGCCTGTTTTTGTAAATAAAGTTTTCTTGGAAACACAGATACCAATTTGTTTATCTACTGTCTATGGCTGCTTCTGCACTGTGTTGGCAGAGCCGAGTAGCTGCAAGAGAGCATATGGGCTGCAATATCCAAACAGTTCTTTCTGGCCATCTACGGCTGGTAGATTCCTGCATCAGGTGGTTAAAACTGATAATCTGGTTTCAGAGTGGATGGAGGGATAGTACACAGAAATTTTGAGCTCTTATTGGAGTAAAGGAAGGGACAGAGAAAAATAGCTTCTTTCCTCGAGTACAGTGTATTTTTAGATATGACACTTTACTATGGATATCCTGAAACTAAATACTTGAGACACCTGATCTGCTCCCTACCCTGGGAACTCACTGTCTATCTTTGCTAGAGACCCTTAACCTCTAGGAGTAGGAGGACTGACATCAGACAGTGCCTCTATCTCACACTTCAGTTCCTCTAATTGTCCTTTTGTCTTTTCTCTCTACCTTGTCTGTCTATAGGACTGCTCCCTTCCCTTCACTTTGTGCATGCAACCAATCATCAAACCCCATCAATTTCATCTCCTAGTTCTTGACTCCATCTGCTCCCTCTCTACAGACACAGCCCAGGCACACACCATCTTTCTCCTAGACAACTGCAACATTTCACAACTGGACTGGTCACCTTGCCTCTAGGATTCCCCCATGTAATCCTTCTCCATGCTGCCCTCAGAGGGGTCTATGGAAAATGAAATTCTGTTCATGTCACTTTCCAGCTTAAAACTCTTAAGTGACTCCCCATTTCTAACATGATTAAAGTCCAAGATCCCTATTGTGGCATATAAAACCCTTCAGGCCTACGTTCTCTGGTCTTATCATTTAGTTTACCCCATATCTCCACCTCTCAGACATTTTGCTTCACTAATACCTGTTCATTTATACTTTCTAAAACACTATGATGTTTCTATCCTGGCCTGGTGGGAATGCTGTAACACCTGAAATGTTTCAATTTGATTGTCTTCCATTTGGATGGGGAAAGGTTACTTGTATTTTATAGCCTTCTCTGTAAGGTTCTCTGACTCCTGAATAGAGCTCATGGCTCTTCTATATTACTTTTGGACTTTGGATATTATTCTATTGCTGCATAGACCACACTGCACTGTCATTTGTTTACATGTTTCTCTCCTTTACTAGACACTGATTCATCCAGGAATGAGAAGGACCCTGTTTTAGTCAACTTTGGATCCTTGGCACCTGGCATGGAGTAGAATCTCAATATATATATTTTTTTAATGAATGGAATAACTTTAAAACTGTATGTTGTACAAATGTTGAATATAAGTATAATACTAATTATTATTTTTAATACTTTTACTTCTCATCTAGTTCCTCTGTGTCTCAGACTTGTCTCCCTTCTGCGATGTCCTAGCAGAACAGATTTTCCCCTGAACCCCAGTCCCTGTGGCTGGATCCCACTCTGTCTCCATATATCCCCATCAGGAGCAATCTGTCTCCTAAGACTGCCAACCAATTGCAGGCTGCCACCGTACCCTCCTTTGTGCTCTACCTCCTTGTAGAGCAAGTACCTTCAGCCCATCTGCCACTTGCTCTTGCTGATGTCAATTTCCTACAACCAGACTCCAGCCTTTCCCATGTCTCTCTAACTGCTAGAATCTTTTAGGGTCAACTGCCATGTTCTGGAAGGTCTATCTAATGCTTCTTGCTCTGCTGCATTTCATTTACCAACTGAGTCCCAGTTCTAAGAACTGCCATAAAGAGGTCAGTTCAGAGTAGCTGTCAATTTTTAGTACTCCTTGCCCTTTTTAAGCCAGATTTCGCTTAAAGGCTAAAAAAGTCTTATATGGTTCAAAGAATTAAAGAGTGCTAACTGTGACTTGGTTTCCTTGTATTGGGAAGTACAGAAAAGACAAGCTTAGTTGATTTAAGATAGTCCTATGTTTACTTAATATACATATACACACAAAAAAATAAACATTTTGCCAACCTAGCAGTTTAACATATTGAATGCACTCCACCATTGGTAAGGCGCAAGTAGCATAGCACACTAGATGGTTGTATAAATAACCCAGCGCTTGGGGTTGCATAGACTTAAGTTTAAATTTTGGCTCAAAAACTTACCAGGTATGTGACCTTTCGACAAGTTATTTAGTCCCTTTGGGCCTTAGTTCCCTCACCTGTAAAATGGGGATGTCACAAAAACTTACCTCATAGGGTTGTTGTGAAGACCAAGTTTAAGATAATAAATAATGAGATACTTAGGATAGTGTCTGGCATATAGAAAATGCTCAATGTATGGTAGCTTCAGAAAATACACCTAAATTTGCCCTCTCCCTCAATGGTTTAAGAAAGTGAAAGATACTGCAATACATGCAAACTAGATAGTCCACATGGCATAGACAACTAGACTTTAACTCACAAATTCTGTACCAGAAGTCCTAAGTGAGTTTCTAATCTGTTCACAAAAACAATGGTGTAAACGGTGATTAGGTTGCCAGCCCACATCCGTCAATTTAACCCATTTTATACCTGTAGTATAATACAAAGAGTACACTACTATTAAACCACTCTTGTTCCTGTGTGGTGGCAGCTTGTAGGGGATGGGGGTTCCCAAAGGAGCAGTGAGTTTTCAATGTCTTGGGAGTAGGGGACTATCGATAAGTCTGTTTATTGTTATGTGTGGGTGAATGAGATACTACTTATACTAATAAAGGAGACACCATTCAACATAGTACTGGAGGTCCTAGCCACAGCAATCAGACAAATCAAAGAAATACAAGGCATCCAGATTGGTAAAGAAGAATCAAACTGTCACTATTTGCAGACGACATGATATTGTACATAAAAAACCCTAAAAACGCAACTCTAAAACTACAAGAACTAATATCTGAATTCGGCAAAGTTGCAGGATACAAAATTAACACACAGAAATCTGTTGCTTTCCTATACACTAAAGATAAACTAGCGGAAAGAGAAATCAGGAAAACAATTCCATTCACAATTGCATCAAAAAGAATAAAATACCTAGGAATAAACCTAACCAAGGAAGTGAAAGACCTATATCCTGAAAACTACAAGACACTCCTAAGAGAAATTAAAGAGGACACTAACAAATGGAAACTCATCCCATGCTCTTGGCTAGTAAGAATAAATATTGTCAAAATGGCTATACTACCTAAAGCAATATACAGATTCAATGCAATCCCAATCAAAATACCAACAGCATTCTTCAACGAACTGGAACAAATAGTTCTAAAATTCATATGGAACAACAAAAGACCCCAAATAGCCAAAACAATCCTGAGAAGGAAGAATAAAGCAGGGTGAATCTCACTTCCCAAATTCAAGCTCTACTACAAAGCCACAGTAATCAAGACAATTTGGTATTGGCACAAAAACAGACCCACACACCAGTGGAACAGAACAGAGAGTCCAGATATTAACCCAAACATATACGGTCAATTAATATACGATAAAGGAGCCATGGATATACAATTGGGAAATGACAGTTTCTTCAACAACTGATGTTGGCAAAACTGGACAGCTGCATGTAAGAGAATGAAACAATCATTGTCTAACCCCATACACAAAAGTAAATTCAAAATGGATCAAAGACCTGAATGTAAGTCATGAAAGCATAAAACTCTTAGAAAAAAACATAGGCAAAAATCTCTTGGACATAAACATGAGCAACTTCTTCATGAACATAGCTCCCTGGGCAAGGGAGACAAAAGCAAAAATCCACAAGTAGGACTATATCAAGCTGAAAAGCTTCTGTACAGCAAAGGACACCATCAGTAGAACAAAAAGACTTCCTACAGTACGGAAGAATAGATTCCTAAATGACATATCCAATAAGGGGTTGACATCCAAAATATATAAAGAACTCACACACCTCAACAAATAAAAAGCAAATAAGCCAGTTAAAAAATGGTCAGAGGATCTGAACAAACACTTCTCCAAAGAAGAAATTCAGATGGCCAACAGGCACATGAAAAGATGCTCCACATCGCTAATCATCAGAGAAATGCAAATTAAAACCACAATGAGATATCACCTCACACCAGTAAGGGTTGGCACCATCCAAAACACAAACAACAACAAATGTTGGCAAGGATGTGGAGAAAGGGGAACCCTCCTACACTGCTGGTGTGAATGCAAATTAGTTCAACCATTGTGGAAAGCAGTATGGAGGTTCCTCAAAAAACTCAAAATAGAGATACCATTTGACCCAGGAATTCCACTCCTAGGAATTTACCCTAAGAATGCAGCAGCCCAGTTTGAAAAAGACATATGCCCCCCTATGTTTATCACACCACTATTTACAATAGCCAAGAAATGGAAGCAACCTAAGTGTCCATCCGTAGATGAATGGATAAAGAAGATGTGGTACATATACACAATGGAATACTATTCAGCCATAAGAAGAAAACAAATCCTACCATTTGCAACAACATGAATGGAGCTAGAGGGTATTATGCTCAGTGAAATAATCCAGGCTGAAAAAGACAAGAATCAAATGATTTCACTCATATATGGAGTATAAGAACAAAGAAAAAAACTGAAGGAACAAAACAGCAGTAGGCTCACAGAACCCAAGAATGGACGTTAGTTACCAAAGGGAAAGGGACTGGCGAGGATGGGTGGGAAGGGAGGGACAAGGAGGAAAAAGGGGCATTACGTTAGCAGACATAATGTGGAGGCACGGGGAGGGCTGTACAACTTAGAGAAGACAATTAGTGATTCTATAGCATCTCACTATGCTGATGGACAGTGACTGTAATGGGGTATGTGGTGGGGATTTGATGATGTGGGGAGTCTAGTAACCATAATGTTGCACATGTAATAAATTAATGATACCAAAAGAAAAAAAAAGAGACACCATATATCAGGTTCAGAAAAAAACTGAAGTAACAAACTACAAAAACTAGCAAGTCACAGAAAGCATCCCACTCTCCCTATGCTCACGTCATTGTGGTGATAATAGGAAATGTCCTGGTAAGCTCCTACACAAAAATTTTAACTTGCGAGTATTAAAAACAGACTGCTGTGTATTTTCAGCATGCCTTCAAATCATAAATAATTTCATATGAACACATGGGAGACAGGTCTACATTATTCAACATCTATACATTTGCAAATAAGAGGAGCAGATGCAAACTTGCTCAACTGGTAAAATGAAGCATTTTATTTGTGTAAAAAAATCTGCAGGTGCTTATGTTTTCTACACAGCCAAAGGCTAGGTGATATTCTGAAAGCCTTTATAGACAATTTGGAAAATAGAAGTCATTAGTTTAGTGACTGGGCTGAATACAGGATGATATACCGGAATTAGGACACAGTTTATCTGCATAAACTGGCTATTTGTAAATATTATTGATGCCCTTTAATGTAAGAATTTTAATATTTCTCCCCAAACTGACATTGGGGTAAAAGCTATATAACAAGCTTAAAACTACTGAAATGTAATAGCATATAATAATTAATGCCCAAACTAGCATTATCAGTTTTCTACTGGGCTAACTCGTGAAGCCTATCTTCTTGGGAGCAAATTACCTCATAAAATTATCCTTTGATTATCATCTTCTAGCTTGCAGTTTAGCTCACACAGCACTTTTATAAAAGCCCTTATTTAAAAGGCCTTCCATTTTGGTTAAAGACACATGAAAGTTCCCTCAGGAATAAAAATGACCTAAGTTACCTGGCTGAAAGCCTACTGGCAATTTCTGCATGGAAAAATTGGAACACTGCAATGAAAATGACTTGGTCATTTTAAGCCATAAATGTAGATCTTGTACGACTCTGGGTTCCTAGTAAACAGAATAAATGATGGACGAGAGCTGTGACTTCCTGCTTTTGTTTGTTATCACTGGCTGAACATGATTATCCAGTACCACCGTGAGACTCTGAAGTTGAGAAACAAGAATTTGGTAAAAACTGTAAATGTATGGGTCATGACTTTCCTGCTATGACTAAAAATTAGATTAAAGGCTCAATGAGGCCATTCACTCCTGTAAGATCTCTGCCACTAGTAGAAATGAAACTTCCATTCTGTGATCTTAAAACAGTATTAAATTATCCATTTACTGGTTCAACAGACAGATAAGATACGCCAACTGTATCTATGAAAAGTTTAGACTTGTGCCTCAAAAAATGGTATTTTCTGCTCTTCTCTTCCTGGCATGTGCAGAGAAGTGTATTTGTATGTGTATATGACTCTTCAGCTGAATGGACTCATGGGTCACTTCTGGCAGCTGGTGTAAGCCTGCACTAAACATCTTCCACCCAGCTTAACATACTCCTCAGCAGCTGTGAGAGTAGCTGTTGGGACACTGGCTTGTGTCACATTAAAGGAATCATGTTAATTGTGGAAAACTAAGGTCCATGTTCTTTTCTAAGATAAGAAAATGGCTTAAGACCATTTTAAAATTACTTTTTGTATGCTTTGCTAGTTATACTCCTTTTGAAATGACCCAGGTTAACAGAGAAAAAAAAATTTGTGTATTTCAAAATAATATACCGTTAGGCCAATGGTTGAAATGAGAAGCAATGCTTCTTTAGAAAACTGGCATTATAAATTCCTTTTTTGGAGTATGTATTTCTAACATCTTCCACCCTTATTCCCACCACAGAACTCATTCATATATGACCTCTTGTAATTCATCATTACATTCAAGAACATGAAAAAACCTGATAGATTTAAAGTATATTTAAGGTAGCTTTGTCTTTTATAGAAAAAAGCTTAGGGGCAAATTTTAGAAATAGTATTAAATGAGAGACACTTTTCTAGTCTCTTTTCCCACCTCCCAGAGGAAAAACTAATTCACTTTCCCTACCACACCAAGTTAACACAAAACCAAGAGACACCAACAGCCTTACCTGTTTGACTGCATTATCATTTCCTAAACCACAGTCTGGGCCAGAGCAGACGTAAACATTGGATGGTAAATCATTATAAGCGTTCCTGCTGACATCTGAAGAATCTCTCATATTGAAGTAAAGAGCCCACAGAAGTCTTGGCTTTTCAACTTCTTCAATTTCTAAATGTAGACATAAATTTTAGTTACATCTAAAGCACAATATGCCTGCCAATTATTACAATATGCAGCCAATTACTAACAAAGCCATGACCATATACTATAGTAAGTCAGAGCTTCGTATGTAAACAATAGCAAGTGTGTATCCACACAGATACTTCAAGATTTGTAAAATTTAGAAATTTAGATTTCAAATTTGGTTCTTTAAATTATTATTATTAGTAAGTTATGTACTTTTAACTCCAATTGTGTTCCTTGGATTTCTATTAATTCTGTTCACCAGTATCAAAGTATTTATGATCACATTCATCCTTAAATGATGCCTACGAAGTGTGAAGATAACATAAATTGACGTTCTTATGTTTCACATGGACAAACCAGCTTGAAAAATTATATAGTACATCAATAACATATACAGGATTATGAGATGTCTGGAATAGACAAATCTAGAGAGATAAGTAGATTAGTGGTCACCTAGGGCTGGAGGGATCTGGGGGTAAGAGGGGGATGAGTGCTAATGGGTTGGGGTTTCTATTTGGGGTGATGTAAATACTCTGAAATTGACTGTGGTGATGTTTGAACAATTCTGTGAATATATTAAAAAATACTGAATGCTACTATTTAAATAGGTGAATTGTATGGTACATGAACTGTATCTCAATAACTATTATTAAAAAATAGTGCTATAGGACTAAAACTTTGATATCTTGATTCACTCACACTTTGTCCTAGTGGATTACAAAAGTAATGACAACCAATAAACAAATAACAAAAGCAAGGTGTGAGACTGCAAGTTGTTTTTAGCACATACTCCCTCCCTCACTTAACAGCAAGCACCTATTATGCTTGCTAGGCACTGGGCTAGTAGCTGGGGCTACACAGATGAAGTAGAATTAGTCCTTACTCTCTGGCTTTTTTATGTTCCCTAATACAGGGTCTAGAACACAACAGACACTCAATGATTAATTTCTGAATTGATTTTAATCCTGTTTTCAGGTATAATCAAGTATGATGTGCTTATTAAAAGGTCCAACCTTATTAATCTCAATACCTAAAAACTTATTCCTTGTTATCTTAGTTATCTCTATGCCTCTCTGCTTTAGAAATATTATATTTTCTTCTATTGAAAACAAAATATTGCTGCTATTATTGCGTACAGCATTTTCTTTAGCCTGAATATGAACAAAAATTCAAATTCTGTGCAGTGGTAACAGTGGATGTGTATGAAGATTACCCAAGACCATGAGGCACTTTGTAAAGAAAATGCTAGAGCTGTAATTATCTAGGTAATTAACTCTTATTGTTAAATTGGTAATCAATGTAGAGAAATTCTCAGCTAACTGCAGTATTCAATTAACAAGAATGCCCCATTCCCCTCTTCAGGATAAAGAGAATTTTATTATATTTAACTTATATCTCTACTATAAAAATACCAAATGTCATTTTTCTAATTCATCCTGAATAGTCCATAATTATCAGTGTGATAGGACGTCAAAACTCTGAATGGAAAAAGTGATCCCTTAGGATGCCTCCTTCTCATGCTAAGACCTATGGATCTAAGGTATCACTAGCTTCACGTAAGCACACAATAGGTGGCAAAACCTATTACCAACAAAATAAAGGAGCATACAGAACTCATATTTCACAGCTAAAACCATATGGCTCTTAGTAAATTTACTGGTGAGTTTAGTTTCAGTAAATCTTACAGGAAGATAATTAAATACATTGCCTGTGATTTGTGACACCAGACTCTAGAAGCACTGCAGAAAAGTGGGCTAAGGTCTGGAAATCCTTTAATATTGTGCAGTCTATTTCTAAGTATACATTAAGAGAGCTTATCCTGTATTTCATGAAGGTTCCAGCTCAAAGGAGAGCTTTCACTCAATAAAAATTGGGGAAAATGAATAGTCCAACAGATTATAGGAAAGAACTTTCATAGAGGTTGAAGCTTTGAAAAGAAACCATGAGGAAGATGAAAAGTTGACATAGGCTGAAGATAAATGCTCTAGATACAAGGGAGTTATTAGGCTTTGACCTTAAAACCCTCAAAGAGACATTTAATTGCTTCATCTTTCTTTGAGGTCAGCCGGAAGACAGCAAGATAGCTGGAAAAATAACATGCAGTTATAAAGTGCACAACTGTCAAAAAAATATTAAGGTTGCCTAGGTTTGGCTACAAATATATCACTTGGCCAGAAGTAGAACTGGTGTTCTGAAATAGCTCATTTCATTCAATTAGGAAGTACAAAGGACTAAGCCAGTAATCAGTAATTTAGAATTAAGATCTTGAGCAAATTAAACTGGGGTAAGTACAGAATAAGGTAGGCCAAAGGAAATCAACAATGGCACATCAAATAAAAGCAATAAATGGTCTGTAGTTGCATGCCATGTTTAGGAAGAGAATAAACTATTTTGTATTTTGGTAACATAGTAGAGTAGCGTTAAGACCAGGAGAGAAGGTTACTGTCAGAGCTGTGACCTAGTCTGGACACAACTAACAAGAGAAGGAATTAAGATAAGGCATTTGACTTCTCAGCCTAACAACTACTTAACACCTTTACCAGCCTCCAACTTCAAAATGATGCCTATAAAGAGAATTTCTGATCTTAGGCAGTGCTGTTTTTTTTGAGGTAGGAAATGAATGAGATGGACCGACGTAATTCCACATGCCACACACAATGGAGGGAAAAAGAGAAAGAAGATGGTGCAGTAATGACACTACATGCTAGACATTTCAAGATTCAGTACTAATAAAATTCTTGCTTCAATTTGTATTAAAAAAATCTCAATTTCTTAGGTAAAATAAAAAACTAAGGGTCAAATTCTACCAGTGAGACTAAAACATACTGTTTACTCAGTGCTTTTAAGGATATTCTGGAGCCTGGAATGATTTTAATGCCCACACATGATGAGCAATCACCTATTTTTCTGTCCTGCAGAATCAGGTTCATTAAGCACAAAACATCTGAAATTTCTTTGGATTAGATTAGGAAGTAGGGAAGGGTTTAGAGATCTTTAATATTCTTCCAGGGGTTTAGTAGGTGGGTCTCTTGGAAGTGTTAGTACAACTGCTTCTTGAAACACAGTGTATGTTAACAACTCTAGCTGATACCTTAAATGTAAAAAAGTTAGAAAGAGAGGCTCAAGGGGATACTTCATAACCCTACTGGAATTCTCAGATACACTGGCAAACAGGTCATGTATTTGAGAAGAAAACATTATCTTTTACAATAAACAAACTTCCTTGGAAGGTGACCAGGCTTTCACAAAGGCTCATGAAGCACAGCACTACACAGAATGTATAACTCAAAAGGAAAACAAGCTCAGATAATGCTGTTCTTTAGGCACACATTTTAAAACAAAACATTACAATGCTCTGAAGTATAAGGTTTCATATCACTGTCAAAAAATTAGAACAATAATAAAAGCTATTAATCTGTGAAAACAAGGCTTTTGCTACAGAAAATAGTGTGCTTTAATGTATTAAAAGTTCATATTGCTCATAAAGTTCCTTCTTCCTCATTTAGGCAGGAAAATGAATTGAGTTCTCTTCTCCAGGTGACTTTGCCTCTTTGACCTGCCATGGCCCAGTGCTCACTTTATCTGGTGATTCATTTTCAATAACTCCAACAGTATTTGTTCTGACATTTTAATTAAAATATGACCACTACCTCATCCTGATGATAAAAAGGCCTATGTGTCAGTGAAAACTAGCTTTTCAGTGCCTCGGTGCACCTGAGGACACCTATGAGCACGGTTCTTACTTAAAAATTTCACTCAGGTTCTAAACAATACATCATTTCAAAATGGGATCACTTTAACCTTTAAGATTAATGTTTAAAAATCTAAAATGGCTAGAGGATGCTAAGTAATGAACATGTAATTTCCTCAGCTTGATTTTTTTTCTTAATAAAATGAAATTCATTTAAAAAGAGCAATACAAGATTCAAATTTGGTATATTATTTGGGACCATCACACAGTGAAATTACAGTAGAAAATTATGACAAACTTCAGAAATAAAGAAGGAATTCACTTTTATAACCAAGGTAATTAAAGGGAAGGACAAAATTATGATTCCATATTAGGTTTAGGAATATTATCATGCACCTTTGCAATCAAAATTTTAACAATCCAAACATTTATATGAAACTTTCCAGTGAAGAAAATGTAAATATGAAACAAATTAAATTCCAAACTAAAGTAAATTTTCAGATTGCAAGATTTTATTCAGGCAGCTCAAAAAGAAACTAATTATTCTGATACCAGCTTCAGAGAAGGGAACGGTCTGTTTTCTTATATAAATACAAATGCCCAGCTATGTACTATCTCTGTATTAAGAAAAGCAATAAGACACATAGGGGATAAACTAAAAAAGGAAATATAATAGGTATGGGTAAATAAATGGCTGCCTGAACAAACATATAACATCCAAAGAAAATGAAGCTATATCAGTCAATGAGGAAACTGGCCATGATTCAAGGGACATGCAAATCTTATAATGAAAATCACCCTCACTTCATATAAATGAAGATCAGTTTGGCTTTTTTTGATCACTTACACACAAAACACACTACAATTTGCTCCATTCACAGCTATAAGAGCAACCCTATAATGTGGGAAGTTTAAAACTTTGTGGTTGAGAAGCATTTTTCCACCATGAATAAATAGCATAAATGGCATATCTATTTTGAGAGCTAAATATTTATCACATGACCAGAATACTATGTATTAAAAGGCAATTACTAGTTAGGAAAGACTTCTACATTTGTCAATTAATATTTTAATCTTCACTCAGTTGAACCAACATTTTTTTCATAAATGAAGATAACTTTTTCCTATAAAGGAATATAGGCTTTGTCCAACTGCAAAATAAAGAAAACTAAAGAAAAAAATTAAAAATTGTCCATAATCCCACCAAAATGGAGAGATTTCCTGGCAGTCTTTTTTTATGCATGTGAGTATGTATGCATATAAATGTATATTTTCACACTTAGTTATATATGTCGTTTGTGAGATGTGTATTTTTCCTTTATCATCACGGGGCAAATATTTTCCCATTTTTAGGAAGAGAATCTGCTCAACCATCCTAGTAAAACATGTATCGCTGTTGCTGAATACATCATATCTCAGTTCGGATGCAGAAACTTCACAGGTATCTAAGAGGAATAAAGTGCTTACATTACCTTTCCATCATGAATCACTGATTATTGTTCTTACCTATCTCCGTTTCAGTATATGGAGCAAACAATTTCTGCACAACTGGTTCTAAATCTTCTCTTGCTGTTTTAGAAGATGTACAAGTCAAGTGAACCAAATCTGTTTAAAAAGAATAATACTTTTGAGTTCCTGTACTGTGCACTCACATGCAAGACCCTAAGCTGGTGCCACGGAGAATACAGAGCTGAGAAAGTCATGGATCCTGCCTTCAAGGAGTTTATAATCTAGTGGTTGGGGGGAGGGACACATAAAAACCATAGCAATGCACTATGTGTGTTAATTAAATACCTAAATTAGGTGTTAAATAATAACTGAGAGAGAGCACACTAAAACCCAAGAAGAAGTAGCAGTTGATGGTTCATTCTGGAAAACTAGCAGAGTAGAACAACTCAGGAAACCATTTATTCATAGAAAGACCTTAAATTATAACATTCCCAAAGAGGGTGGGTAAAGAATTGCTAGGCAAAACTGTGTAAAAAAGACTGAAAGTAGAATATTTATTTACCTACAGAACACACTTCATAGTCTCCAACAGAATCCATTTATTTGACCTTTACTGATGTTAATAACATATGATTTATTCATTTTGGGCTTCTCTAAGAAACCTTTGGGGGAAACACTGTTGGCTTAGTTTGAATCATACACATATTTGAAAGTCCATAAAATGGCACAAGTTAAAGCAGTTTATAATACTTTCAGGAATTTCAAATAATTTTTCTTTTGCATTTACAGATCATGGGAATGGGATCTCAAGAGAATATCTGGGTTAGAGACTATCATGTACGAAAAAGGCCTTTCATTCAAGTGAAGTATGGCAGCCTGAAGCATTTAGAATTGCTAAAGGCTTACACACAAAGTTAAAGGAAGAAAGAAAAGTTCTATGTACAGAAAAGTACTAAAGAGACCACTCCATGGGAGAAATTCTTATGGTCCTGTAAAGGGCTTAAGGCAGAACAGAATAATGACAGATAATTAGAGAACAGTAGAGGTGCTGAGAAATTCCTTCCCCTAAAACACCAAAAGGAAAGTACACCTACTTCTTTTCTGGAAGTTTACTTCAGACTCCTAGACTTTTTTTTTACACCCCAAGAAGATAATTCAAAGTTTATCATGGAAGCCAATACCAGAATATTCTCATTAGTGAAATTCATTCCACATTTAATTACTTTAAAATATGTTGAAGCATAAATTGAGGGGCTCTTAAACCATGTGAACTAAAATCAAATTGTGTAGTTTCTTTTTTTCCAGGTCCACCAAAGACAGTGATATTCTAAGAAGGTTCCTGTTTTATGTAGAGACTAGTAAAAGATCTACCTTATTTAAGCAATGTTTCTACATGAAGGTAATAATGATTCTCATTGGTTCTGGTATATTATAGGATGTATGGTACTAATTATTCCAAAAAGTGTAATAACCTTCACAACAAAATTATTACTAATTAACTTAAATGTTTCAAATGCCATGTTTGCTGGGAAGGGAGATCAAACTTTCAAGATAACTGCTGAATTCAACAGGATATATAAGTAAGTACAAACGTGGAAGTCCTTGAAACAACACTCAAGAAAAATTGTCGTCTTATAAATTACCAATGTTCACGCCAAAGTTCTTGATTTTCTAGTTCCTTCCTGTTCAATTAATGTGTATTAGCAAAAAGCAGATGAACACAAATATAAATTAAAAAGTGTATTCTGAAATACATCTTAATGGTGAACTAGTGGTTCTGTTAAATAGGACATAGAAAAGAAATACACTGGAATAGTGATACCCTTGTTTCCTAACAACGTAACAGTTCAGATCAAGGAGTGCTAGCAAAAATTTCTAGTAGTGAAGTCAGGTGACCATCTTATACTTAATGAGTTTTATAGCAATTCTTAGAAAAATTAAAGACATTCATAACCTGAATTATAATGTCTGTACCTTTCTGCTTAGATGCTACATTATTAATTGATCTGTAATTTAAAGTATGAACAACTATTTTTTCTCCCTACACTTCCTGCTTTTCCTGTTACCTCTATCTATCACTTCCTTGTATAGGTTACTCTGAATTTATTGCTTCTTTTCAAATCACAGAAATTATTTTTTTAATTCAGATTAATTTCAGAATTGGTTTATTAATCTTTATAATTTCCCTAAATCCTTTGCCAGGGTAAGTTTCAGAGCCAGCTTTTCTCTTTTCTGTCAAATACAACTTTCCCTGACAGTGGGTATTCAACAAATATTTGTGGCTAAAGATAATTTGCTTCCCTGTCATGGGCAGACAGCAAGTATTCACAAGCTGAAACACACATGTGTGCACACAATTATATGTATGCATAAACATGCACGGGGAAAACTGTACTAGTTTCTTATATAAAATGCAGGAAACTACCTGATTGACCAGCAGAGGTAAGGGAAGTATGAATGGGTAATCCTCAAATTATTTAAATCTGCCTGAGAGATGCTCACAGAAACTTAAAGATATGTCTGTAAAATGCTCACAAGAATATTATGTAGGATTGACTGTGCAGCTAACGTGCATGTGTCAGACATTATTCTAAACATGTTAGAAGTATTATTTCATTTCACCTGTGGGATAGCCAACTGTTATCTTTGGTGAGGCTAACAGAGAAACAGTGGAGTTAAGATTTCCCAAAGTCATGCAATTAGTA
>JAVSCE010007326.1:0-80820 GCA_032199065.1 Smutsia gigantea | reverse complement strand
ATCTCTTTTCCCAACTTGAGATAATCCTCTAATAATGCTGTTCCTTCAAGCGGAAAGAATATGTTTAGATCCAGTCATCTGGTCTAAGTGTGCATAAGGAGAGTTCAGAGAGTGTGGGCTCTTTTGCGACTTCATAACTTCCAATTTTTAATGAGTAAGGGCTTTCCTGAACAGCATAATCAAGCAATGTGGGGGCCTTCAAGCATTTCTGAATAATAAGATAAAGAGCTGTATGAAAGAGAAGTAAGCTAGGATATTTAAGTTTCTAAATGTCTCCTTTAAAGTAGAACAAATAAACAAAAACCAACCACAGGACAGTACTTTTATGTTTTTCATTTTAGTTCTTTAACAGTGGCAAAGCCTTCTATAGATAAGTAGATAATTACCAGATATCCTAACACTAGAAAAATTTTTTGTCAGAATCAAGGGTTTAAAATTTAAGTACAAGCTTTGACTGAAGTAAAACAAATGCCTGTCATAAATAAATACCCAGTACATGCTTTCTTTCTAAGTCCCCACTCCCCATGCAATTATAGCTATTAAGTTAAACTTTACAAACACCATTTTATTTTTAATATGCCGCTCCCTTAAAAGTCAGCAGCAGTTTCTGGTCACCTCTTCCACCTGACCTCTCCAACAGTGTGTTCGAGCAGCTGCATTAACTATCCTGCATGTGTCCTCTTCCCTCAGTGCTCTGTTCCCATTCTTTGCCTCTCTGCATCGGGCCTCGGCAGCTCCATGCTCCCTCTCAGTATCTTCCTCATTCCCACCTTAGACTTCTGTCCAAGAAGGACCCTCCTGTCCCCAACTGGGAATGCTTCATAAATCCTCCTTTGAACTTCACCCACTCATTCATGGATGTTCCAGCTAAAGCCCTGCTTCTCCAGTGTATCTTCTCTAAAACTCCTCAGTCAAATTGGTTGTATCTTGATTTGTATTATATAGGACTTCTGTCATAGTGTTTCTTATTTATAAATTTCCTAGTTGTTTTTATATTTTTGTCTCACCCCCCCTTACTAAAGTCTAAATTCCATAATTAAAGTGAAGTGGTCCTTTGAGCTTGTAATGCTCTTCAAACCCTGGCCACTTAGCCACTCTTTTGGGAATGTAGTTGGAAGAATGTCTGTACAGTTATTTATCACCAAGAATGAAAATGTTTACATTTTACTAGTTCAATATTTCCTTTGAAAAATTTGCATTTTGGATGGAAGAAATTGTTCTTTGCTGCAGTAACAGCCCAAATTTCTGCAGGTCAGAAAGCCTTTCATTTACCAGTGGTGTTCAACACTCTCTGCACATCACAATTACATGGAGAGCATTTAAAAATACAGATACTTAATTATGAAACAAATAAATGAAGCAAATTTAAGAAAAGAAACTAATAAAAAATAGAAACACCCAAGCCCCTCCATGAGAACCACAGATTCAAGTTATCTAGTAGGGGATAGGATAGTGGCTGTTTTTATTTGGAGGCTGGCTAGTGATTCTGATATATAGTGCCCAAGTCGAAAATCAGTGTGGGTGGTGTTCATGCACTGGGAGACTTCCTGGCATTTCTTGTCTCGCACCGCAGCCCCTGCATGGAATGGCATTATGTCTGGTTAGATGCTGGCCTGGCTATGGCTTTGGGCCCTTCTGGGTAAACGAGGCAGCTGCTCAGGGAGGGCTGAGTTCCCAGAATTTCCTGTGAGTCTGAATTTGCGATTTTGCCTGCTAAAAATAATTCTTATATGAACTAATTTCGTATTACCTCTATTCCCCTTTTTTACTAAGCACACAATTAGCCTTTATTATATACTCTCTTGTTTACTAATTATTTCAAGTTGCCTTACCAAGTAAACAATAGATCGCATCATATTCTTTTTCCTAGCCACAGAGTAGCTTGATTGAGTGACTTTATTTCAACAAACCACTGAAATATTCCCTGGGGTGAGTATTAAGAGATCGGCAGAAAACATTTTATTTGCAGATAGCAAAAGGGCTCCCCAGTGGAGCAGAGCAAGGTAAAACTGCAACAGAGCAAAAAATAATTACACTATATTCCATTACACTCTACAGAAATACATGCCACTATATTTCTTTTTCCCTTTCTTTATTTAGAAAAACTAAAATCTTCGGAAACTCATTAAATGTAGCATAAGGCCAAAGAGACTAAATCACTCTCTGAGCAACCAAGAATACTGTGGTACAAAGCCACCCAAAAGATGAAGCCACCAGAAGCCGGTCAAGGTAGTGTGTTCCAGTTATACACATGTGCAAGCAGCTCTGGGCAACATCAGGGCACCGTGTGTCAAACTTTCATGGACATAGGAGCTGACACATAAGTAGACTTTTTTTCTCACCCCAGAGATTCTTCCTTTCCAGTTTAAAATCTCCTGTTTAGACTTTAAATATGGAGAAATACTTCCTAAATTATCCCAATAATGTAAGAAGTATTTAGAAGGTTCACCATAATTCATTTTCATCTCAAGAAGCAAATCACTCTTTTTAAGAATGATTAATGCTTTCTTGCTAATAGATGTTTTCCTGCTTCATATTCAGAAAGTCTAAACATTGGCATATCTCTCTAAGGAGCACCGTTTCTTAATGTAGTAAAATAGGTTCTCAGTTGTCCACATAATGCCCTAGGAGGAAAGAATATTTTACATTTTCTTTCGCCGCAATTATACTGCAAAAAATTCACAGTACTTCAACACAAATGAAGCAAATATACGACAGTTTTCCCCCAAACACATCCCCATCCCTACCCTTCAACAAAGGTCCTGTTCTTGGAATTGTTCTATGAGTCAAGCCACTGAATAATCCTCTCCTTGTTGTACCTCACAGACGGACCTCACTGAGGTGTGGTGTTACAAGTTTTGTATACTGACAAAAATAGGCAATGCCTACTTAAAAACAAATATTTCAGCTTTACATCATTAAAACGAAACCTCAAGGAGTATTACTTTTTCCTTTTATCTCTGTTGCTTCTTTCACGGTGCACGTCACTCCCCTTAGCTACACTCCTCCCCCAAAGAAGTCTTGAACACTGTCTTGGCCCATGAATACATTTTTTGTTCATTGCACAAACGAATGATCTGAGCACTATTAAGAAAGAAGAATGCAATCCCTGTGTAGAGAGCTGGGGGGTTTCCCTGACAACAACAAGACAGCAGGGAAACCCATGCATTCTGTGAAAATGCACCAAGAGCCTAGGCCTTGGAAAAAAATGTATAAGAAATTTGTAAAAAGGTCTTTTTCTTTAAAAATACAAATAAATTGGTAATTATCAAAATCATAAGCCCAATTTTCACACATGAAAAAGAGCACTGAGCTAATGAATTCTACACATAGGTATTACACAATCAACCCTGTATTTCAGTTTTAAATAAGGGCTGCAGCTGCTTCTGATTTGCACCCAAAATGGCATTACCCTAGACAAATACAATCCATAGAGGATTAAAATTTTAACAAGCTCTCCTAGTCAAGCAGATACTATGTAATTATATTTGACTCCCTGTAGTATAAATTATCTTGAATTTTGAGATATTTTTACCTATTTAGTACAAAACAATCTAAGTTTCCCTACATTTAGAAGCTCAGGATAAAATAATTCTTAAACCTGTGAAGGCATTAATTTGTACCAGAAATTCCCATGGGCTAGGTGCTTTACAGAGTGCCTGGTCATGGAGTATTAAAGGTGTGATGTGCCTACCACAGTGACTGGCAAGTCCTGAAAGAGATCTCTTTCTGCTTTTAGCAATCTGGTGGATTTATAGTACTATATTTCTTTTTAATGTTAGAACAACAGACGCCTATAGACATTAAGCAATTTATTCAAGACCAAACAGATCGCAAATAACAATATTGACAATGAACTCAGGCCTGTTTCCAAAGGCCTTTTCCAGGACATCAACTGCCTCTTCCATGTATCCTATGGAACAAACTGCCCATTTAGGTTCACTCAGAATATTTCAGAGTGTGCTTCAAAACTCCAGTCCTACAGTAGTACCTAGTACATTGTCATTGACTGTTTGCTTAATAAGTGGGAAAAAAATGTATTTGTAGATTATATGTAAAAGTGAGTCACATATATGTGTATGCATGTCTACATTTGTGTGTGTATTTAAATATATATATGATCATCTTCCTTGTCTCATAATCCCTGTGATTTAGAAAAAGATTATGGGTCCAAGTTTAGAAAATATTATTCTTTCTGTACAATAATAGTCTTTACATCCATTTTATTGACAAAAAATTTGGTCAGAAATTAAGAAATTCCTGAGTCCACAATGCAGATGAGCAAAGGAGAGACTTAATCCCACATTCTCCAACTTATAGTACCTACTTCTGTAATACCACTGATGCAAAATTCACTTGAATCAAGATATGGTAAACCTTTAAATCACTGTTTAGAGTAACAGCCTACTACTTAAAAGTAGTTTTATGCCATTTAACTTTACAAGTGTGTAACTGAGCCATCATACTGCATGGGAATGTATTTTGAAAAGTTAAATATACTTAATCTACAAAAGAGGCTCTCTATCAAAAAGTATGAATCACTGATGAACAGAAAAATGGTAAGAGAATACTCATGCTGAGCAAGTTGGCTGAATGTCTCTAATTTCCATGAAGTCTCTAATTTCCATGAATCAGCATGGGTTTCTAGGTGGATACTAAGAAGGCATTCATCTTCTAAACTGATACTTGCAGACCACACCTTACATAATTATTGCGTTTAAACCGATACTATAGGTTAAACCTATACAAGAGCCCATGTGCTCCCTGTCATCCCAGCCCTATTTTTAAAAAATGCCTGATTATATTTGCAGCTTCTTTGTCCTACATAGAGCCTACATTGAGCCTCTCTTGGGAAGCAACAGACTACTCACTGGTTTCCAGTCATTTGTTTTCTATCTACCCCTCCAACAAGGAGTGGCATATGTCTCTTCCTTCTCATGAAATATTTTCTGACTTCCTCTGTCTTTAAGGATTCCATCCCTTATTGACCTTGTCTGCCATCACAGTCAGTACCACCCTGCCTCATGTGTAATTATATTTGAAGTTATATTTGACTGTTAATATCAGCTCCCCAAAAGGCATTTAAAGTCCTTGGGAGCAGGGCCTATTGTACCCCTTTTAACATCCGTCAAAGGGCCAGGCATATTGCAGCTTCCCCGGGAGATAATCCTTGACTGGCTGTGCTGTGCTGGAGGACAGTGTGAGCCTTTCACTCAAGGTCACTGCCAGTCACACCTAAGTGGTGTTTGTCTTTGGATAATGTCCCACCTCAGTAGTAGTTTTAATAATGACAAGTTGTATTGCAAATGCTATTTTCAGAAAAAATAGGCATTGGTTCACATTAGGAAAAAGATAAAGTTCCTTTCATCTATCTGTGGAATATATCTTTTATTATTAAACTTCAACTTGTGAAGAAAACTTCAATTCCTTAAATTTTTCCTCAAGGTTAGTAGGTTAATAAAACATTTATGGAGCATTTTAAAAATTGAGATTCTATGCGTGTTTGTGTGTGCAGGCAAGTGGCACGTGTGTGTATGTGTTGTATGTACAAAATATTTCACTTAGAAGGACTTTTTAAAAAGGTAACCATTGGTCTGTAGTGTAACATTGAGCTCAATAATAATTTAGAAACACTAAGGTCAATTCTTTTCTTCTTTTTATAGAAACACAAGGAAGACAGTCTCTTCCTTTTCATTATCTGACTTATAGAAGAGGAGATCAATCCTTTTCTAGACTCCAGGCAGCCAAGATGGGAGAAGCCATCCTAATTCCCTGCAGAAGAAAAATGTGCTTCTCTGGCAGAAGCCACCACTGGAGCCCAGCAAAGGGAGCCACTCATGTGTGCAGGCACCGGCTCCATCCACTTTTAGGAATGTAACAAAATTCTGCAGGGAAGAAGCATCCCAGAATTAGGATGACCAGTCTCAGTTTGTTGTTTTTTTGCTGTGGCAGGCATTTAAATAGCTTGACAGTCTCCATATATACAGCAAACTAAACCACGTCATCAGCTCTAAACAAACCAATAGAATGCCAATGAGAGGTCAGACTTTCCAGAATCTGTGCCCTTTCAGGAATTGGTGGACAGGGCAGCATGAGACAATAAAGGGTCATGATTCCTGTGAGTTCCTCAGGGGAGACAGTCACCTCACTGCAAAAATGCTCCAAGGAGTCCCAAGGCTGTTGCTCCCAGTGCCAACAGGGTTGGACTCGGTGTGCCTTTGTTTCCCCATCTGCAATACATTCCTAGTTGTCTCACAAATTATCTCTGAGGTTTAAACATGATAATTAAGTAATATGTGGTCTGCAGGTATCAAGCTCTGAGTGTGAACTTGATGATGATTTAGCTCTACATATACACATAGTATTCTGAAATGTAACTAGATATTATCTTGATTACACAGAAGCATCAATAAGATTGAAACTAGATTTGCTTAATCTGCTGTATTCAGAACCATATAAAGTTATTCAAAGGTAAATGTTAATAAATGTGTGTCCACTATAGTGAGGTAAAGTATTGACAATAAGACCAATTTAAAAAATGTGTTACTTTAAAAAAAATCAGTTCATTCAAGAATTAGTCATTGTTTCTGCTTTCCATTGAATTATCTAGATGATATCATTCTGTTTCTAGTTGTGTTCTGTGGTATATGTTATATGAGAGACGATCACAGTGGGTGAGAGGGTCCAAGAAAATGGGGTGGTTCATCTCCTCTCTCTGTTTGGATGTCAACCAAACAGCCACCCTTTTATCTGCTCAAAATATAGAGACCCTCAACAAGATTTTGTTTGAAGAAAGGAATCTGATTCATTAATTTAAAAAATCTGAAAGTACTTTCTCTACATAATAAATTCTATAAAAATGAAAAATATATGATTTATAAAAATCATGAGACTGTCTTACATAAACATTACTTTTCAAAAAATGATGACTGTGCAATCAATGATAAAAATATTAGCATTTGCCCAGATATCTCCCACTCTCAGAGAAAACATCCCTTATTCTTTACCCTATCCTCAACACCATTATATTCATAAAATAAGATCTTAGTCTTATGAACACTTCGTGAATTTACAAATGAAACGCAGAAAGGATTAACCATAATCTAAATAATCTAATCACAAGACTAAAAAAAAAGAACACCTTTGACAAGTCAGACTGACAAACAGTATGTAATATCTATGAACTTGCTTTTAAAAAATTAATAAGCTATCTATTTTAAGGTTATGATTATTTGCATAATAATGTTTGTATTTAATAGTGGTACATTTCCAAATTATTCTTCTAAAGATATCAGCAGATCAGCCTTTAAGAACATTCATAGTCTGTCATACTAACTTGTGACATTTCAGATTTTTTGAAGAAGGAGCGTTTAAAAAAACAAAAACAAAATCCCAGCATTTAAGAAACTCTTCCTTACACGTTTAAACCCTGTAGACTTCATACATGTTCACAAAGCAAACCTTTCAATAATTTTTCAAAATGCAGGTGTGCAAATTACTCCTGAAAATAGACAGGAGTCATGTTTTCAGTATCCCCTGAACCACTGTTAAACACACCCATAGCATTTTTCAGCTCATAAAAGTTTTATGAGCTGAAAAGTTCCTTCAGATTTTTTTAAACTGCTAACTATATTTGCCCTCCAGCAACAGCACCTTAAATTGCTATTAAGATCCATTTGAGGAAATATAACATAAACATATCCTGAGCAGGATGTTTTGTTTCATAGTAGTAGAAAAAAAAATCAAGATTTATATGACTTGCTGAGTACAGCAAAAAATTATGAATGCCTTGGTTTAGTATAGCAGGGTCGTAGTTTTGCTTACTTGGATATACAATATGTGTAGAGGTCGACTCTATGGTTGTGAACAGATTTATATAAGTTCATACATGTACCAAGGATTTTCCAGTCTGGAGAAATGCACCTTGGTATATAAAAGGATTTGTTTTCCAGACACATATGTACTTTCCCTTATTAATATACACCTGCCTTAGAGCTCATTAATTTAACATCTGCTCTAGGGTTTCCCTTGCCAAAGTTAAAAATGTTTGACAAATTAAATTTCCCATAGAAAACAAATAAAATTAGTGAAAGTAAGTGGCTGATATGAGTAAACCTCATTATCTTATCAAGACAATAAACAATGCTTTTAGTCTTAAGGAGAATGAAATCTCTAAAGCACACAAAAATGATAGATGAGAGAGAGAGAAATGGAGAGAGGGAACTAAATAGATATCCACCCCACCACACACATACTGGAAAAAGTCCTCATGGAGATAGCCAACTATTCCCTTTCCACAGTTTTCTGATGTATTGTTACCAATGCTGAACAAAAATTAGTCTGAAGGCAAATCATGGTTCCATGTTTTAAAAGTGGGAGAAAGAAGAGGAAACACCTAGTGATGTCCCCAAGACCCAGCTGAATTAATATAAATGGTATATATATACATATATTTTGTATAAATGGTTTCTGGGTTAGGTTACTCAGACCCTCCATTTCAAGTAACCATTTATAAAACTTAGATTGTTTTTCCTGATGACTGCCAATTCTTCCAGGGAGATCAAGTCTCACATTTTCCATTTTGTAATTTAATCACCCTAACCTTAACATTTTGATCACCCTAACTTTAACATACAGTTTCCCATTCAGAAGAATTTTTTAATGCAGAGCATTTTTTACTATTTTTTATATCATTTGATTCAATGTAGCATCTATACTGATAAGAAAGTAATCTAAACTGGGGACAACTTCTGCATAGTTTTCCAAGCACTGTTTTTTTAATTCTCCAATTAAGTGTTGGTGGTATTTCCTTTTTGCTTCTCTTAACTTCTGTTCTTTCTCTTTCATAGCAATGTTGTGTCACTTTTCCAACCGACTCTAAGAGCAATCCTCATTTCCACTTGGCAACTCAGCTTCTCTCTTTGACCCGAGTTCCAAGAGGTGGAAAAGGCATGTAAGAAACAGGAAATATGTTTTGGTTTCCTTGAAACAGCATCATTAGCAGGAAAATAGTGCTCCAATCCTGGCTGCTTTCAACTGCTTTGGAAAATGGAGATTAACTTCAATACTCCAGGAATGCATTCCCTTCTCTACTTACTCACCGCTCTGCAAGAGCTTCTACGCTGAGAATATTCTGCATAGTAGAAGCTGTGAAGTTTCCACTTACAGCTCGAGAAGCCCTCTGACTTGCCCATAATTACCCGCTTGCTTCAGCAGGGGCCCGCCTGAGCACTCTATGAGGATAGCATCACTCTTAAGAAAAATGACACCCTCAGGGAAATGCCCCAATGGTAAGAAGGAAGAACATTCTTCTAAGCCACCTTTTCAGAGCCAAGTCAAGGAAAAATTAGTATTTATTCATTTAATTCACGTATTAGTGCTAGAATACAGCAACTTAACTAAAATCAATGATCCTAATTTCAAAATTAAGAAGAGACAAACCTGAATTGATCTACTGAACTGTATGTGCTACATATTCTCAGCTTAGCTTACCAAATTTAAGAGACGACGTGGCCTGACCCTTAGGAAAAAATAAGTTAAGTTTGATAATGAAAACTGCAAGTATTAATTGATGAAAGCAAACAGTTTTTAAGAATTTTGCCAGAGAGATAAATAAAATAGCTGAACAGAATGGAAGGTTTCGCAAATATTCTTAGAGTTAAAACAATTAAATCATAAAACAAATAAACATTTCAGTCTGGTTTTTAGGGAACAGAAGTAAAGCTGATATATCCACTTTCTGAAATTATATTTGATACAATGAATTACAGCATTTCCTAGAACTGGGCTAGATTGTATTTGTTCTAAATATTTAAAGCTTCCTTGAAATACCCACAGACAACAGCTTAAAGATATGTTTAACTTGCATTAAAATGACATTTAAACTACAGACCCATTACCCACCCACAAGTTGTATACTAAACCTGCAAAATCCTGAAAGAGAAAAACTGAAGTAAACCTTTAGTGTCTTTCTATCAGCCCTAGGGATAGGCAATACAATTTTAGCTGTCCACGATATAAGTACTGAAGGTTAATCGTTAAAGACCAATGGAATGTTAACACAGTCTAGCGCTACACTTGAGCAGTGATGCATGGAAAGACACTGAAATTAAAGCACTGGTTCTGCATGTTCTGAAGTGATGTAACAGTGATGATTTGGTTATATTAGATGACAAAGCAGAGCTTCTTATGACTTTTAAAATCAAATCACATCTAACATTCTTCCCAGTTGTTTAACATATTCTTCCAATTCTTGTACAAATACATGAAGCTAAAAACACAGAATTTTTTCACACTCCAGTTATCTTCTAGTGGCACCATTTAGTATGTTGATATTTATTTTCCAAAAGTAATTTTCAAGATAAAATGCTGAGTGCCTTGACTGGTATGTCTAGAAAGCAAAGACTTACCTGTCTTGTTTTCTCTGACCTCAATAATAAAAACATTTATGTCAGGGTGGAGTTTTGTCCCTGCTGGGGGTTCTGGAGTGGAAGGTGCCTGAGGTCTGAAGGCCTCTTGGCCTCCTACTGTGGGTGGTCTTGTTGGCTGTGTAGCAGATGGAGTACTTGAAGTAGTGAAATACTCTCTATCGATGCCAGTTTCTGTTTCCTTCATTACAATATCCTCAGGGGTAGTGGGAGGAACACGGGATGTCGATTCTCCAATGATTATCATGTCCCTGGTTGTTTCTTCACCAGGCTCCCTGTCCATGAGAGACGGTTTCTCAGTGAATGCCAAAGACACCTTGGATTCTGAGGTTGTGTAATGTCTGTCTACTGAACTGAAGGCAGCAGTGAGATCACTTGGAACTGGGGCTTTTCCTGTTGAAAATTCTGGGAGTTCTGTGGCTTTAGGCTTTTCCAATAATCCTGAACCTAAGTCAATGTAATCTAGAGATATTTTTTCTCTTTTCTCAGTAGTGGTTTCCTCTATGATCTGGGTAACACCAGAGCTGAAAGGCAATACAAATCCCCTTGAACTAGTATCTTCGGTTTGGAACTTTTGTTCAGGCTCTTGACTTAAAGATGCTGTTGGCTCTATGCTTGGTGTTGGTGTGACCGCTTCATCAATCTTCACTTTGTGCTCAGTGACAGCACCAGGGGGATAAGACATACTGTGATCAGTTTTTCCTATTGGAGTTGTTTCTAAAACTGAGACTCTCTCAGAAGCTGTTAAAAGTCTGTCTTCAGAGATGGTGTATGCTGACCCTTCACTCTCTTGTTCACCCACAGGCATTGTTGCCTCCTTGGCTGCACTGGCTGTAGAACGTAGGGCAGGAACTAGCTTCTCTGGAGTCTGTTCTTCCCAAGGGAATTCTTCCTGAGTTGTTCCCTGTGTAATTTCTCTTGTTCTTATGGTTTCAGGAGAAATAGTTGCTTCAAGATGAGTCTGATCAATGACATGTATTTCTTGAGTGGGTTCACCTAGAACTTCACCTTCTGGTAGAACAGAAGGTACCAATATTCCCCATTCTGTCTTGGGAATTACAGAAAGAGGAACAGTATGGGAAGTGTCTACATAAGTAGTAGGCTCCTGGGTAGTACTATACTTAACAAATGCTGATCCTTCTACATCTGAAGGGTGTGCAAATTGGGGGAATGTAGGTGTGGGCTTAGAGGCAACCACATCTTCTCCTTCATCCAAAGCACTTCCTTCTGTGGCTGCATGGACACCCCGGCCTTCCGTGCCTGTGACAGGTAGAACTCTTCCTTCAGTTGTAAAATCTCTCAAAGTTGACTTTTCTGCAATACCAATTAATGTAGCTGGCTGAAATCTAACTGTGAATTTCCCAAGGTCTGTTGTGTCTTCCTCCGTAAACTCCTCTAACGACTGGTGAGTACTATCTGGGATAATACCATATTCCTCTCCTCCATCTTCAGTAAAACTTGGGGTTTCTTTATCCTTTCCACTCACTCCCACAGTGGTGAATAAGGCAGGAGGCAATTTTGGATAATCTGTATGTTCTGTGGATCCTAAAGGCTTTGATGTTATATTATCTTCATCCCATGACCATTTTGATACAGGGACCACCTCCACATTTAAAGTGCTGCGGGTTGAATGCACCATTGTAATACCCTCATCATACTTGGTGGTTTCTTGATAGCCATCTCTTTCTAATCCAACTGGACTCATCGTAAAGTCTTCCTCCACATCTCTGGCCTCTGTTGGTGCCTCACTCCACTTTGTTGCTGTCAGCGCTAGAGAATCAAAAGATTTGGTCATTCCTACCGAAGACTCTGTAAGATGCATTTGCTCCGTGGGGCCCATGGAGAACTTCATTCCAGAGACACCTTCTTCCTCTATTTTTCCTAGAAAAGGATCTTTGGTGATCTTTTCCTGTATTTCTTCATCAGTACGAGTATCTGTTCCCACCTCTGGTCTTACTGTTTCTGTTCTTTCTCTTCCTTGTGTTGCTTCTGTGTGTGGAGAGGGATAAATAACGGTGGACATTCCCTCAACTAATCTTTTATCACCAGAATAAGGAAATAATTCTACTTCTGGGTGACGCTGTGATAGGAAAGGTGTGGTAGACACATACTGACCCAAAAAATCCTCAGTTATCCTACCATTAGTTTGTTTCCCTTCCCAGTTATCTGGGGATGATTCATCACTGTCAGGTACAGTTTCAGGTGAAACAGTTTTCGATGCTGAGACTGACTGCACGTCCTCTAGTTGAACAGGAGTAGTGCCTTCTGAAGTCTTCAACACAGTAATGACTTCAGGCATTTGGCTAAAGACTAAGGTGCTCTGACCAGATCTAACTATAAATGTTCTGTCTTCACCATCATGTTCTCCTAAGGTGAATCCAGAGCGGCCCACTGATTCAGAAAGAGTGCTTGCTATTTTCTTTTCCGTTTTGGATTCCAGGGTCATTGTCGTAGACACAAATGGTGTTTCAGCTACCGATAATCCCTTGGAAGGAATGTGCTTAGAGATTTCCATAGACGTTACCAAGGGACCCACTTCTATTTGTTCAATTTGTGTAACTGATTCCTGTGTTTGTGTATCTTCCAAGACACCATCCCATGAATCAGTAGCATGATGGGAAATGACAGCTGTGCTTTGGGGCACTTCTTCCTGAATTCCAGATATGTCTGGTTTTTCAAGTGGCCCTGAAACAGGTGAGTAGAAGTCCATATCGCAAGGCTTCTTGGTACTCCCAGCAGGTGCAGGTGATTCAGTGGCTAATCTGTGTGTGACAACTTGAGATTGAACTGTGGCTTCCTGTTCAAAATTGACTATATTTCCCACAGTGGGGAACTTTGTTGTAATGACAGGAAATTCAGTGACTAAAGGGACGATTGGTGTAGTTCTGTCAGGTACAATTTGTAGTTCTTCAGATAAATTGGGTGATGCAGTTTCTGTAAGGACACTCAGTTCGGTGGTTGTAGCCTCTGATATATTCTGTTTAGCTAGAAAAATAATTTCAAAGAGTTGATTAGACAAGTCGCTAGTAAAAAGGTGTACGTCCAGTGTTTGTTAAGTGCTGTTACATATTTTGGGGTAACCCCAAAACGTTGTGTGATGGAGAGGAGTCCAAAAGTGATACTGAAATTAACTCAAAGACAGACAATTAAATAGTTAGTAATCACAAGTTGATCGCTTGTTTTATATTGTAAGAGTTATCACTGCTTTTGCCTGTAGGTGTGAACATTATTCTTGGTTAAGGAAGTGAATATTATGTAGTTTTAAGATATACAGAAGTCCAAAAAAAATACAAATGCAGAGTTTGGAAACA
Source organism: Smutsia gigantea (assembly GCA_032199065.1). Classification (NCBI taxonomy): domain Eukaryota; kingdom Metazoa; phylum Chordata; class Mammalia; order Pholidota; family Manidae; genus Smutsia; species Smutsia gigantea. Next base: position 67,082 of record JAVSCE010007326.1, on the reverse strand, counting down.
GTAGATAGGTTATGTATCAGAAACTACAGCAGCAACTTAAAGCCTGACAGGAAAACTTAATACTACTATTCTGAAGGCTTCTGTACGCTGACTCCGGCTTCCTCCCTCCTTCTCAAGTTGCCTTGTATCTCAGGGGAGAGGGAGTGCCTTCGATTGCAAAACAAGAAAAAAACCACATCAAATGTACCCATGTTACATATAAACGATTACACTGTTTATAATGTGGAGGGTTTCATAAAAACAGGATATTACATTTTTAATAGCCCTCTTCACTTGATCCAGGTGTTGGGACATTGTCTTCATCTTCTTTTCAACTGTAGCATAGCCTTCTTTGTAATAAGTAATAAAATGTTTCCCCCAGAGGCTGCCTTGGCATTTGCTATAGTTCTCCATTTTTTTCTATGTTCTACATACTGTGTTCATAACTCTTAAGGGTCTTGGTTCCAGGCTTACTTTAGCGTGAAACACAAGCCTAGAACAGGAAGTAAAGTACCCACATGATATATTTTAGGTCTGTCATTACAAATCACTGCAAACAACCCTGAGCATCAGAAGAAATGGGCTCAGGGAACAAAAAGGCACATGTCACCATAAAATGCTACATTATAATGCCTCCAAGCTTATGGAGAATGGCTTGGCCTGTTTTAAGATATTTAAATAGTTTGAAGTGACAGTGTTGTAGATGAGATTCATTCTCAACATAGGAGAATGTAGCAGTTTAGCACATAAAGATTTTGTTTTTTTTAAAAATCAGATTTCCAAAAGTCAAAAGCTAGTCACCACTAAACATGAAAGGAACTACTGTGAGGACACTTGTAGTCATTGCTTTGCTGCATCGTATGACTTATAAATGGTTATATGGGCAGTGCCTGTTCCCCCTGACAGGAGTTATAATATCTGTAGTATCTATAGTATCTTGTGTCTTACTCTAAATAATCCCAAAACAGGAGTCCTTGGAAAACAAAACTGAACTCCATCTACTCTGTCAAAACTCAATGATATTAGGGCAGTGAAACTAGATGGGTAAATGCATGTCATTATACATTTGCCTGGACCCATAGAACATAGAACAGTAAGAGTGAACCTGATGTGATCTATGGACTCTGTGAGATTATGATGTTTTCATGTGGGTTCTTCCATCTAACAGATCTCCCACTCTGGCGGGGGAATGCTGATCATGAGGGAGGCTGTGAATGTGCAGGGGCAGGAGTGTATGGGAAATCTCTGCACCTTCTGCTCAATTTCACTGTAAACCTAAAACCGCTCTAAAAACAAAGTCTATTAAAAAATTTAACGATAAAATGATGTGACTTTGCTGTAGATCAGACTTGAGCTGTAATAGGTTCCTCATTTTTTGACTGGTCTGAGCCGTTACTATCTGCGGTCATTCCCCAGGCATTTTAAAGTCCAAATTCATCAACTTTGTAATGAAAACTTGATGGCCATTTAAATGATGGTACATTTAAATATTTCTTAAAATCTGTCATTGTTTATCCTTTTATACTAAAACAAACTAAACAAAAAAGTGTTGGGACTCCTCAAAAACATGTTAAATAAACTTTTTCTCCTTTTTTTTAAGAAAAACATTTTTCACATTCACGTCTTTAAAGAAACTTTGGTCTGTTTTGATTGACATGAACAACTTAAGGAACCAAAGTGTGGTTGGCTATTTTTCTTTTAATTCAATTCTCTATCCTCTGGAATTCCATAACTGTTACCTCATTTAACTGCCAAGTATCATGTTTGTCTTATAACTGCATTCTTTGGGGACATAATAAAATGTACACTCAGAGAAAGTTTCCATAGAAACATAATATAAACACTTAGCAGACTACATATTAGAGAAAAATCAATCATATTATCATGAGTAATAACAAAAAAGCTAATTTTGATTTTTCCCTCTGAGATTTCCATGGCTGATGAAATTAACTCCAAAAGAGGTGAGACTGCGTTCAAGCCAAACAGAGGGCCTGTGAGTCAGGCCTTCCCATGTTCCAACCTGAGTCCTGTTCTAGCAACTTTCTACAATGTTATGAAAATACTTTCACAGTGTTTTTAAAATGAAGGACTGAGATTTCTAAAATTAAATAACATTGTCAATTATTTCTGTGCCGTTTGGTGTTGCCTGGACCACAGCGAATGACTGCAGTGTGTCTCAGAGAATCTCCTTTACAAAGCCAGGATTTAGGTGACTTTGTTTTAAAAAACAAGGGTTTTCAATAATTTTAGAGCAGCCCTGTTAACAAGTCTGTTTACAATTAAATTAATTAATGCTACTCTTTGAAATGGAAAATCTCAGACTTCCTTTTGGGGCTGGGTGGCTTTTTCATCAACTTAACAGCTGATTTCCATCATAACTCAGTATGCTGGGTCATCTGTACTATTTGTTTCAACAATTCAAAAAAAAAGGAAATAATTTTAAAAACACAACTATCTACAAAGATATCTTAAGAGTAAATACTACTACATTAATGATGATTGCTATAAAGGTAAAAACACAACTCCAAATGTTTCTCAAAGTGTCCTTCCAGAAGGAGAATTTACATGGAGAAGTTTTGGTCTTGGAAAACTACCACTGTCCCTTCAACTTCATTAGTGAGGAAGCCAACAGAAATCAACATGCCTCTTTTCCCACAAAAGCTCCTTCCAACCTTCGCAGCTGTCTGCCACACAGATGTTTCACATCATTATATTTATAGTATTTTATGTCTTATGGACTATCTTCTTTATACTTCTGTTGTGAGACACGAGGCAGATTTTTCCTAATAAAATATATTTAAAAGCCCTATTAGCAGCATGACAGTTGATTAACTCATACCCATACTGCCTCCATAATAGGGAAATGACTAGTTTCAAATTGTTCTTCTGTTAATTTTTTTGTATGTAAATAACTGTTAAACATTGGAATTCACAAATAGAATAGATATTCAGTAAGTGGATTCTGGGTTCATCACTGGGAAAAGAGTTAAGCTTAAAACAAATAGGATTACAACTCAGAGCTATTTTTTTTAAGTTTTGCAAGTGATATAATGCTAACAGATTTAAAGTCAACACACAGAAAACATTTAAAAAATACCAATTAGTAAAGGATTCATTTTTGGCATCTATGGTCAAATTAAGATCTAGAGCATAAAAATGATAATCAACTGACCACAGGTTAGAAGGACAGGCTAACTTTAAAAGTGAATATGTGAAAAACACACCATATAAAGTGGTGGGTGCTTATTTATTTAGCCTTCTCTAGAACACAGTTTCTAATTCGAAGCTTAATCAAACAAAGAAACATCACAAATCAAGATCACATAGATTATTAGAGGCTTAGAAATTGAAATTTCACAACCAGGATATTGTTTCAGTTGAGGAAGTGGCTGAGGGACCAGCTGAACAGTTGTGTTGAATAAAAGAAATCATTGTTATTTCAATTTTAGTTTCCAACTTAAAAAGGAAAACTGGACTCAACCTCAAATGCCGATTTAGATAATTAGAAAAATACCTGAGAATGATGGTAATAGGTATTAGAATGGGTTTTCTAGGAAACACGCTCTGTTTCTCTGTCTTAGAGATCATCAATAACATTAAATGGGAGATTACCATGAGTCTTGCATGGTTTTAGTTTCCTGAAATTTGGGGATGTATGGCTGAGTTTTCAAAGCACTGTGTAACTCTCCAACTTTCACAGAACTTGCTTAACTCTGAAGACAAAGAAAAATCCAAAGTACACAATTTAGTTTAGTCATCACAGGTAAATATTCAGGAAACCTTTACTTTCTAAAGACATTAATTTATTTGTTTTTCAAATTTATCTGACAAGAATAGATTCTAATTATATTTATCATCAGCCTTTGTTAATATTCTATACAGTGATTTTAGAAGGAAAGGAAATCATAGCACAGTGAAATTTGGTATTGTTCATTCACCAAGAAGTAGCTATAAAACACTTTCTACATTTGGTAATAGCAAACAAAATATGGCTATATTACTAAATTCTTCTACTTAACTAGGCAGCTGTGCATCTCTGAGACCACTTTTGTAAATGTCACTAAGGCCACAACTCTTACAAATTTTCTCCCATAGAATTCAGTCACTACTCAGCTATGTGAGAAAAGTGGACAGCAGCTAAGTCATTTTGAGAACATTTTTCAGATTTTTTAAAATGTATGTGTATTAAAAGAATCCTTGAAAAATGGATTAGAAATCTGAGGAAGCTGTTGGCATTGCAAGTGGATTAAGAAAGGTTTTTGTTATGACTAAACCTTCTAAACCTTTTATATGCTGAGGACATTTTGAATATGTTAGGGTTTTAGGCTTAAGTGAGGAAAAAAACAAAATCTGAAACCACGATATTTCAAAATGTGGTTCAAAAATTGAACCACGATATTTGCAAGTTATGTATTTCCAAGTTATAGAGACTCAAACGAATTAGGGAGAAAAAAGTGGACCTAAACTTCAGAGGTTTTTAGATTTTATGTAGATTTTTAGTAAGTAATTTTGTTTGACTCTAAGTACCTTGTTATCACACACATTCATGTGAATTCCTCATTTAAGTAAATAATTTTAAACACATCAGGATGAATTCTTTGTGGCTACAGACAGGCCTTGGTTTAAATTTTATCCTCAGGAAGAAAAAAATGTTTAAAAGTTTTCTAGTGCATGTTTTATAAAGCACAAGAATGTATAATCAAGCAAGGTAGTCAAATTAATAATTCTACTCCTTCCTTTAAATAACCTCTCTAGCTTCCTTCTTTCCCCAAAAAAACCAATTTGATTTTGTTCCTTAATCATATCAGTCACTTAATGTAAAACTGATTTTAAAGCTTGAACTTCTTGAAAGTCACTGTTAAAAAAATGTAGCTTAAAGGAATGTATATTTTTTACTTTTAGGAATACATTTTGTTATTCTTCTTATTTGTTTGTGTTCCTGAAAGTTATTAAGGAAGACTTTTTCTGTTGTTTCCATATCTAGGAACAAAAACTAGAAATCTCAATGCCTTTTTCTGGCCAACTTGTATTGCATGATCACAGCACATGGCTTTACCACTCAGAAAACTGAGTCCATGGGAGGACATCCAAATAGAGGCATTTAGACTGAGAGAGAGCAGTATGTGACATCACACTTCACATCTATTGTTTCTGTTGCACTAACACCTATTCTGCAGATACTCAGACATCCCAGCTCTTTTTGGTTGATGAAGAATGCCTGTGTGTTTCACTTTAGAAACCAATGACATAATAAGCTGGTGTATTTTCTACTCATTTCAGTTACATATTGCTAAAACAAGCTATACTGCAAACTTAGCAAGAACTTTTCACTGTATGTCAGTAGAACATGGCTCTATCTTGAGCATACTCAAGGTCACCCAAAATTCTAGATCTTTGTTCAGCTGTCACAATATAGACCCTACAGTAAATAGCCCAAGGAGACTCTGGATTACCTGCCTGTGTAATTAAGCATTCTATAAACATGCTACTAGAGCATGTGGCTCCTATGGCAAAATTACTTAAGGACATCTGGAAAATATAAATAATTATATCATGAATGTTGAGAAATGTTACTTAAAACCAGTTTTAAAACTGAACATAGCCTATGTCAACACCTTGCAAAGGAACATAATAAGCTCTACTTCAATGATACTAGAGAATTTATGATTAATAGCACATATGTCCATTACTTGAAATAAAATGAGGTAAATGGAGATTTTTATTCATAGCAGGCTCAGTTTTAGGTATTAAGTGAATATTATGATTATCCATGTCAGTTCCAAGTACTTACCTGCAATTACTGAAATTAAAATTCTCTGCCATCTCAAAGACAGACACCCAAACAAAGACAAAATAAATAGAGTTCAAGGATTCAGCTCAGCCGCCGTTGGCCTTGGCATTATAGCACCAGCAATCTAATTGCATTTAAGGACAGCAATTAATATAACATAACTACTCAGAAATACGTTTTGTGTTTCTAGATGCAATGAGGCACAGTTAAGACCTCAACTTGACCCTTCCTCATCCCCTGTAAAAAGACATTTGTCAAACTTCCTGTTGTTTTAACCGTATCGCTGTTGTTCCATTTGCTCGCTTTGGAAAGTCACTATGTGTTTCCATTCCCTGAACAAATTTCAAGACACGGAATCCATTCCAACCTCTAGTTGAACATCAGTGCATGCCTTCGAAGTATTTTTTTAAATCTATAATTTTTAAAAAGGTATCAAACACTTACGTTTAAAGCAGTAGGCATCAAATCTGCTATCAGGGGAAGGGAAGCCTGTCTGGTTCTCAAAACGATACAGGGTTCTCACCCCAAGCAAACCACCTCCACACTGGGCCCTGGCCACAGTCACAGGGTGGCGAACGCTGGCGTCGGACAGCCACCCGTAATCACACTGGTCAAAGCCGCTCCTCCAAGCCGCGTGGAGCTCCCCCGCCGTGGCCAGCCGCGCGTCCTCATTTTCACACGCTTCCTCAGCCTCCTCAAAGGTGAATTTATTGGGAGCAGTGACATGGAACACATCACCTAGAATACAAAGAGATTAAAAAAAAAAAGCCCTAAATTTTACTATTCATTCCTTTTCAGTGTATAGGGGGAAGCATACGATACTTTTTTCACAAGATACCAGTTTCTGATACCTTAAAGCAGAAGACCTAATGGTTACTTAACTATGTTACTATCAGTGTGTGATAAGAAATAACATCAGAAAAGTTCATACACATGCACACACACACACACGCCTATGGGTATACAGAAGCAGTCATTTAATAATGAAGTTAGAATAAATTCTTTAAAATGAAAAATTCTTTCTAAGGATTACTGTCCAGGAAATGAATTTTCTTTTTAATGAAAGAGCCTGCGATGCTTATTAACATTACATGCTGAGGAGGGAAAGTGGTATTGACTGTCTCTGAGGTCATTTCATTTTGTTTATCCTAAAATCAAATAATTCTCTGACTCTCCTTCTCATATATCACTATTATCAAAAAAGATTAACTTCCACCAAAGCAAACAACAAAACAAGGTAACCTTTAAGGCTGTAAATCGGGAAGAGATCAAAGCAGAATGGAGCACTGTTACCTTCCTGTCCTGCCCGAGGCGCAGAGCTGCCAAGATTGTTACTCAGGTCACGGCCTGCACATGGTCAGGGCTGAGAGTGAATGATAGCCAACTTCAGCTCCCACTCAACCAGCCAAAGGGACCAAAGGCCTCCTGGAGGAAGGGGCACCTTTGGGTCCTACTCTCTCCGCCCAGGGTGCCCACCCACTGCGATCTGTCTGCCCAGAGGGGGCTCCTTTTCCAGTTCTCACAAAGACATCATACATGCCAGCAGGGGCTCTCACTGGGTTTAAGAGACTCTTCTCTTTGTTTGTTGGTCAATAAAGAAAAGCTGAATATTTACTTTGTTCATCACCCGGCCCAGTTAGCAGAGAATATGTTCATCATCACTTTGACATGTCACAATGGAATATTCTAGAAACACCAGGGAGTTTGTTAAATTGGAATTGTACTTGGGTAACTAACAAAACAATTGGCTGAAATAAATTCAATGCAAATTAAATAATGCTTTTCACATATGAGCACAAGTGGTTAACAGACAGGGGCAGGAGGAGAGACTGCCTAACCAAAGATAGCAGGCAGGAGAAGGAATATCAAAGGAGGGCAAGAGAAAGCTAAAATACTGATGATCCCTTATAGTAGCAGCTGCAAGTCCTGTTTCCTTCTCCTGGAGGCTGTTCTTTGATTCTATGGTCTATTGGACAACTGGGATTTCAGAGCTCTTATGATTCGAATCTTCACCTGACAAAATCCAGATGTAACAAGTGATTGTTTAAAATGAATATAGAGCCATTATTCTCTCTGAGTATCTGATAGTTTTATAAAACAAGAAAAATGGCCAAATCACACATATCGGCTCTTCTCACTATAAATCTGAAATTACCATGGACAAAACTAGGCCAAATCCCAGTAAGAGCTATTTGAAGAAGAGAAAAGTGACTTTTACCTGACTGAAAAACGTAAGGTAGAGGAGAGAATAGGCTTTCGTCCTTAATTGCCTAGTCTGGCAAAGGACAGTAATCTCAAATCCAAAAATACACTCTAAGAACTCGAGTTCCCCCTCCCCATTCCTGCAATGTCTCCCTCCCTAGTAGGGTTTAAAGGTTAAGGGGCACAGTAGCAGTTACATAGGAGATATTCAGTAATATCTGTTAAATCAATGACATTTCAAATTCTTGTTAAGAAACAAGCATCACATTAAATAAAGCTAACTCTGCTGTAGAGCTCTGGGTAGCTGCTGTCTGGAGCAAGGGCTTCATCTCACCCATGGATTTAACTCAAAGTGCCATGGGGAAGGCAGAGGGAGAGTGTGTCTCCAGAGCAGCTGTGTACACTTGAGTATCACCCACTCATTAGGCCTGAAAGGAATACTGCAGTAAAGGAGAGCAGTGCGTTTCCCTTCAAGGAAGAACACCTGAATTTGCTAGCACAGCTGGATTATTGTTGCCTTAGTTTCTTGCATTGTGGTACTTCTTTGAGGCAAAGCTACTGTTCCTCTTAAGTAACAGGAGTGACCAGCCAACCAGAGCAGGGCAAAGACATATAATTAATTGAATAAAACTCTGCTTTGCCAAACAGCAATGTTAGTCTATATGTTGGGGGAAAGCCACTTCTCCAAACACAGCCAGACCAAAGGACTAATAAGAAAAACGACAGCGTAAGTTCATGGGCAACTGGTTTCCTTGTTTTAAACAACAAACATGTTTGGGATGTTAAAGAGAAGAAAGGTTTTAGAAGTTGCTGGAATGTTGAAAAAAGAATTCCTTATTATTGTTAAGTCAATAAAGATCTACTTATAGAGCTTTTCATGTAGAAACTTCCATTAAATCTGACTTTATATCACTGTTATCAATTTATAATTCATCTGTTTGGATACAATCTCCATCTATCCATGAACTACTCATAAAATGATTTTACTTATTTGATTAAATTCTATTATCCCCAAGGCCACCTATTTCCTTTTCATTTATATGTAGGAATTTTTCAAACATTGCAAACAAAATTTTAATAAACATACAGAAAGAGACATCACCACTGGGTTTCATGTAACTCATACGAAAAGAAGATTTAATATGAACATTACCCACTTCAAAATCTAATGATAAAGTGAAGCATCCACACTATAGAATTATCTTACTATAACCTGGAGCTCTTGTTACAGACTAACACTCATTCTATACCAAAAGTGATAAATTAAATGTCCTAACTTCACCTTAACTATGTATCAAACTCAAAAAATTAAGGCCAGAATATCTTAAACTTTTAAAAATATGCCAGAATATCCTGGCATCAGTTTCATCCTAAAATCCAAATCAGAAAAAACAATGAAACAAAATAAAATGAGAATTCAATAGGTATCAGACAGGACTAATTGAACTAATTCATATTATCAAGTATCCTTGATTTCTAAGACATCCATAACCTCCTGTCAAATGTTTTCCATTCATTAGATGCCTGGTTTAATTAGATAATCCTTTGAAATTATATAACATGATATAAATGTAGGCACCTGCTGTTTAACCTACTAAAAGTTTATTGTTGAAGATGTGGATCAGGAAGATTGTTAACTATGGCTGAGTTCTAAGAACATATTTCCAAAAACATCTTCTACAGAAAACTGGAGATCTTTAGGAAGTGGCCAGATAGTCTAAAGAAAAGAGGATTAATGGACAACTGTATTTAGAAAACAAATACAAGTCATCCAACAGCTTTCATTTCTTCAACATTTCTTAGAGCATTTAATATTATAGTATTTACAGGGAGATCCCACAAGGAAGTTTGATTTGTAAGTCATTTAATAAGACATCTCCTTTTCTCGTAGAATACTAATTAATAATCCATGAACCTGTTTCATGGAATAGTTTGGAAAACACTATTCTAGAGGCATGTGTGTTTCAATCAATTAAGAACAATCTCAATTGATCCATAACAAGTATAACTTAATATTAAGTTTCTGGTTGCCTATGCATCAATCTGCTCAAGTTAGAAGCAGAGTAAGTGGACCAGGTAACGGACAGAATCAAAGCAGGAACCAAAAAACTAGAGTATGAAGCAGAGGGCATATGAAGTCCATTGCCCTCCAGGGTTTTGTCAAAGACCACAAGTTTGCAAAGGGGGCTGCAGGAGAGCAGGGAACTCTGGTAAAGCATCTAAGACAGAGCTGAACACAGAAGTAGTTCATTTCTTAAGAAGAAGATTTTTCCACAGAAAGAAAACAAAGGTACAGCACATAAAAGCAGCAGGCTTTCTCTTCAGTAATAAATTGTAGGCACAGCCTTTCCATCCCATATCCCACAGAAAAAAATACAGATTTTAGGCTAAATGCTGACCACTTTTACACCAAAAAAGCAGTCAAGATGTTAAGATTTTCAGTTTCTATTGATCTACTTTCAGTTTTCAAATCCATAGTCAAGAATTATTTACAGGTCAAATCATATGTTCTAAACTGTACCACAGTGGAATGACAGCTATTAAGCCTGGGCCAATAACAAAATGTAACTCCAGCCTTGTTTCAAAAATGAATGATTATAAAAGGAAGCACCTTGAGATGAAATCTAGAGTCTAAAGGCAAAGTCAAATCCAGAACCAGAGGAACAAGAGAACTCCAAAGCAAACGTGGGAAATCAAGCAAAGCACCTCAGTGCACTCCCTTAGTGTATTTCTCTCCAGCATGATCTGATCGATCAGGTTCTGTGAGTCCCTGCTCTGAGGATATCATAAAGGCACCTTTCTGCCTTGTAAGTAATTAAAGTTACTTCTGAGTTTTTATCACAGTACCCTTAGTATGAGAGGAAAAACAAAGCCTTCCATGAGAAGAAACACCTATTTTATTAGCATTGGACAAAGCTGTGTTCTATTTCTACCCCTGAATACTTGTAACTGAACCATTTAATGTATTTTAGATTTCCTGGATAGTTGCCCTACTGGAAGGCAAGCATCCACTATCTAAGTTCCAGAAGTAGCCTCATCAAAACAGCTACACTATAGGACACTTATTACCAAATTGTTAACTACAGGACAGATTCAAAATATGCTTCTAAATACAATCTACCTTTCAGAGAATACTTCATTTTTCTCTTATTAAAGAGAGCAAATAAAATGCCAGGGAAGAAATACACAAAATATCTTTTTATATGCACAAAACAGTGCATTACTTCAGATAAAATGTCAAGTTAACTCAAATAATTATAAGTAAGAATTCATCAGGGTGTATACATATACATTTACATTAGCACACACATAAAATATAATAATGCAGAACAGAGGATTTCACACACAGGATAATTTGCATATTCATATGAAAAACATATATGCAGTCTTAATGCATGTTTTTCCAAAATTCCGAGTTAATTGCTGTGGCTTTAAATTATTCCTGTTATTTCAGTTTTCCAGGGATGTCCTAGAAGAAATTGCTGGTGAGACTTTAATATCTGATGACATTATGCAAACAAAATTTGTCTTAATCACAAGAATTAGTATCATCAGAAATATTAAGAAAAACATATTTGACAGCTAACTGCTACAAGATTCCCTGGAAATTGGGCCATGCATGTTCTTCCACACTTCTGATTGCTATATGGAAAATTGCTCCTTGGCAGACTAAAAAAATGACACATACTGACATGGCAAGCAATAATGAAAAGAAATCAAAACATTAAAAATGACCCACACTGTTCAAAAGCTACAGTTTATACACAGGAGTAGCTAAGAAAAAACTGTAAAAAGCCTGGGTCTAGAGCAAAGCTGGGATAGGAATTTTCTCTCCTGCTGACAATTCCCTGTGATCACTGAGGAGAAAAGGGGACTTGGCGTCAGCAGATTGCAGATAATTATTCAGGTTTTGCCCTGGACTGCAGCTCATAGGCTGCTCTCTGTGGTAGTCAAAGCTGAGATTTCACCTGTTTTCTAGTTAGGCATATTTGCTGGGTGGGGTGATAAATGTTTATGTTTCTTCTGTTTGTTTATGCTCTTAACTCTTCTATCTGACTGATCTGAAAATCAGTTCTCATAAACTAATTCTGATTTCCTTTGCCCATATGAGAACAGAACTTCCTGATTTTTTCTTTTCACACTAAGAAACTTAAAGATTTGTGAACGTTATTACAGTCCCTTGTTATCTGAATTGAAACAGTATATAAGTAATAAATGTATAGAAAAGTAGATATGGTGTGTGAGCTGGCAGTAGTCACATGAAATGGGTTTTTAAATGCCATTATGATATGACCAGTTACAGTATATGGCAAGTCTCATGGTGACAAAAACAATTCAACATAATTATTAGTTTTGAAGTTTGGGACTTTTACGTTTCCAGAGAGTTTTCTTTTCCTTTTCTTGCTCTCTGTCTCTCTTACTCTTTCTCACTCTCTCACTCCTGCTCGCTCTTTTGCCTATGAACACAGATCAAAGCAGTGAAGACTAATGCTCATTAGCCTCTGGATCACAAAACCCATCAGCTGTACATGTTAGGCTAACAGCTAACATACACTGCTATATAATCTCTTGAGGGCTGGCATTTGCAGATAATTCAAAAGCCTGTCAATTCCCCTAAGATTCGATCCTTTAACCTGCACAGAACCAACCTTCTGTTAATGGTGACAAGAAAACCTCCAGGGCTGCCAAGGTAACTTCACTCCATTTCTGCTGGGAGGCCAGCAATGTTTCTAGCTTGGGGGGTAATGAGACTGGAAAGCCAGGTCAGCACCTTTCAGATTTCTCACTTGTCTTAGGCTAAAGTAGAAGCATAACATAGCTTACAGCACAAAATTTGGGTTTTGATATTTTTAACCTCTAAGTAATTATTAGAAAATTGTCATCAGTTGGGTGTGATAGGCAGTTGAACTGTTCTAAATCAGATAACATTTATAAGAAAAGAAATTCACGTATTTTTCAAGGTGTTATTAACAAGATCTCATGTATGTCAATTTGGAGGGCTTAAAGACACAGGAAGCCCCCCTACAATTTAAACATGCTTTTTATGGTGTCCAGCATGTCAGATCTCATTCTTTCCCATTGACAGAGCACTAAGATTTTAATTAGAGTGAGGAAGAGGTTCTGAAAAATTTCTGGGTGCCTGAGTCTTTGAAATATGTAAGAGATTGAATGTGTAATTTGGTTTGACAGGCACAGTATTGCTGCAGGTCAACACAGGAGGATCAACCTAGTTGGTTTTTGTTTGTTTGTTTTTTTTCACTTTTCACAGATGAGACATAAGTGGCCAATGTATTTCCAAAGAAGCTCTTTCCATTCATGAACTTGATGAGAGCTTGACATCAGTCTTAAAACAAATAACTGTTACATGTTTCAAGGGGTTTATGCCAAGATATTTCTATGTATTTAAGATAAGATTATAAAATGAAAGGGACTACATAGAGAAAATCCTAAGGATTCTATTAAAAAGATATTAGAACTAGTAAAATATCTCAACATGATTGTAGGATACAAGACACAAGACCGATAATATAAAAACAACTGCATTTCTATACCCTTGCAGTGAACAATCAGAAAGGGAAATAAATTCCATTTATATTTGCATCAAAAAAATAAAATACTGAGGCCTAAATTTAACTCTGAAAGTTATAAAACATTGTTGAAAGAAATTAAACATCTAAAAAAAATGCAAAAACATACCATGTTCGTAGATCAGAAGATTTAACATTGTTAAAATGGTAGTACACTTCATATTGATCTAGAGAATCAATGCAATCTCTATCAGAATCCTGGTTGGCCTCTTTGTATAAACTGGTGAGCTGAACCTAAAGTTCATATGGGAATTCAAGGTATCCAGAATAGCTAAAACAATTTTGAAAAGGAAGAACATAGTTGAAGATCTGGCACCTAACAATTTCAAGATTTACTACAAAGCAACAGTAATCAAGACAATGTGGTATTGACATGTAGATCAGTGGAATAAAATGGAGAGTCCAGAAATAAACCCATATATGTATGATCAGTTAGGATTAGGTTAAATAATAATACTACCATACAATAAATGGTTTCCTTCCTTACCCTACCCATGGAGCTACTTCACAGTCAATCTATTGAAATCATTGTACTGAATGAGGATGTCACTTTCCAGAGGTACTGACAGGGTGCCATGCCTTGTCGCCTTCCTCAGTGGCTTTTAGCTAGAACACTCAAACACTTAAACAAGAACAATTCCAAGTTCAGTTTCAAACCCCTTAGCAAGACATGTTAATCTTCAAATTTTGTTTAAGAAGCCATGGCCACAGCTGTGATCTGTGATTCCATAAGTTTTAAAGAAAATAGCTAAAACATATTCAGCATCTTCTAGCACCAACTTCAATCAATGTAAAAAGGTTCTGTAATCCAGTATCAATATTTGACTCATTTGCTGAATCATAGCATGGAGGAAGTTCTTCTGGGTGATGTGGGGCTTTTTATCTGAATAAGGCCAGTATCACTAATTCGTAAATAACTCTTATCAGTGAAGTAGTCTGTAGTTCACATGCAGTAAATTCCATGAAATTAAAAGTCAATCTGAGGATCTACAGGCAGGAAATCACACCATTTCCAGATTTGATACCAGACTTTGGTTCAATCAAAGCCTCCAAAAAAGCTGCAACTGCCATAAGACCTGCTTAATGACAGTCAGGCCTTTAATTTTTTAGCTGTTCATATATCTAAAGGAGCTCATATGATAACAAAAAGGAAATGCTATTTTTGATTCTAGGTCAGACACAAGGAAGGCACTGAAGCATTAGACAAGTCACAGAGGTGAGACAGCTTCCCTGGATTTTGACATGAGAAAGCTGTACAAAATTAATATGTAATTTGTGAATAGGTACAAAGGAACCAATCCCAGAAAGGATGATTGGCTGGAGAGGCAAGACAGAGAAATTACTGTGAGAAGTTGAAAAGGGGAAAATAGTATCTCTAGGAAGGAATTACTTCTAAGAGGCGCTATAGGAAACAGCAGAGGAGACATACAAAGAGAAAAATTAGTATCATGGTGAGCCAATGAGGGTAAAAAAAATAGACCCTTATATAAATTTGGTGAACAAAGTGAATCATTTTTTTCAAATATGACAGAAATGGAAGGGTGGTGGAGACAGTATAAAATAGACAAAGTTTGGAAAATACTGCAATTACCACCAAGTATTTCTTGAGTAACCATTATGCATCTATTACTGGAATAGGTCTGTCACTGCAGTTGGGAGAGGTCTGTGTGTTTCCAGCCTTATCTCAGCCAGGAGCTTACAGAAGTTTTCCAGAAATAACACCAATAGATAAAATTTCACATTTGGTTAATATAAAGCAACCAGAGAACAATTAAACACCAAACCTGTGGAATTAGCTCAAAGAAAAGTAATTCAGAGTCAAGAAATCGTGGGAGCTGGAAGAGCCAAAGATGGGCTCTTGGTAAGTTTTCAGGCACAGGGAAGAACAGAATATTGGAAAGCTGAGGGGTGTGCGTTCTCTGAGAAGACCCAAAGCAGAAGGCATGCAGTCTAAGATCTGAGGGTCTGTGGAGAGCTGGTGCATGTGTGGGAGTCATGTTGGAAAGAGGAAAACGAGGTTGAACAGGTTACTCCTGAGCCAGGTTTGAGGCGCTTCAAAGACCAGGCAGAGTTTGTGCTTGAGGAAGAAAGCAACAGAGAATTCACTACATAACACTGGGTAGAGGACAAGACATGGTGTGTAACATATGCTTTGATGATCATAAAACAGACCCTTTGAAGATCGCTTAAAGGCATGGGGATTGTTTTTAAGAATCAAAACCAGAGATAAGACAAAAAAGTTATCCACACACTAGAAAGGCAGGTATAGAATTCATAAGAAATCAACATTTTCATTTTCATTTATTTGTTCTTTTGGTGTACCTTTGTGCCCCATTTATCGTACAAGGTATTTGGCTTACAGTTTATATTCAGGAAAACAAAACTGATATTAAACAAACTAATCAGGAAATTGGAACAACGAAAAATTGGGAAGCAAGTAGAATAGTGATGAAGCCTGGAGAGGGGTGAGCTATCCAAAGGGCAAGTGTACAGACAGCGAGGTAAGTAGAGTGGGCACTTATAGTTAGGAGGTTAATTCATTAATTCACTCATTTGTTCAAACTCTCTCTATGGAGCATCTACTATATGCCAAGGATATAGTGGAGAAGCACATGGTTCCTTCCCTCCCAGAACGCACAGTCTTGTAGAAGAGAGGGAGATGTCAGCAAATATTTGCAGGAAGGTGACTGTAGTCATACATTCAAGGTTTGGAGATGGTAAGAGTGGGAGAGATCAGCTAGGACACAGAAAGGGGATATGAGATGGGGAGAGCCCTTGGTGCAGATACAACAAGTGCTGGGAAGTTTATGTGAAGGGCAAGAAGCTTCCGGATCAGTCATTTGTCAGATGTGGGAGAAGACTGCAAGTACTGACTCACCTAAAACTAAAAGAATCGACCACAAAAGAAAGCATTTGGACCTCATGTACCATGCTCCAATTTACCTGTAGGGAGAACGAAACCCCCATATAAAGGAAACAATAGTCTTACAAGTATCTGCTACCATAAAGACACCAAATAAACAATCAATCAATTAATTTCATTTAAAAAAATTTAAAGATTTCTTAAATGTTTGACTGGGTTTTTTTTTTAGCTGAAATATTTACACAGTATTCCTTTCTTTCCAACACTCCCTTTTTATCTTATATATAAGAATTATTTTTTGCTATGGGTATAGGAAGACACAATCACCTCCTACTAAATCATCAGTTTTCTGAACAGAAATACATTCATTCACAAAGCATTTTCAGAAGTATTTCAATCTTCCTCCTACAAAGTGGACAAGTTTATGTGCCTGTGACCTTCTGTGGGGAGTAAGAGACCAGACTAATTCCTGAACACTGTGTTTCAAGAAGATAATGTTCTAATTAGAGAATAAACTGATTTCAAACAACTTAGGAGGGATAATATACGAATTTTTATTTTGCCACAATATTCTTTTTAATTATTCAGTAATGTCCAAGCACTTATATTTAAAATGCCTTGATACACAGGTCACCCTCTGTAAAGCGACCCATTTTCATTTATTCTCTATATCCTTCAAAGTACCGTGACTCAAACTTTGACAGAGCATTGCACTCACAACATCTCAGATAAATTCTAATTTTAAAAGACTTTCAGAAAAGAAATTGTATGGTCTTCCAGGATTCTTTCTACATTTAATAATATTCATTGTCAGAAAAAAAATTTTGATACTGAATCTAATTCAGAGAGTTGCAATTTTAACTCTTCTTTCTATAAATTCATGGAAGCAAAGAACCTTTCATACACCCATAAAGTACAGTAACAGCTATTGTTTATTGAGCACTTACTATGTGCCACACAGGTATGATAAAAGCTATACACATTAACTCAATTCATCATTAAAAAGTCAGTACCCTTATTGTCCCCATCTCACAGAAGAAGAAACTGAAGCTTTGAGAGGAGATCAAAGATCTCACAACTAGTAAGTGACAGCTGCCACTCAGCTGAGGTCTTTCCTATTCTTTTTTTTTTTAATTTTTCATTTTACTATCATTAATGTACAATTACATCAACATTATTGTTACTAGACTCCCCTTATTATCAAGTCCCCACCACATACCCCATTACAGTCACTGTCCATCAGCATAGTAAGATGCTATAGAATCACTACTTGTCTTCTCTGTGTTATACTGCCTTTCCCATGTTCCCCCCACAGCTACATCATGTGTGCTAATCATAATGCCTCTTTATCTCCTTTATCCCTCCCTTCCCACCCATCCTCCCCAGTCCCTTTCCCTTTGGTAACTATTAGTCCATTCTCAGGTTCTGTGAGTCTGCTGCTGTTTTGTTCCTTCAGTTTTCTTCTTTGTTCTTACACTCCACATATGAGTGAAATCATTTGATACTTGTCTTTTTCGGCTTGGCTTATATCACTAAGCATAATACCCTCTAGCTCCATCCATGTTGTTGCAAATGGTAGGATTTGTTTTCTTCTTACAGCTGAATAGTATTCCATTGTGTATAGGTAACACATCTTCTTTATCCATTCATCTACTGATGGACACTTAGGTTGCTTCCATTTCTTGGCTATTGTAAATAGTGCTGTGATAAACATAGGGGTGCATATGTCTTTTTCAAACTGGGCTGTTGCATTGTTAGGGTAAATTCCTAGGAGTAGAATTCCTGGGTCAAATGGTATTTCTATTTTTAGTTTTTTGAGGAACCTCCATACTGCTTTCTACAATAGTTGAACTAATTTACATTCCCACCAGCACTGTAGGAGGGTTCCCTTTCTCCACATCCTCGCCAACATTTGTTGTAGTTTGTCTTTTGGATGGTGGCCATCCTCACTGGTGTGAGGTGATATCTCATTGTGGCTTTAATTTGCATTTCTCTGATGACTAGGGATGTGGAGCATCTTTTCATGTGCCTGTTGGCCATCTGAATTTCTTCTTTGGAGAAGTGTCTGTTCATCTCCTCTGCCCATTTTATAATTGGCTTATTTGCTTTTGAGGTGCATGAGCTCTTTATATAATTTGGATGTTAGCCCCTTATCAGATACATCATTTATGAATATATTCTCCCATACTGTAGGATATCTTGTTCTACTGATGGTGTCATTTGCTGTACAGAAGCTTTGTAGTTTGATATAGTCCCACTTGTTCAATTTTGCTTTTGTTTCCCTTGCCTGGGGGGATATGTTCATGAAGAAGTTGCTCATGTTTATGTCCAAGAGATTTTTGCCTATGTTTTTTTCTAAGAGTTTTATGATTTCATGATTTACATTCAGGTCTTTGATCCATTTTGAGTTTACTTTTGTGTATGGGGTTAGACAATAATCCAGTTTCATTCTCTTGCAGGTAGCTGTCCAGTTTTGCCAACACCAGCTGTTGAAGACATGTCATTTCCCCATTGTATATCCATGGCTCCTTTATTATGTATTAATTGACCACATATGTTTCGGTTTATATCTGGCCTCTCAAGTCTGTTCCACTGGTCTATGGATCTGTTCTTGTGCCAGTACCAAACTGTCTCGATTACTGTGGCTTTGTAGTAGAGCTTGAAGCCAGGGAACATAATTCCCCCTACTTTATTCTTCCTTCTCAGGATTGTTTTGGCTATTTGGGGTCTTTTGTGGTTCCACATGAATTTTAGAACTATTTGCTCTAGTTTGTTGAAGAATGCTGTTGGCATTTTCATAGGAATTGCACTGAATCTGTAGATTGCTTTAGGCAGGATGGCCATTTTGACAATATTAATTCTTCCAATCAATGAGCATGGAATGTGTTTCCATTTATTGGTTTCTTCTTTAATTTCTCTCATAAGTGTCTTGTAGTGTACAGAGTATAAGTCTTTCACCTCCTTGGTTAGGTTTATTTCTAGGTATTTTATTCTTTTTGATGCAATTGTGAATGGAATTGTTTTCCTGATTTCTCTTCTTGCTAATTCATCATTAGTGTATAGGAATGCAACAGATTACAGTGCATTAATTTTGTATCCTGCAACTTTGCTGAATTCAGATATTAGATCTAGTAGTTTTGGAGTAGATTCTTTAGGTTTTTTATGTACAATATGATGTGATCTGCAAACAGGGACAGTTTGAGTTCTTCCTTGCCAATCTGGATGCCTTTTATTTCTTTGTGTTGTCTGTGGCTAGGACCTCCAGAACTATTTGAATAAAAGTGGGGAGAGTGGGCATCCTTGTCTTTTTCCTTATCTTAAAGGAAAAGCTTTCAGCTTCTCCCTGTTAAGTATAATGTTGGCTGTGGGTTTGTCATATATGGCCTTTATTACGTTGAGGTACTTGCCCTCTATACCCATTTTGTTTAGAGGTTTTATAATGAATGGATGTTGCATTTGTCGAATGCTTTTTCAGCATCTATGCAGATGATCATGTGGTTTTTGTCCTTCTTTTTGTTGATGTAGTGGATGATGTTGATGGATTTCAAATGTACCATCCTTGCATCCCTGGGATGAATCCCACTTGATCATGATGGATGATCTTTTTGATGTATTTTTGAATTCAGTTTGCTAACATTTTGTTGAGTATTTTTGCATCTATGTTCATCAGGGATATTGGTCTGTAATTTTCTTTTTTTGTGGTGTCTTTGCCTGGTTTTGGTATTAGAGTGATGTTGGCCTCGTAGAATTTATTTGGGAGTATTCCCTCCTCTTCTACTTTTCGGAAAACTTTAAGGAGGATGGTTATTAGGGCTTCACTAAATGTTTGAAAAAATTCAGTGGTGAAGCCATCTGCTCCAGGGGTTTTGTTCTTAGGTAGTTTTTTATGATTACCAATTCAATTTCTTTGCTGGTAATTGGTCTGTTCATATTTTCTGTTTCTTCCTGGGTCAGCCTTGGAAGGTTGTATTTTTCTAGAAAGTTGTCCATTTCTTCTAGGTTATCCAGTTTGTTACGATATAATTTTTCATAGTATTCTCTCATAATTCTTTGTATTTGTGTGGTGTCCATAGTGATTTTTCCCTTCTCATTTCTGATTCTGTTTATGTGTGTAAACTCTCTTTTTTTCTTGAGAAGTCTGGCTAGGGGTTTCTCTATTTTGTTTATTTTCTCAAAGAACCAGCTTCTGCTTTCATTGATTCTTTCTATTGTTTTATTCTTCTCAATTTTATTTTTTCCTGCTTTAATCTTTATTATGTCCCTCCTTCTACTGACTTTGGGCCTCATTTGGGTTCTTCCTTTTCTAGTTTCATTAACAGTGAGTTTAGACTGTTCATTTGGGATTGTTCTTCTTTCCTGAGGTAGGCCTATATTGCAATATTTCCCTCTTAGCAAGGCCTTTGCTGTGTCCCACAGATTTTGTGGTTTTGAATTATTGTTGTCATTTGTCTTCATATATTGCTTGGTCTCTGTTTTTATTTGGTCATTGATCCATTGATTATTTAGGAGCATGTTATTAAGACTCCACGTGTTTGTGGGATATCTCGTTTTCTTTGCATAATTTATTTCTATTTTCATACCTTTGTGATCTGAGAAGCTGGTTGGTACAATTTCAATCTTTTTGAATTTACTGAGGTTCTTTTTGTTGCCTTGTATATGATCTATTCTTGAAAATGTTCCATGTGCACTCGAGAAGAATGTGTATCCTGTTGCTTTTGGATGGAATGTTCTGTAGATGTCCGTTAGGTCCATCTATTCTAATACATTGTTCAGTGCCTCTGTCTCTTTACTTATTTTCTGTCTGGTTGATTTGTCCTTTGGAGTGAGTGGTATGTTGAAGTCTCCTAAAATGAATGCATTGCATTCTATTTCCTCCTTTAATTCTGTTAGTATTTGTTTCACATATGCAGGTGATCCTGTGTTGGGTGCATAGATATTTATAATAATTATATCCTCCTGTTGGACTGACCCTTTTGTCATTATGTTGTCCTTCTTTGTCTCTTGTTACTTTCTTTGTGTTGAAGTCTATTTTGTCTGATATAAATACTGCAACTCCTGCTTTTTTCTCCCTATTATTTGCATGAAATATCTTTTTTCCATCCTTTTATTTTCAGTCTGTGTATGTCTTTGATTTTGAAGTGAGTCTCTTGTAGGGAGCATATAGATGGGTCTTGTTTTTTATGCATTCAGTGACTCTATGTCTTTTGATTGGTGCATTCAGACCATTTACATTTAGGGTGATTATTGAGAGGTATGTACCTATTGCCATTGCAGACTTTATATTCATGGTTACCAAAGGTTCAAGGGCAATTCCCTTACTATCTAACAGACTAACTTAACTCAGTTTGTATGCTATTACAAACACAACCTAAAGGTTCTTTTTTTTCCCCCTTTTTCTTTCTCCTCCATTCTTTGTATGTTATGAATCATATTCTGTACTCTTTGTCTAACCCTTGGGTGGCATCTATTTAGCCTTAGGAATACTTCCATCTATAGGAGTCCCTCCAAAATGCAGTGTAGAGGTGGTTTGTGGGAGGTAAATTCTCTCAGCTTTTGCTTATCTGAAAATTGTTTAATCCCTCCTTCAAATTTAAATGATAACCTTGCTGGGTAGACTATTCTTGGTTAAAGAGCCTTCTGCTTCATTGCATTAAATACATTGTGCCACTCTCTTCTGGCCTGTAAGGTTTCTGCTGAGAAATCTGATGATAGCCTGATGGGTTTTCCTTTGTATGTGATCTTTTTTCTCTCTCTAGCTGCTTTTAGGTCTGTCTTTATCCTTTATCTTTGCCATTTTAATTATTATATGTCTTGATGTTGTCTTCCTTGGGTCCTTGTGTTGGGAGATCTGTGCATTTCCATGGCTTGAGAGACTATCTCCTTCCCCCGATTGGGGAAGTTTTCAGCAATTACATCCTCAATGACACTTTCTATCCCTTTTTCTCTGTCTTCTTCTTGTACCCCTATAATGCAAATATTGTTCATTTGGATTGGTCACACAGTTCTCTCTATATTCTTTCATTCTTAAATATTCTGTTTTCTTTCTGTGCCTCAGCTTCTTTGCATTCCTCTTCTCTAATTTCTCTTCCATTTACCATCTCTTCTACTACATCTAATCTGCTTTTAAATCCCTCCTTTGTATGTTTCATTTCAGATATGGAATTTCTTAATGATTGAATCTCCGTCTTAAATTCATTCCTGAGTTCTTGAATATTTTTCTGTACCTCCATAAGCATGTTTATCATTTTTATTTTGAACTCTCTTTCAGGAAGATTGGTGAGTTCAGTTTCATTTAGTCCTTTTAGTGGGGTTTGTGAGATTTTGGTCTGAACCAGGTTCTTTTGACGTTTCATATTTCTATGTGGTGCCCTGTAGTGCCCAGAAGCTCCAGTCTCTGGATCTGCTCAGCCCCTAGAGTGAGGTTGGGGGTCATTGGGGAGCGGAGCTGGTGCCTGGGGGGAGGAAAGATCTGTTTCCTGATTCCCATCTGCGGTGCCTGTCTCCAGTATCACAGCCAGTGGGCCGAGTACACAGGTGTAAGCCTCTGTGCTCGGGCATCTCTAGCTGTTGTAAGCGGGGCCTCTCTCTGGCTGGCCTGACGCCAGGACAGTGACTTCCGGTTTGCGAGTCGGTGCTGTCAGGCCATGAAGAAGGCTCAGCAGGCTGCGTGTCACAGTGGGGGTGTGCAGCCTTGGAGCTGAGAGGCCAGTCAGGGGGATGGAGTGCCTGAAGCTCCTCAAAATTCCCAACCTACTGGACAGAGTGTGCTCAGACAACCTTATCCAGCTCTCCCTACTCCCGTGCAGCAAGCTCTGTGCAAACCCCGCCTCTTCAGCAGCCCTCTTGCTGCTAGCAAGCCTCTCAGACTGCCTGTCTTTCCCCTGTCACAGAGAGGCCGGATGTGGATCCCCTCCTTCATAAATGGCCGAAATGTCAGTCTCTCAGGCACTCCATCTGTCCCAGCTCCCCAACCTCCAGAGCACCACCCAGTGTGGGTTTCTGCTCGCAAAGCAGATCTCCAGGGCTAGGTGTTCAGCAGTCCCATGCTTCCACCCTCTCCCCGCTCCATTTCTCTTCTTCCTGCTGGTGAGCTGGGGTGGGGGAAGGGCCTGGGTCCCGTCGGATCAAGGCTCCAGTACATTACCCTGTTTTACAAGGTCTGCTCTATTCATGAGGTCTGTATGCAGTCTGGTGCAGCCTTCTTTTCTGTTGCTGTTTTCGGGTTAGTTGTATTAACTATATTTTTGTACTATTTGTGGTTTTGGGAGGAGTTCTCTGTCTCACCTCTCATGCCGCCATCTTGAATCTTGTCCTCCTGTTCTTAATTATGAGGAACTTAATTACCTACGAAGAGTCCTCCCTCAGAAACTGTCTTTCCCACTCCTAAATAACTCCAATGCTTTACCCAATTTTCTGAATATCTAATCATCTCAACTCTATTCTAAACCCTGTCAAGGTTTTCCAAATCTATTTTACCAGACACATAGATTAAATTTCCTAGTAAGGAACCCTCTCAGTGTTTCCTGAATCTGCCTTAACAGGAAACACAGATTAAACTTTATAATAAAGATTAATTTATAGATCCTAATTTCTATGTTCCTACTTTAGAATCTTAATTCTATTAACTTAGTAACAGTTACTAAAATTACTGAATCATGGCTAATAAGCCACCATAAAGTCTGGACCACTTCTAAGAACATGAACTAATACTGGAATGTTTGCTGGTGGATATAGATAATGTAATTGTTCTTTTACATTTATTGAATTATTTTAAAAACAGAGTTGAATATCATATTCATATGCATAATTGTGTTATAATCACCACCTTAGAATAAGAACCATATTAGTTTTTCTCTCCCCCAAGTTAGCTGGATTTAATTTAGTATAGTTACTTGAATTTTATAAAGAAACACATCAGGTTGATGTGATATTATAAAACAAGAAGTGAGAAAAACAATAAGGTCAACATTCTATCAGCTATATTTCATGATAAATAACTAAATTTTTTAAATTAACTGTGTCCTTGAATTAGGATTCATTTTACATTTAATTGATTTTTTCGTTAGAGCATGTGGAATAATGTGGTTTCTCATCTAAAGTAATTGAACCTTAGTTCATAACTGTGTACATATTCCATCTCATGCATTCTGAGTCAATATCTCTAATTTTTACTGCCTCCACCACTCCCACACACACATTGGCTGTCAAAAAAATAAAAATAAAACAGAGATGGGAGCTATAATACCCATGAATATAGCAATAAATATATCTTATGAGGAATTTTGGCTTGCCCTCAAGTAATCTTTTATCAATGTGGCAATTGAAACACCAGATATAACTTTCAATAGTCAACTTCCCACAAGAATTTTTTTCAATTCATGCTTTAGCCAATGGTCTTTACTTCAAAGGAAGGACAAACATTTCCGTAAGGGAAGGAGAGAGATCTTACAAGAAGATCCTGTGATCTTCCTCTCAACATCATGTCACAAAATGCTCTTTAACACCCCTGCCCATCACCACCAGTCCAGTTGCAGATCAAGAGAGCAAAGACCAGGACTTCCGGGAAGATGGCGGTGTGAGCAGGGCGGCAGAAATCTCCTCCCAACACTATAATTATCTACGAAAACACAGCAAATACATCTATTCCTAAAAGAGAGACCACAATACACAGGAAAGTGCACAGCGTGCAGCTACACCCGAGAGGACTCAGCACCCCAAGAGGCGGTCTTAAAGAGCCCAACTGACATACGTGGCAACTACCAGTGACCAATTCTATAGCCATGAAAAGACAGAGGACTATGGTTCAGACCAAAATCAACCAGACAACCCCACAGAGGGAGCCTGAAGGGATGGAAATGCACAGTTTTCCTGAAAAAGAATTCAGAATAAAAGTCATAACCATGCTGATGGAACTACAGAGAAATGTGCAAGAGCTGAGGGAGGAAGTGAGGGAACTGAGGAAAGACAATGCAGAAATCAGACAAGCGATCGACGGGCTTAACAGCACACTGGATGAGATGCAACAGACTATTAATGGAATAGAAAACAGAGAACAGGAATACAGAGCAGCTGAGGCAGAGAGAGAAAAAAGGATATCTAGGGATGAAAGAATATTAAGAGAACTGTGTGACCAATCCAAACAGAACAATATTCGCATTATAGGAGTACCAGAGGAAGAAGAGAGAGAAAAAGGGATAGAACGTGTCTTTGAAGAAATAATTGCTGAAAACTTTCCCTCACTGGGGAAGGAAATAGTCTCGCAGTCCACCGAAGCCCAGAGATCACCCAACACAAGGGACCCAAGGAAGACAACACCAAGACACATAATAATTAAGATGGCAAAGATCAAAGATAAAGACAAGGTATTAAAGGCAGATAGAGAGAGAAAAAAGATCACCTACAAAGGAAAACCCATCAGACTATCATCAGACTTCTCAACAGAAACCTTACAGGCCAGAGAGAATGGCATGATATATTTAATGTTATGAAACAGAAGGGCCTCGAACCAAGAATATTGTATCCAGCACGATTATCATTTAAATATGATGGAGGGATTAAACAATTTCCAGACAAACAAAAGTTGAGAGAGTATGCCTCTCATAAACCACCACAACAGCATATCTTAAATGGACTGCTCTAGATGGAAGCACACCTAAGGCTAATAAGATGTCACCAGAGAAAATAAAATCATAGTAAAGAAAGCAGACCATCCAAATACTAACTAAAGGCAAAGAATAAAACACCTAGTATAGAAATAATGGAGGAGGAGGAATAAGAAGGGAGAGAAATAAAGAAACATCAGTGTTTACAATAACTTAAAAAGAAAGTTAAGTTAGATTGTTAGATAGTAAAGAAGCAACCCTTGAACCCTTGGTAACCACGAATCTAAAGCCAGCAATGGCAATAAGAAAAATATCTATCAATAATCACCCTAAATGTAAATGGACTGAATGCACCAATCAAAAGACACAGAGTAACAGAATGGATAAAAAAGAAAGACCCATCTATATGCTGCCTACAAGAAACTCACCTCAAATCCAAAGATATACACAGACTAAAAGTGAAGGGATGGAAAAAGATATTTCATGCAAACAACAAAGAGAAAAAAGCAGGTGTTGCAGTACTTGTATCAGACAAAATAGACTTCAAAACGAAGAAAGTAGCAAAAGATAAAGAAGGACATTACATAATGATAAAGGGGTCAGTCCAACAAGAAGATATAACCATTATAAATATATATGCACCCAACACAGGAGCGCCAGCATATGTGAGACAAATACTAACAGAATTAAAGGAGGAAATAGACAGCAATGCATTCATCTTAGGAGACTTCAACACACCACTCACTCCAGAGGACAGATCAACCAGACAGAAAATAAGTAAAGACACAGAGGCACTGAGCAACACACTAGAACAGATGGACCTAACAGACATCTACAGAACTCTACACCCAAAAGCAACATGATACACATTCTTCTCAAGTGCACATGGAACATTTTCCAGAATAGACCACATACTAGGCCACAAAAAGAACCTCAGTAATTTCAAAAACATTGAAATCCTACCAACCAACTTCTCAGATCACCAAGGTATAAAACTAGAAATAAATTTTAGAAAGAAATCAAAAAGGCTCACAAATACATGGAGACTTAACAACACTCTCCTAATTAATCAATGGGTTAATGACCAAATCAAAACAGAAATCAAAGAATATATGGAGACTAATGACAACAACAACACAAAGCCACAACTTCCGTGGGACGCAGCAAAGGCAGTTCTAAGAGGAAAGTATATTGCAATCCAGGCCTGTTTAAAGAAGGAAGAACATTCCCAAATGAATAGTCTAAAGACACAATTACTGAAATTGGAAAAAGAAGAACAAATGAGGCCCAAAGTCACCAGAAGGAGGGACATAATAAAGATCAGAGAAGAAATAAATAAAATTGAGAAGAATAAAACAATAGAAAAAACTCAATGAAACCAAGAGCTGGTTCTTTGAAAAAATAAACAAAATAGATAAACCCCTAGCCAGACTCATTAAGAGAAAAAGAGAATCTACACACATAAACACAATCAGAAATGAGAAAGGAAAAATCACGACGGACCCCACAGAAATACAAAGAATTATAAGAGAATATTATGAGAATCTATATGCTAACAAGCTGGAAAACATAGAAGAAATGGACAACTTCTTAGAAAAATACAACCTCCCAAGACTGACCAAGCAAGAAACAGAAAAACTAAACAGACCAATCACCAGCAACGAAATTGAATTGGTAATCAAAAAACTACCCAAGAACAAAACCCCTGGGCCAGGTGGATTCACCGCTGAAATTTATCAGACATATAGAGAAGAAATAATACCCATTCTCCTTAAAGATTTCCAAAAATTAGAAGAGGAGGGAATACTTCCAAACTCATTCTATGAAGCCAGCATCACTCTAATACGAAAACCTGGAAAAGACCTCACCAAAAAAGGAAATTACAGACCAATATCCCTGATGAACGTAGATGCAAAAATACTCAACAAAATATTAGCAAATCGAATTCAAAAATACATCAAGAGGATCATACACCATGATCAAGTGGGATTCATCCCAGGGATGCAAGGATGGTACAACATTCGAAAATCCATCAACATCATCCACCACATCAACAAAAAGAAGAACAAAAACCACATGATCATCTCCATAGATGCTGAAAAAGCATTTGACAAAATTCAGCATCCATTCCTGATTAAAACTCTCAACAAAATGGGTATAGACAGCAAGTACCTCAACATCATAAAGGCTATATATGACAAACCCACAGCTAACATCATACTTAACGGCGAGACACTGAAAGCTTTTCATCTAAGATCGGGAACAAGACAGGGATGCCCACTCTCTCCACTGTTATTCAACATAGTACTAGAGGTCCTAGCCACAGCAATCAGACAAAACAAAGACATACAAGGCATCCAGATTGGTAAAGAAGAAGTCAAATTGTCACTATTTGCAGATGACATGATACTGTACATAAAAAACCCTAAAGACTCCACTCCAAAACTACTAGAACTAATATCTGAATTCAGCAAAGTTGCAGGATACAAAATTAACACACAGAAATCTGTTGCTTTCCTATACACTAACAATGAACTAACAGAAAGAGAAATCAGAAAAACAATTCCATTCACAATTGCATCAAAAAGAATAAAACACCTAGGAATAAACCTAACGAAGGAAGTGAAAGACCTGTACTTTGAAAACTACAAGACACTCCTAAGAGAAATTAAAGAGGACACTAACAAATGGAAATGCATCCCATGCTCTTGGCTAGGAAGAATAAATATTGTCAAAATGGCTATACTACCTAAAGCAATCTACAGATTCAATGCAATCCCTATCAAACTACCAACAGCTTTCTTCAATGAACTGGAACAAATAATTCTAAAATTCATATGGAACCACAAAAGACCCCGAATAGCCAAAGCAATCCTGAGAAGGAGGAATAAAACAGGGGGAATTACGCTCCCTGACTTCAAGCTCTACTACAAAGCCACAGTAATCAAGACAATTTGGTATTGGCACAAAAACAGACCCACAGACCAGTGGAACAGAATAGAAAATCCAAACATTAACCCAAACATATACAGTCAACTAATATTTGATAAAGGAGCCTTGGATATACAATGGGGAGATGATGGCCTCTTCATCAGCTGTTGTTGGAAAAACTGGACAGCTACATGTAAGAGAATGAAACTGGACTACTGTCTAGCCCCATACACAAAGGTAAACTCAAGGTGGATCAAAGACCTCAATGTAAGTCATGAAACCATAAAACTCTTAGAAAAAAACATAGGCAAAAATCTCTTGGACATAAACATGAGCACTTCTTCATGAACATATCTCCCCGGGCAAGGGAAACAAAAGCAATAATGAACAAGTGGGACTATATCAAGCTGAAAAGCTTCTGTACAGTAAAGGACACCATCAGCAGAACAAAAAGACATCCTACAGTATGGGAGAATATATTCATAAAAAACGTATCTGATAAAGGGTTGACATCCAAAATATATAAAGAATTCATGCACCTTAACAAACAGAAAGCAAATAATCCAATTAAGAAATGGGCAGAGAACATGAATAGACACTTCTCCAAAGAAGAAATTCAGATGGCCAACAGGCACATGAAAAGATGCTCCACATCGCTAATCATCAGAGAAATGCAGATTAAAACCACAATGAGATATCATCTCACACCAGTGAGGATGGCCAACATCCAAAACACAAACAACAACAAATGTTGGCGAGGATATGGAGAAAAGGGAACCCTCCTACACTGCTGGTGGGACTGCAAATTAGTTCAACCATTGTGGAAAGCAGTATGGAGGTTCCTCAAAAAACTCAAAATAGAAATACCATTTGACCAGGAATTCCACTCCTAGGAATTTACCCTAAGAATGCAGCAGCCCAATTTGAAAAGGACAGATGCACCCCTATGTTTATTACAGCACTATTTACAATAGCGAAGAAATGGAAGCAACCTAAGTGTCCATCAGTAGATGAATGGATAAAGAAGATGTGGTACATATACACAATGGAATATTATTCAGCCATAA
Source organism: Smutsia gigantea (assembly GCA_032199065.1). NCBI lineage: Eukaryota > Metazoa > Chordata > Mammalia > Pholidota > Manidae > Smutsia > Smutsia gigantea. The sequence goes on along the minus strand of JAVSCE010007326.1, from coordinate 37,059 downwards.
GAAGAAAACAAATCCTACCATTTGCAACAACATGGATGGAGCTAGAGGTATTATGCTCAGTGAAATAAGCCAAGCCGAAAAAGACAAGTATCAAATGATTTCACTCATATGTGGAGTATAAGAACAAAGAAAAAATACTGAAGGAACAAAACAGCAGCAGACTCACAGAACCCAAGAACGGACTAATAGTTACCAAAGGGAAAGGGACTGGGGAAAATGGGTGGGAAGGGAGGGATAAGAGGGAAAAAGGGGCATTACGATTAGCAGATGTAATGTTGGGGGGGCACGGGGAGGGCTGTACAACTCAGAGAAGACAAGTAGTGATTCTATAACATCTCACTACACTGATGGACAGTGTCTGTAATGGGGTTGGTGGGAGGACCTGATGAAGGGGTAGTTCAATAACCATAATATTGCACATGTAATTGCAGATTAATGATAATAAAATAAATTATATTAAAAAAAGATTATATATCAACAGTACTTTAATTTAAAAAAACAAGAAATAACAAACAAACAAACAAAAAAGCAAAGACCAGTGTCCAAAGATTTGCTTTACTCCAAGGAATGACTAACAAGTAGGAAACAAGTTCCAGAGCAATATCATTGTATGCATACCAAATATCCTCCAGAACTGTCAAGTTTCTTTTATGAAACAAAAGGCCTTGTTGCTCTGCTGACATAAATTTCAGTGCTTGAATTCATACTTACACTAATTTATCTTTCTCTTCCAATTTTTCTGTGCTAAAATGAAAAGGTTCAAACTCGACTAAAGTTATGCTGTATTACACATTACAAGTTTTCACTCATCAAATATGTGGATCATTTATTCCAGCTAACTATAAAATACAGTTGGGTTACATTGGGGCAGAGACTGGTTATGAAAAAGAGTTGCCTTAGAAGTGACAATGTTTATGGAGTTGGAAAATGACTCCTATATAGTAAATCCCCCTCATTGTGGTGTATGCACACACACAGAAGAAGCTGCTCATCTAACAGAGCCCCGTGTTCCCTGCACACTACTTATGATCCTCTGAACAGCCTGTGGTCGGCCAGTGCTCAGTGGGTACAGGTGGCTCAGGATCCTTGGCAGGACTTCTACTACCAAGACCTGTCAAAAGCACATCAAACAGTATTTGTAGAGAGCATGTAAACTGTGGGACTTCTGCAGAAGCAGAATGTCCTCTGGGCTTGAGAGACGTTTCAGGAGTCTGTAGCCTGAGAGAGGAGGGTTTCAGTAGTTCATCAAGATAAAACTAAAGAACAGACACACAGAGGACAGACAGGCCCCTTGGCGCTCCTTCGGGTGGCATTGTGAGTACATAAGCCTGACGCTCCTTCAAGGAGGCTGGCTCCCTGTGATGACTGCTCGTATTTGGATCAGGCCATGGGTTTATACCTGAAAGTCACTGTTTTAATTATATTTGGTAAAGGTCTTTTGGCAATTAGATTTTATGTATACTTTTTCAAAAATAACCTCTGGTTCATTTCCAGTATTACCAGCATTCTGGAAATTTTTATAACTATCACTACGATAGATATTATTCTAAATTAAAATAACAGTGGTAAAACAAACTCCACTTTACTGAATTTGGATACAAATTTCCACCCTACTGAAATAGCAACAGCCAAATTTATTTCCTAGAGACAGATTCTCCTGCCAACAATCTCTTATTCCGTGAGAAAGTAAATTAAACTTAAGATAAACTTACAATTAAAGTAAGAAAAAGAGAGAGAGAGAGAGAGAGCTTGGATATATACGTTTTCTCTTTGTCCTTATACAAAAATGGAAATTGTTAGTATCTCAGCTTCTGGTTTAGAAAATACATTTACGAGTCTTAAGTGTAGTTCTAATAAGAATGTTAAGATGTTAGAGAACCACACTTAGGCAGCTTTGTTGTAAGCCAGCCTTCCTATTCAAATTTCTTCAGAGCATTTGGAAAATTTAAGCTGCTTATTTTCTAGCTTTCAGTCTCTGAGGTTGTTTATTCAATCCACAGACCATAGAATCATATAATTTTAATGCTGAAAGGGACCACGGAAATTATACTGCTCAACCTCCTCATTTTATACATAAGAATATTGAGATCATTCTTTTTATGTGTGCCCAGCCAAAATTAAAAGTATAATTCAACTTAATACTTCTACTTATATATTTAAGCTTCTAAAATGCTTATTGATACAAATGGAACTGCATTTCAAAAGTCACAGAAACTTCTCTTCCAATAAAACTGTATTGTGCCCCTCAGGTAATGTGAAACTTGCCTTTATGAATCTCTAACTCTGAGTGAGAAGCAATAATGCCAAAATCAGACTCTAAGCATCTTTAAAGCCAAGCCTCTATCTTACCTGACTCTTTATCACTAACAACTAGTAGAGTACCTGTGGGACAGTGGGGGATTTATGTGTTGACTGGCTGAATGAATGAATGATTGCTCTGAATATTAGAGTGAGCAAGTGAACGCAAGGAGAAGTGACACATGAAGGTCCCTTCTGGGCTAGTTTGTTATTTAGTTGCACCATAGGGTGTTTATCACAGCACTTGGATTCACAGTGGTTTGTCATCACAAGATTTTACCTGAAGTGCTCCCTGGAATAGGTACCACCCTTACAGCTTTCTATTCTTAATGCTCCAAAAGTGTATTGGAAACACTCCAATGGCAGCATGACTGAAGGAAAACCTGCCATTAACTAAAGACATTTCCAACTTGCCTAACCATTTACACACACCTCCTCTCTTTCCACTTTAATTTAGGCTCATTTCACCACAGAATCATACCGTCACCTAAACTAAACGTTGTTGTTTGGAATCCAAACAAGCACGAAGAGTGTCTCTCTTCCAACATGCTCCCAATATTTCCTCAATTTTCTTGGTCAAAAGAAGCTATAGAAACTTATAAAAATTCTTACCATCCAGTTGGTCCACGTAACAATACACATCATAAGTTTCATGAGCAGAACGGAATCCATAGGTCCTGACTCCTGCCTTCCCCATCATATCTCCATAACAGCCCACACGGGGAGCTCGGATGGGATATCTGGGGAAAGAAATAAAAGACTCGAAAGTAGCACCTTATTTTTTCTCACTCCCCAGTTGGTGAATTAAACCTTGTGGCCCCCAGATGTCTCACCTAACGGTCTGATCAGACAGCCAGCCTGCATCGCATTGCTCAAATCCATCTTCATAGGCAGCATAGAGCTGCTCCGGGGTTGCTATGACCGCTCCAACATCCAAACAAGCCTTCTGCGCAGACTCAAAATTCAGAGTGTACCTGCTGCTCGCCGCCCTGTAGTGAAACACAACCCCTGCAAAGACAGCAGCAACAATTACATGCACGTTTAAGACTCCCGCCATATGGTGCAAAGTTTCTCTTTGGGGTAATCTATCAAATGAATTGCTAACATGGTAACACGATGATGATAATTCTTTGTTTTTACTGTATGTATTAGGCAAAGTCATGGCGACCTGAAGAGCCCCAGAAACACCGCTCACCCAAGTGTTCCATTTTGCTCTATTGAAAAGTTTCCTAGCCAGGGATTTCCTGTTCCCATGTAAACAATCTATGAAAAAGATTTAAGTCACTATATCCCAAGTGGTGGATAGTTGTCCTAATTCCAGGTAGTGTTCAGGCTATCATGGAAACACTGGACAATTAAAGGAGCAAGTGCTGCAGGACACACACAGAGTTCAGAGGGCCGTGAGATCAACTTCTCACTCTTCCTGATTTCACCTGGGGCCGACTCGAAGAGCACATGAACATTCACTGACGCCACTACCTCCAAACAGAGAATCTCGAGATACTTACTTCAAGAGACACTGTACTAAGACGGAAAAACAGTGGACTATATATAAAAGAGAAGGCTTGTTCCACGCCCTAATTTGCTGCTTAATCATATGAGGAGCCTTAATTTCCTCCCCTAACATTGCTTATTTGATTGATATGAAGGTCAAATTAGGTAAAGGAATTTAAAATGTTGGGTAGGCTACTAAGTACTACTCAAATGTTTATCATATTTGCCATCTCACCAGCAAAACTAAGGTGCTCCGCTAAGACAGATGACATGTATGATTTTTCTTCGAAGAAGCCCTGAAGCAAAATTTTCCAGAGTCCCCTGGGTAACAACCAGGCATCCTGGTACTTGCCTCAAATTCCATTTTGTGTTTTAGGAGAAGCGTAAACTAGTGGCTCCTGTACTGTGTTCCCAGACTCAAGAATTCGTCAAAGGGCTGAGCAAAGAACAGCTGAGGGAGGAGAGCTTTGGGTCCTCTCATCCTACTACCACCAGAGCATCTGCATTTTAACTGGAGCAAGTATGGTGAGTCATTTCTATACGACTTCGAAGTGAGTCAAGCTAATGTGCCTACAAAGTCACTGGAAAACAGAAATTGGGGCAACTGGATCTTACAGATGAGATTTTACTAAGAGTCATATCATTTAAAACCACTTTTTTTGTTATGCAAAATGAAATTTGGTTTCCAAGACAGCTTCCACTCCCCTTCTAATTCTAGTTATATCCTAAGGTTGACAGTCTATTTCCCATAGCTTGAGTTCTAGCTGTAAGACCGTCTCCCGTATGCATATCCTTCAGTTGTCTCTCTCTTCCAAGACAGGTGTGTGCCGATAAAGTAACTACGGGGAACAGACTAGCCACGTCATAGGTGAGCACCTCTCTGAAGTGTCAATACAGAATAGATGCACTGACAACTAACATTCACTTTCCTATTTCTGAGATTGCAAAGAAAAACTCCTCAAATGCCTTACAGAAAAATATTACCTTTATAGAACTAATCTAAAATTGCCAGGAAGTACATATCATGCCATTTGGTAAGTACAAGAGGTAGTTTATAATGATTTCTAAGTTTTAGCAAGAATTTGAATGGTATGTTGATCAAAATTTCAAATAGTCTTCTTGATAATTAAAAATCTTCCACGTACACTGAAGATTGGCAGTAAGGGGACATAAACAGACTTCCAAGACCAAGACAGGGAATATCAGTCTGTATAAGTATCTGTGATTGTTGGAATAATTTGAAGACCTCATGGGGCTAAGGAGATTAAGTGGAGGATTTTCACTGTTTCAGAGGGGCAAGGGGTAAATCCACTGCTAATTTTTTAATGATGAAAATTCTAAGTTATTAAACTCCTTTTGAGATTTTAAATATATCTATGTACATATGTACATATAAATTTATATATAGTGTGTATATGTGTATACGCACACATATATTGAAAAAAGGAGAGGGAAAAATACCAATAGAGCACAGCAATCCTAGGTTAACTAAAATAAATGATTAAAAGTTAAAAGAAAGAAAAGCCCAGAATATTTAGTGGGTGCCTGGATAACATATAAATAGATTTATAGATGAGAGCAATAGAGCCTGAACATAAAAGTGTGTTCAGAAAAAAATAATTTGTTGCATCTGAAATTCAAAGCATTTCCTTTTGGCTACACAAACTAAGTTATAATAAAACCCTTTATATGTCTTTCTGAAAGGTAAATATTTTATAGGGAAGTAGAAGGTTGGAAGAAAAATCTGTTCCATCATGTTTGGGTGTTAGAATTTTGCTTAATAATTTGCCAAAATATTCTGCAACCAAGAGCTATGGCATTATGTGTGCACCCAATTAAAGCAATTTTTCTTTGGTTTGTCTCCTAATTTAAATTCAGATGACATATAAACCACCACTGAAAGGGGGTTAAAATGAAAATATCTCATTGCCAGACTTCATGAATAACAACCAGGGTATTCAACTTAAAAAATAATTCACTGAGTTTTTGTTTTGATCAAATTTAAATGTTTATTGAGTCTTAGCCTTTTTTAGGCATGTGATATGTGCCATGGTACATATTAAGTGTCATATTTCTTCAATGTAAGTTAAGATAGAATTTTTAGTCCTTAAAAGCAAATTCAAAGGTTTTTAATAATCATGCTAGGAGAGTAAGAAGAAGGGAGGAAAAGTGCATGTGTGTGTGAATGTATAGATGCATATACACCCAAGTAAAAAGTAAAACAGATGTAGATCAACCTTTACCATCTTAAAAAATAATCAACAATAGGTGTCAATAATGAAGTAACTATATTCCTGTCTTGAGGTACTCATTACTTCCAGTGTACCACACTTTACTGCATGAAATCAATGAAGCTGCTGTGTGAAAAGTCACCTTTCTTGACCCCCCAACAAATAGCAGCTCATTTCAGGTGAAAGGCATGGACCGTTGGGATGTTTGATGTTTTTTCCGGCCTGTCCAAACTGTGAATATTCGTTACTTTTTAGTACTGTTTCACAACACTTCCGAGCCAGGTGTTATGTTCTACTACCCTCTTGCAGATTCCAAACGCCTTACCATCCACAGCCAAGGACACCGTGTCTTGCATGTCCTCGATCCTGTACATGACGTCGCAGCGGTAGAGGCCCGTGTCACTGGCACGCAGCTTGGCCAAGGTAAGAGAGGCATCGCCCACGTCTTCGGAATGTGTAGGCACAGACACTCTCCCTCTGTAGCCCTGACCAATCTTGATATTCCCATTTTGGGCCACAAGAACAGTAGTCTCCTTCAAATCTTTTCCACTCTTGTCCAATTCAATCTTAGACCATTTGATTCGGAGAAATTCACTGGTAGTATTGTAACTGGGTGACAAGGTAGGCATGGTTGAAAAATGACAAGGCAGGTTGACTTTTGCAGAAAGGGAGCCCTTAACAGGTGGGCTTTTTTCCACTTTGTCTAGAAAAAAAGAGAAATACCACATTAGCAGTCCTAAAAAGCCGAGACTGAGAGTGTTAACTGCAAGAATGGGTATGACTCTCATAGTGGTTCAGTCACACCTCCAATTTGTGAAAATATTAGAATGATTTTATATTCAGAGAATAGGATATAATTTCAGTAATGTTCTATAATAAAGACAAAGATTAATAATGCTCATTGTTATGTATTTAAAATATAGCATTCACTTTAAAGTATTTGTTCCTTAGTGTTTAACACGAACAATGATAAGTGATAAAGCAAGTACAGGAAGGCAAGCAATCAAAGACAAAAGGAGACTATAATCAGCAATGCAGGCTTAAAAGGCTGGAATTGAGGTTAGGAAGAGTGGTTGAAAGGCAAATTTATGTTACAGGTCAGAAGATGAATACATTTGTTAAGGTAACTACCGCATTACCTCACAGGAAATGAAAATAAAATTCAAGGAGGAAGTGAAAATAAAAAGTACTTCAGTAGACAGGGGCAGGGGAAGACTAACACTTGAAGGACCCTCTTTTGGTTCGGTGTTTGAACCAAAGGCTTTAATCATAATGACAAATCCAGCTGCAATCACTTTGCAGTGAAACATTACCTCTCGATTATGTCCTGGGGGGAAAGTTGGCATCTGTTTGCCTACCCCTCCTAACGTATTAATCTGCAGAATATCTTTCTTTTTAAGCCCTTAAACTTTTAATGAGAAAGAATGGGGCGACTGCAAATTAACACCGTTACATGCAAAAAAAAAAAGGTCTTTCACTCCTATAGGAATCCATACCGCTCTCCTTCCTCTCTCCCCCACTTTCCAGTCTCAACAAATTATCTACACAATATATTGGTAATAGCAATAGGAATTATTAATACACAGGGCACTCCCACCTGATAATATCTAGTGAACAATAGTAACCTCTAGGTAGAGGGAAATAATGAATCTTAAGTAACAAAATGATGCGTACCTAATACTTAGTGTGTTAGTGGCCAAAGGTAGTGATGACACACATCTCAGTGTGGACATGCATCAGAAATGACACAGTGGTGAAGGTACCCCTGTGGGTTCAGTTGTGGATAAGTCATTTTGAAAATTACAGGAAGACATGGAGATGTTATACTCCTTAAGAAAAAAATACTCTCTTTTGCTAAAGATTGAAATTTAACTCAAAAAGTCTGCCTGTATAATCTTTCCTATGATACAAATAAATGTAAATAATAGAGTATTATATTTATTGTATTTATGATAGAATCACTCATCTATTCCAAATTTATGTTGTTTGTTGCTGTCATGTGTTTATCATTTTACTATTTATATCACCTTGTCCAAGATAGGACTGAAGGCACATGACAAGACTCAATGAAAATAAAATGAAGTGTACTGTTAGCTGTACTGTTAATCCTTAAAATATTACTAAGACTACGAGTATCTTGAAATGTAAGAGCAAGAGAAAAGTTCCATTTTTAATAGACTCCTTGTCTTACAAAATAAATTATCTCACTTAAAGCTCATCCTCAGAGTGAAACTGGTCCAATCCTTTACTAGGAAGTGGCACCCAGGCCCCCAGCCGGCTCATGACAGACCTGTGCCAGAAAACAGTTCTCCTCACACCTAATCATGGAACTGTTCAGTTTGGGTATTTATTGGATTCTTCCCCTGTCCCTAAATAGTTCAATTCCTTTTCAGAGTCTAGGTCCATCCCATACTATTTCTTTAATCATTATCTGAAACCTGTTAGTAATTTCATGTTTCTAAAATAAATATATAAGGACTACAGGGGACTCCCATAGAGTGACTCCTATCTGCTTCAGAGTCCTTTGATTTGGAACCTATTAGGGAGATGAAAAGAACAGAATGATTTTTTTTTTTTGCCCAAAACAGGGGTCCTGAGAAGGGGAAAGGTGATTATTTTATGATCTAACAATCTCCTAATTTACATTAATCTCCTAATGTTCTAGGGAATCTCGTCTTCCTTCCTGAATAATTATTTAGATGATTAACTTCACCACAGATAAAGTATTGTTACTTAAACAGCTTTATCTGAATCAACCTCAATTATAATATTCTTTATCATCTTTTTTTATGAGATTCTTTATCATCTCCTAAAAATGAGTTTTAAAAAAATGATATCTAATTCCTTTTATTACTAAATTATAGTTCTTTTCACAGTTGTAGATATATAGGGGTAGATATGAGATTCACCCAATTTATCCAGTCAGGAGTTTTTCAAAACTTAGAGTATCGCTCATCACTGAGCTGTAGTGAAAAGCTGTATTAGAACAAAATGATGTTAAAAGGCAGATTTCCCAAGGGTTATTTATCATTCTGAGTGTTTATAGATAGAAGAAAATTAAAAGCTTTAGTTGGATATAAATATATATTCATGTAGAATCTAGTCTTAACAACAAGATTAACAAAAAGCTGTGTGGTCAAGTCTGTTGTGTATGAATTCTTCAGTCTTAATGCATTGGGTCACAAGAACTAATTTCACTAAATCTAAATATTTTAAGAAAGAAATGCAGTAGTTCATAGGATAATGTTTATAGACTAAGCATTTTTCTTTTTTACAAAAAATCCCTGTTACCTGCAAGAACTTGTCTGAAACTCTGACATACAAGTAACAAAAATGAATTCTAATAAAAATGATTTCTAACAGAAAGCTCACTGTTCCCACCAGATGGTTTGTGGTCTAAATGAGTATAATAAGGGAGAAATCTCTAAATAATGAATGATCAGTTACCTTTCATTCTCTGTCAATAAATTCTGTGAAGGAAGGATGATGTAAATTCCATCTATACAACTAAACCAACACACACACAGACCTCGGCCAAATAAATGTCAGATGGAGAATATGGGAATTTATCACTCTCTAGGGTGATAAGTATCACTCTCTGGTTCATGCATTTACTCATGATTGTGCATGACTCCATTTATTAATACTAGAGGAATAGCCAAATAACTAGGTCAACATTAGGTAACCAGCATAATGAGTAATGTTAAAGCAAAGAGCTCTTCATGCATTAAAACAAGCCAGTAAATGGTAGACAAGGTATTTGTTTTTATTAGGAATTGTCCTTTTGATTGCTTACAGTTAAACCTATTGAGAACAACCTTACGACACACACACTTGCATTTGCTCACAAGTGATCGCTGTGTGTCTCACTATGAACTTGGCAAATCTGTTTATGTGGATCTTCAACTTTTGCTCCTCATGTAGAAAATAAAATTCTTCTGAAATTAGTCACAGACTAATTACACCCCATAATTGTGATCATAGATTTACCAAGAACTTGATTCTTGGAGTAAAGTATACTGCAGTGGTTAAGAGCATGGGCTATGGAGCCCGAGTGCCTGGGTCCAACTGCAGGCTCCATCACTGGCTTTCTGTACGGCCTTCTCCACTAGATACGCCTCCAAACCTTTTGGTACAGTCGTTTCCTCCTCTGCCAAATGGGGAGAATAAAAACATCTGCCTCATTGGAATAAAGATTAAATAAACTATATAAAATACTTAATGCCTAACACATATAAATTACTCAGTAGTGTTAGCTATTATTACTATTTTAAAATATCATCAAGGAGCTATACATAGGTGGTTTATTTTCCATTGTTTGTGCAAGTCCTTTCTTTGTTTTAAGTAGAAAGTCTAAACTTTGTTTTAAGTGGAGGGAGGTTGTTCTGTCCCTCAAGGTTCTCCCACTATTTTCTGTAATGCCCCTTCTATGATTACCCACATTAGTCAACTCCTTTTTCTTCTCTCCTTTCTGTGTCCCACCTCTTCACCGGATGCTGTGGTGCTTTCCTTTCTGTGACCTTCACTTTTACTCTCTGATGATGCCAAAGACCAGCTCCTGGGTGGTCAGCAGGTTGGTGGAGTGTAGACTCTAACAGCCATCTAGGACACTCATATCTCAGTGTAAATGCTACTTTCTCAGAGGCCTTACCACCTCCCCCTAGTCAGGCCAGTCTTCATGACAACACTCTGCCTTGTTTTCATCAATCTATAAGTATCTAGATAGTTTGTTTTGTTGTTTATTGCCTGTCTCATATAACTAGCAGATTAGTTCAATGAAATCCAGAACAATGTATGACACATCCCTGGTACATTCCTGGGCACCCAGAATACTACCTGGCACCCAGAAGGTACTCAGACAATATTGTCAATGGGTAGATAAATGAGTGGGTAGAGAGTTGGATGCATGGACGGATGGATGGATGAAGGAATAGATAAGATGGATGGATTGATGGGGTGTTACTAAAGCTTTGAGTCTTGAAGAATGCATTGAAGCAGAATTGTAGAGAACAAGAGAAGGACTACCAAGCAGATGGAATTACATGGAAAAACCAGGGAATACAAAAGTCTATGCATGGATTACAAATTATTTGGAGTCTGAAGCATAGAGTGAGTGTGAGAAAGAAATGGAAACTGAGTCTGGAGAGGTATTCTAGACAGGAGCAGAGCACTGAAATGCAGGGTAGTATCTTTCTTATGAACCGTTGTCCACACATTGGAATTACAGAGCCTTCATTAGGTGGATATATAATTTAAAGCTAAGAAAAATATTGCATGAGCATTTAACCAGTTACTTTAAAAGAGAGAGAGAAAGGGAAGGGAATGGAAGGAAAAAGGAAAGGAAAGAAAAGAGATAGGAAAGGAGAGGAAAGGAAAAAAGGGAGATGGGGGCAAAAACTTGGCTGCAGCCATCTCTTTGTCTTGTTGATCCTTCTCAAAATCTAGTCTCCTGAGGGTTTGATAGTCCTTCTTTTTAAATAGGAGAGACTTTGAGTAGTACTGAAGAATAGGCCAAAGAGCCTTTTTGCACAGTCTGAAAGTAATCCGGGAATTTATTGAAAGCCCCTTGCTGCTTTAGCATCCTCTTCATTATTTTGTTCCAACTGATTTACTAAAAAACAGATTTTAGCCCAATGACATTTTAGCTAAAAGTATTCACCCCTGAATAAATAAAAAAATTAATCCTTTATTCTAGTGATTCCATATTGCCATTTTATGTCCCAGGACTTAGATTTTTACTTCTCTTAGCACCAAAGAAATTGTTACCACACTCACCTTTATGTAGTGCATGGGTGGCTATTAAGGTAGAGCAAAGCCATAAGATGTTCTTTATATTTATCAACATCTTGTCCTAGAAATGAAGAAAAATACAAGGTATATAAGTATTCAGGTTTATGGAAGGTCATAAATCACATGCTATTTGTGCATTGTATGCAATGAGAGTACAAGAAGCAGCTCCTCTTGAACAGTAAAAACTGGAGGGAATTTGCAATAGAAGTTGTCCCCACACTCTAATTATTAGTTTGACTCTCACTCAAAGCAGTAGGTACCAAAATAAGCCCAGAAACCAATTTGGGGATATATCACAATGTGGATATGTGGGACAACCACAACTGGCTTTTGCCAGAACAATAAAGACCACAGCCTAAGTAACTAGTGGCTAGGAGCCGGCACTGAGAGGGAGGGGTGACCACAAAGTCTATTTAAGAACAAGAAGCTGGTCATACATGGAGCAAGAGAAGATGGGGAAGAAATAGGAGGAGATGTTGAAAGAAAGGGATTTGCATCAAATGTGAGGTGGGAAGGAATCTAAGGTGGTTCATGCACACGGTCTCAAAACAGAGAATAAGGACTAAACAGGCTTTTAAAAGCACTGACTCAATTTACTTTCCAGAAGGCTGAACAAACAAAATAAATGTATTATAAGAAGCTGTTAATTCCAAAAAAACACCAGTGCTTTTTTGCCATGAATTTTAAAGCAGTTCCAACATTTCCAAACTCTGAAGGGTAAGGAATGAAAGAAAACACCCTGTTCTGAGAGTCAAGAAGCCCTGCCCTGGCTTTGCCATTAATTTACGGTGTGATTTTGGGGAAGACATTTAATAATCTGGGTCTCAGAATGATTCTTTCCAGATTGAATTTCCATGAAGCTGTAACTATGAGAAGGATAAGTTCCAGTATTGGGGACCATCTAGAAATCAAAGCCAATCTTAGCAGAACTACAGAAGATTATTTGATCTCCACAGCTGTTACCTTGTCAGCAGTATTTAGAACAATTCTGTAACAGCCATTGTAGATTGGCTACCCAGCAGCCATTGCTTTCTTTTTTCTAACAAAATTGATTCCATTCTAGTGCCTACCCACCTTCACATAGCCATATACTATAGGGGAAACTGGATCAAGCCTCAGCCCCAGGGGACAATCCTGATTATCTTAAGTCAGTTACACTGTTCCCTTTCCATTTGCTAATGATCAGTTTTGGAATGAGTACAGTTGACCCTTAAGCAGCACAAGTTTGAACTGAACCAGGGTCCACTTACACATGGATTTCTTTCAGTAAGTCTATTGGAAAATTTTTTGGAGATTTCAACAATTTGAAAAAGGATTTTCTTTTCTCTAGTTTATTGTAAGAAAACAGTATATAATATGTATGACATACAAAACGTGCTAATCGACCATTTGTTATATTGAGACTTCCAGTCAACAATAGGCATGAGTAGTTAAGTTTTTGGAGAGTCAAAAGTTATACACAGATTTGTGACTGTGCAAGATGTCACAGCCCCTAACCCCTGTGTTGTCAAGAGTCAACTGTATATGATGCGATCTTGGCCAGTGAGATGTAACAGCATCGCTGCAGGGGGTAGAAGGGATACACCTGGGAAAGGTTTATTCATCTTAAGGAAAGAATAAAAGGGAGAGATGGTTGCTTTTCTTCACTGGACTCAAACTGTTGTAACCATAAGTAGTGTACAACTTATGCTTAAAAAATTGTCCTGTAACTTATTGCTGTGTGCTTTGAGTCATTACCTGTAAGTCTGTTTTATCTCCTCTGCAGAAGAGTAGGCTTCTGGAAGGCAGAGCTAGTACATTCAAGCTACTAATTCCCACAGTATTTCCACAGTGCCAGGTTCAGAGAAAACCCTTGAGAAAGGTTTGTAGACCAAATGCATGACCAGTGCCTCCCTTCCCTATTCAGAAACACACTTTGAAGTGAAATGCTGACAACTTCTTACAAGTAAGTTAATTAATACCTGAAATACACTTAAATCAGTCCAGCTGAATATTTGCCACAACACAATAATATCTGATGTTTGTCAGTATCAAGAGGGTCAGTTCTCATAACCAAACCAGAGAAAAAGTAGTCTTGGCCCAGAAATAGGTCTTCTGCATCTTGTTTCCTATCCAAGACAGATACTGAAAGTCTAACTCTTTGTGCCATACTTCATCCTCATAAAACTATTTTTCTCTCCTTTTTGAAGGATAGCAGCAAGTGGGTTTTTTTTTTTCTATATAGCAAGAGCAAGTATAATCATCACTTGCCTTAAGACTGTCCCTAAGACAAGGGTAGGGAAGGAAGCCAGTGCATTAAAAATATACCATCAGCCATGTTTTAAATATGTTAACATAAATATGTTTGAATAAGTTGTCAACATTTAAAAATTGGAGTTTTCACACCAAGTCTCAGATCTCTGACTTGTTATGGAACATCCCATCAAGCAGCTCTAGGCCCACATTCTTAGTGATCCATCATCAGCAGTGAGCAGCAGAAGCACCTTTGCTCTGTGCACTCGCGATCATCACTGGCCCCAGGTGGCTTCCCATCCATCCCCTGAGTTTGCAACCCTTGATTTAAAGGAGGATCACTTATCTCTATAAAAAATATCTCAGAGTGCTTTAACTGACCTTAGCTGCCTCAGAACTACAGCCTCTTCCTTGCAGTCCATCGGCATTACTCTATTGCTCTATTAAAGCTCTATGTTTATGGTTATTAAAACTATTAACCCTATTTGCCTTCTGCATTTGATCTTACTAAATCAGGCACTTTCTAAAGCCTCTTGTAATGTTTTTAGTGCCACTCCCACCCCCATTTCTATTCTTCTGCTCTTCTGTGTCTGTCTTGTAAGCGTAATCTGTTAGTGATAACAAGTCTGTCTGTATAGAAAGACCTGGAGATATGAAAGCAAGTGCCTATATTTAGCCTTCTGCTCCAGTGAAGTCAATAAGAAGAGGAGAAAGTCATTGAACAATCAAGGCACAGCTGACTGAGGCTGTTTAATTGCCCGGGAGACACAAGAGCAAGGTCAACAGGATGACTATCCATGAGAAATGACTGCAGAGAGGATAAGGGTCATGCCAGGGATGGGTTGCCTCCAAGAAAGAAAGAGCCAAGGTTCCGGGAAACAAATATTTAATATTCTCCCTTGATCCTGGGGAAGCCCCACTGAGCAAAGGGTGGCTTAAGGATGCAGAGACAGTGATTTTGTCTTCCAGTCTTCAAATTAATTACCCTAGACAACCAATTGTCTGGTACACCTCAGCCACAAGGTGGATACAATGAGCAGTGACTGTCAAACTGCTCCTGGGTGCTTTTTCCCAGCAGGACTAACTATGATACAGAGAGAAATCTCATGGTTAAAACATGAAATCTCATGAATTTAGTTCACAGAAGCAAGGCATAATGTGAATGTATCACTAACCTGTGACTGGTTTCTTTGGCTAAGCTTTTTCATGTCACTGTCCCCTTAGAACTGCTCTGTTCTCCATGCAGAGAATGCCTTCCTCATTCCTCTATCTAAAACATTGCACTCTATTCCCTATTCCATGCTCTATTAGAGCACATATCAACATTTTATATATATATATGAGAATTGCCTTTTTCTACCTATGATAGTATAAGCTCCAGAAGAGCAGCCTTGTGCTTTGCTCTCTGCTGTATCCACAATACCCAGGACACTCAGCAAATGTGTTGAATGAATAAATACGCCCATTTTTTTCATAACTAGATGCATGTTATATAGACTATTTGGTACATTACTTTCTTCACATAAAATACAGTGTATCTAGGAGAATGTTCCCTATCAGCAAATATAGTTTTTCTGTGTTAATATAACAGTTGCATAGTTTTCCATTAGATGAATGTAGCATTGTTTATTTCATCAGTTACTGTGATGACCATTTAAGGTATTTCCAAAATGTTGCTATTAGAAACAATGTTGCAAAGAGCATCCTTGTCCATTTGTCTTGGGTGACATTTTTACCAAAGTCTATGTGACAATATCTAGAAGAGAAATTGCAGGGTGAAAGGGTATATACATTTTTTAAAATTTGATAGCTATTTTCCAAATTCTTTTCTAAAAAAAGATGAACCTATTTACATTCCCACAGTAGTAGATGAGAAATACAGTTTCCTCACAACCTAGCCAACCCAAACTTTCATCAGTTTTTTTTAAAGCTTTAGTGCTCGTTGATGAAATAACGGTGCAGTATATTATTGTTGTTTTAATTAGCATTTCTTCAATTATGACTGAGGCTGAGCAACTTTTAATATGATCAAAATACATATTTCTCTTTCTGCCAACTGCCTGTACATAACATTTGCCATTTTTTTTTGATAGATTGTGGTCTTCTTTTATAAAAGTTCTTGGTATATCAGAGGTTATTAGCTGTTTGTCTCTCATATTTGCAGATATTTTCCAAATGTGTTAACTGTTTTTGTGTAAACAACTTAATTGTGACTTAGTCAAACTTACCTATCTTTTCTAGTATCTTTTATTTAGAACATATTTCTCTACTCTCCGCTTGTTATTTTTAAAATCCCATGATTTCCTCTAGTTATTTTTTCAAATGTCATTCCAAACATTTCATATTTGATCCATCTTAACTATTTTAGGATAAGAAATGGGACCAAGATTGACTCTTAGTTTTTTGGTGGACCAATCAGTAGTCCCCGAAACATTAGTTAAAAAATTCTTCCTTTTCACTGAATTTCAATGTCCATTTTAATCTATTCCTGGACTCTGTCTTCTGTTCAATAAGACTAGACAACTCTTAAAACAATATGGCATAACTCATTTTATAGATTTAGTGACAAATTTATGATTTAGGTAATACTGTTATTGTTAAGATTATAGAATTAAATCAGTATAAGTTCCATGGACATAACATATTAACCCTCATTTGTATAGTTTTCCATTTTCCAAAGCCTTTCTACAGATATTCACCCTTTTGATGTTTACAACTGTATATCCATTTAATAGACTTTGACACCAAAGGTCTACAAGTTGTGTCTTAACCTGATTTTCTCTGCTGGCAAGTGTAACTCAAGCTTTCTGATTCCAACTCTAGGGCTCATTGCACTACACCCACAGGTAATATCAACTCAGTAATTTAATATAAGTAAAAAGATGATAACTTACTATGTTATGTTTATTATAAGCTATACAATCTCACTTTCATAGACAAACACCATTCACAATTCTGAGAAATGTGGTATAATGTATATAAATACAGAAACAAGCTAAAATAAACATAGACCTGCATTTATACTCTTTTATAGATGATCTATCCAAAAGAGTTTCAGGAAACATAACTGACAAACACGTTAAGTGACGACACTTTGCACTGACAGCTGACATACAAACACCCACAACACATTCTGTGGTAAGAACATAGCAGTCAAAAACTTCTGGAAAATACATATGTAATAAAAATGTGTAACTATATCTAAGTATAATTTACCAAATCTTGACTATCAGAGAAAACGGGAAAATTCATTAATCGATGCAGAGCTCGGTCAAGACCCTTACCTCTATTTACCCTTGTTCTGATTCCGCATCAGAGAGAATATGACACTTGTGTTTTCTGGTAAAGTACAGACCTAGGCAACAATTAGCATGTTTTCTCCGAACGGAGCAAGTAAGTAACCTCCAACAATGAGTGTTTGTGAGTCCTAACGGGTTTCTCTAGCTGGGTGGTGAAATAATAGACTACTACAGTCATTCATTCTTTTCCTCAAATGAGCTGTATATCTTAAGAAGTTCTGCTCACAGAGCAATACTCCATTTTAAAACAGCGTCTAGAGATGTTTGTCCATGAATAAAGTCGACGAAAATGTTTAAACCCCCCTAGGATAGGAGAGCTTAGTTATATGACTGTTGGGAGACAGTTTCGGTTGATCTTTGTGCTCTCCAAGGCTCTGATGCTCGATTACTGACCAATCATTAACCACAGAGTGTTTAAGAATAATAATGTGAGGAAAGAGAGAACAATGACTCTATCTTTACATTAATCATATTCACCCTTAAGTTAGGTTTTTAGATCCTTTCCAAAGAGAATTGACAAGGGTGCAGATACCGGTATCGTAGAATATCAGAACTACTCCCCTCCGGTTTGTAAACACAGAGAAAAAGAAGAAACCTACTTCTTTAAACATACATATATCTACGGGGATTCTTCTCAAACTGCATTTTTAAAAGCAGGCAATGCGATTTAGGAATAACTTTAATATCTCCTTTATCTACTAAGAAAATCAAAACAAATCTTCCAATTCTTACATAAGTCCTAATGACAATCTTGACCCTCATCCCTCTTCCCACGACCCACAGGAAGATCAAGGACTGTGGACTTTCTGCTGGAGGAAGGAATTCCTCAATGGCTTTGGACTCCATCGGAACCCTTTGCAGTTGTTAGTGGGTGTAGACATGTACAACTGTAAACTATTCCTTTCTTACAGCTCAAAAGCAGGAGTTGGTCTCAGACCTTCTGCTTGATATGCTCTTACATTCCAAGTATACTGGAATGTTCCCAAAGTACAGTCCCCAAATTGGGAACAGATTTATCTCAGAAAATTAGTTCTTGCTTCCACTGGTGCCTTCCTATTTTTACATCAAACTCATAACATCCTATTTTAGGACTTTATATGAATATTTTCACGGAGAAGTTCGGCACAACTGCCAAGCAGTACTTAATTTAGGTCACAGCTTTTTAGGAGGCGTCCAAAAGGGATAGTGGTACAGAATTTGAGATGGAGGTGATCATTAAAAGCCTGTTCTCCAAGATAAAGCGAAGAAGCGGCCACGTCTGGTCTGCGCCACGTGCCCCCAGGTCACTCTCAGCATTTCATTCCTAGGTGCTGAGCGCCCACTCTGGCCGGCAGAGCAAGGGTTCCGGACGCGCAGGGACCCCCACAAGGCCGCCTTTGCTCTCATGAATTCCGTCAGTCCTGTCATTCATTGGGCAATCGACTGCCATTCTAGACCAGTTCTTTATGGCAGTCTGGAATGTTATTGCACTGTAATTGACTAAAAATGGTCTTTAACCCAACTTGAACGTATTTAAGAAGTCAATATATGGAGCACAGGATGAATTCTTCTATTTCTGCAAACAAATAGTTTACTTGGAATCAATCTTTACTTCTTTCCTGTCTCAAGGCAAAAGCTCCTCCTACAACTCCCAGGACGCCAGAAAAAAAAAAACCATGAATCTTTCAATAAGCATTTAGAGCTTTCTGGTAAGAGTCTCGGCTCAGCCGCCGTCGCCCGCAGCCAGGCAAGGGTGCGTGACCGCGGGGCTCACAGCGTGGAGCTCGCCCCCAGCCCGCCCCCAGCCCGCGACTCGCCCGCGTCCGGCGAGCCGAGCCAAGCCCCGCCCCGCGGGCCTCTGGGCGGGGACCCCGGAGGCGCTCCGCCAGCTCCCAGGCTGAGCGCACTGCCGCCGGGGCTGGGCAGCTGTCTCCGAGCCCGAGAAGTCACACCCGTCTCGGGCCGGGAGCTGAAGCCTCAGCCCACGTGGCGGCAGCTGGTGAATCTGGCGCTGCCGGAGGGCCCGCGCGGTCGCTCCCTCCGAGCCCGCTGAGCGAGTGGGGAGCGGCTCCCAGCGCCAGCTGCTCCGAGGGGCTAGTTCCTCCCCTACCTTTAAAGCCTGGCACGCCGCTTCAGTCGCGTTTGCCGTTGCTCGTGGGACTGAAAAAAAATATCTTAAAACAAGCCGCCGAATTCAGTCCCAAACCTCGAAAACAAACCCTGCCTGTCTTCTCCCAGCTGTCTGCATACATCTGCCCCATCTCCATGCCTTTCTTCCTCCCCTTCCTTGCTCTGCCCCCTTCCTTCGCAGTTTTCTCTTTCCTTCCGGCTCCTGCCTCTTCCCAAATTTCCACGTTTGACCTGTGTCGTGAAGTTGAGTTAACTTAAACTTTGGGTTAGGATCCCTTCTGTAACGTTCTGGGGCGGGGCCCTAACACTGGATTCAAGTGTTCCTGGACCTTAGTAAAATTTCCTAAAGTAAGGCATTCTATATTGTCTTTCTTAAAGTGACGCCCAAGATTGAGCATCAAAACCCCCACACCTGGATCAGCCCCTGGCCGTGTGTGCTCGTCCACCAAGCTGCAGACGGCCTAGGGCGCCGTGCACTTCCCAGTTGCCAAGAGAAGGCACTTCTGCACTTTGCAAAGCAAGGCTTCCTTTCCGGATTCGCCAAACCACTTGATTTACGTCGCAGATTCTGAAGTAGAGAATTAACGACTAAAGGGGAAGCCAGGGTCCATTCTTGAATATATGGTTGTGAAAACGCCTTGAGGTTTGTTTGGTTTGGTAGGGGTGGAGGCTCATTTTTCTCTACCTGTGTTGGATTTCTCCATCAGGGGGCGCCCACACCCGACTCAAAACTCCCTATTCCTAGACATCTGAATTCTGCAATCCCGAAGCTAGCCAACTGAGGGGCAGATCCGAAGGAACCGCTGCCTCCCTGGCTCCTCCCTCCTATGCTGTCTGGGCTGACAGGGGAGGCAGGCATTTCACACTAGCCATTCATTTGTCAGCTGTGGGGGAGGGGACGCAGGAGAGAGAGCTGGAGCAGAGGCTGGGAGAGGGGAAGGGAGGCTGTGAAGACTGGAGAGGGAGAGACAAAGATGAGAAACGGGATGTAGAGAGACTGTCTTTCCGATTGTGGGTGTGCGCACCTCGGGACAGCTCTCCAGGAGCTGCACAGATTTCTCCTGCCTCCCGCAGCTTCACCCCCGGACATGCAGGACTTGCTGGAGCGCAGCTGGATCCGAGAACAAATAGTTTAAACTACGACTTTAGTTTTCTACCTCGGTCTCTGCTGCCTTACATACTGACTGCTACAGGCCCAGTGACACAGAGAACAGGGACAACTCTGATGCCCCCCCAGCACGCACGCACCAGGGATGCTGGCTGCAGGAGCCCACGCCTCAGCAGGGCAGTGGGAAGTTCCAGCCGAGAACGTCCCCCGGGGCTCCTCCAGGCACACGCTCTCGGCGACCGTCGACCCGCCAGTAATGTTGCACAACTAGGGCCGAGAGCAAGTAGGGGAGGGGGTGGGGAAATAGAAGGAAAAGGAGGACAGATGCAGTCAGGGCAAGAGGGTTGGTCTTAGAGGCCCCAGATTCGGGTCTCTGAGCCACCTTTGTCTACAGAGCTCTCTAAGCACTGGTTTGCAGGTTCAGACGGGAGCGAAATCCTCCACTTTGCTCTTCATGGTGAGAGAAAATTCTTGCACATCACTGCTGGTTCAGGCAAGCTTTTCCCGCCCAGGCGCCTCCCGGACCTCCGCGGCGCTCCAACAACCCCACCCCCCATTCCCGCTCGCTCCTGCCCGGCCCCCGTACACCACGCGCAGTACAAAAGAACCCAGAGGCACTGGAGAGAGCCTTGACAGCCCCCAAGTAGCCAAAGAGACGCGGCCCGGGGACCCTGCACCTCCCCCGGCCGAACCTCCTCCCAGACTCCCTGCGGGCTGAAGGGGTCAGGTCTGCGCAGGTTTCCGGCTGCTGGGGCGCAGCATTGCCCTGTCAGGAGCTGCCGGGAAACAGCATTCCAGGAACACCGGGCACTGACCGCACACCAGGGCCTGGAACCAGATGGCCTGCACCAAGGCGGCTGCGGGGACTTGTATAAGGGCAAGTCGCGGGAGTACCCATTCAAACTTTTGCCTCGAGCAGGTTAACAAAAAAAAGATCAAGGTGCCAGGGTGCCTCGCTTCTCTCCAACTCAAGACCCCGGGACTTTTCTGAGGGTTCTCTACTATTCCTTCCTTCCCTTCCCCCAATTCCGTTAGTCCTTCTACCCCCACCCCACCCCGGGCTTCTTTTGTCTGGATCTTTTTCAGCACCACGGTCCCTCTGTATTTCTCTCTCCAAATGTCCATCTGAAAGTTACCTGCATTTAAAAAAGTGCGTATATTTTCTTAACTTCGCCTTACAGCTAGTTCTCTTTGCCTTAATTAAAACCTTCTACCAATTACGGTGTACTTCTTTTTTTTAAGATCGCTTTTTTTAACAAGTTTTTTTTTAAGGGGAACAAAAGAAACGTGATTACCTTGAAAGGCGGCTTATTGCAGTTTGGGGAAAAAAATTCACCGCAGCGCTGCGCGAATGGGCTCGGCGTTGCCGGGGCGGGTCACATGGGAAGAGCGGTGGTCTGGGGAAGGGTGCGGAGGGTGCAGGACGCTGCTGGAGGATGCGGGAGGATGCGGGGCTGGCCGCAGATCCCGGTCCCAGTGCCTGTCCACAGCACCTACTGTCCGCGGCTGTTGCGCCCTCCTGCCTAGAGTTCTTCCCCAGAAAGGCTCGGGGCAGCTCGCCTGCAAGTTCAAATGCGGGTTGTGACACCCATCATCATTATATCACTGTACCGTCAGCACCGGGGAGGAGACTCAGCGAGGAGGAGGAGGAGGAAGAGGAGGAGGGTTCATTCACAGGCTCCTGAAGCGCTCCACAGCTTCAGCCACTCCTAAGAGCCCAGGCTTGGAAAGCAGGCAGAGGGACGGAATGGCAGCGCCCAGCGCCTGGAGTAGGGACCGCCTGCCTCCTTCCCCAGGCACTCCCACCTCTCGGCGTTTCTTCCTGACAAGAAGTACCAATAGGCTTGGGGACAGCAGCGCTCCCCATTCAGCGACTCACTTAGTAACATCGCTCCGGCTCACGGAAACCGCTGCCCTCCCACTCCTCCCCACCCCCACTTCCCCGCCCCCGTACTGGCAGTTGTGTTAGGGGAAAGGAGCCCCCAGGCTCTTGTGGGGCAGGCCAGCACTAGACAACTGGGTACCCGCGATTCTTTTTGGGAGCAAACGAAACTCAGGAAAATCTGTAAAGAACTTGGTTATAGTGTTTTTACGTGGCCCCAGAGCCTGCCTGTCCCACCTGAAGGAAGTGTCAGACTCGCGGCTTCTGCCAACCTGAAAGAGACACTGAGAAAACGAGATCCTTGTGAGATCTGGAGGGAAAGTGTAAGAATTCCCCACTGCCTTCCCCGGGAACTGCTCAATGGGGAGCCCAACGTCATTGCGCAATCTACAAAGACCCGGGTAATGAAGGGCTGGACAGGAAATTCCCTGAAGCAAATCTCTTGTCGGATTTAAACAGATCCTTTTCCGCTGCCGCAAACCTAAGTTTACAGTCTGCTTTCTTCGCTCTTCCTTTCTCAGTCTCTCGAAGTGTCCCTCATCGTAGACTACTTAATAATTTTTCTAGCTAACAGAGATTCCTTGCATCAATCAATCACCTTGTGGTCAGGAAATGGGACCATAATCTTTCATGAGTTTATGTGATTTTTTTTTTCAGCCAGGCCCACCGGACTATGTAAACAACATCAGCACATGGAAGAACACCCTGCATTGTGTTACAAAAGATTTCCAATAGGACTTTACAGAGCAAAGGGTCAACCAGTTGACACAAAGGATTTCTGCCCCTTAGAAAAGAGGGACTTTGTATTTTCCTTTTCTTTGAAGTCAGGTATGAGTTTATACAATGGGAACAAAATAAGTCCAAGGTGCACATCAGTTTAATGCTCGGGATACTAGATTGGATAGTAAACTACTATTACTACACAAATATGCAAGTATCCTCATAAATCTCTCTGAAATCTCTACTTAGAAAATTACATTAAACACAACACCTCACAGCAGTGATGATCAAAGGAGAAAGTCCATTTTCACTCTCAGTTTCTTTGAGTAGGTTGGCTTAAGCTCATATTTTAAAACTCAGAATAGCTTAGACTCCTGTGCATCCCCATTTGTAATGTTTCTTTTGCAAGTTGTATGCATTCTGCATGGTCATATATTTTAAGTGACAACTGGGTAGAAGTTTTGTCCAGAATATTTTAGTTCTCAAAATGTACACCTTCCATTTCTTTTTTTTATTTATTTAATTTGTCATCTCACTACAGTGAACGGCATAAGTATTAATTGTAGGATTTGGAAATCAAATTTGTTTTTTCACAATGACTTTTTTGTTCTTAATATAGTTATTATACTACCATTCATAACATTAAAATTCTATTCCACTAAATGTTTGGAATAATGGAGTCACAGAACAGAATCAGATTTCAACATTTATATTTAACAGGTAAGCAAACTAAGGCCCAGAAAATGACTTTCTTTAAGTCAAACAATTAATAGCAGAGCTGGTTACCAGAGCACAACTCCTGACTTCTGATCCAGTGGTCTTTTCAGTGCTACTCATAGCAAATTTACAATCAAGGTGACTTTAATCAGAAAGGGAAAAAATGAAATAAAATAATACTTATTTAAATTTACACTACAGGCTTTAGGGGAGAGGTTTCTCTGAAACATTTCAAGGTATGTATTAGTATTCTCACTCTTAAATTTGAAAAAACCTAGGTGAGTTCCAAAGAGTTTAAGTGTTTTGCCCAAGGCCAGTTTCCAAGTGGTAGATCTGCTGATCTGAAAATCTTATTAACCCTCCATTACTCCCTTCATAATACAGTCAAGTAAAACATTTCCACAAGGGAGACCTAGAGCAGAAACAAGTAACTAATAGCAGATTAATATCCATTTTCAAGTAAATGTTAATAGTAACATTCACTGTAAATAATGCCATCTGTACATGATGGAACATGATGAAAAATCATGGCTCAGATATTCTTTACATCCTGACATATTTTCCTTTCTCTTGCCCAGTGTGTTTCTCTAGCCCTACAACATTTATATATCCATAGACATTATAACTCTTGACTGAGTAGTTCTACAGGGCAAAGGCACTTTCTCAGGCAGACTTGCCTAGTTAGAACATGGACAATGTTGAGAAGTTTTACTGCATGCCTTTTCTTTACTTTAGCTTCTAACATTATTATTTAGAAATTTAAATATTTCTCCAGGCTGTCAAATAGCTAAAATGAATATCTGCTTTATTTCTCTAAGGCGGATTTCCCCCTTCTAGCCATCTGTAATAGAGAAGGATTAAAAAGGAACGCATACAACTAACAGTTGCCAAAGGGAAAGAGACTGGAGTGGGGGTGGGGTAAGGGAGGGAGAAGGGGAAAAAGGGGCATTATGATTAGCACACATAATGTAGTGGGAGAGCACAGGGAAGGCAGTATAGCACAGAGAAGACAAGTAGTGATTCTATAGCATCTTACTACGCTGGTGGACAGTGACTGTAATGGGGTATGTGGTGGGGACTTGATGATGGGGGGAATCTAGTAACCACAATGTTGCTCATGTAACTGTATATTAATGATACCAGAATAAAAATAAATAAATACATAAATAAATAAAAAATAAAAAGGAACACATAACAACTACATTCAGGATAGAGTTTACAGCTGTATTCTCCCTCCCTCCCTGCCTCCCTTCCTTCCTTCCTTCCTTCCATTCTTTCTTATTTTCACTAAGACAAAGATAATAAGAGAGGCGTTATTTCTGATTCTTCCATGTCTGAAAATATCAGAAATTTTTGAATGGGAAAATATATATTTGCAGCTTTTATAACTAAAACTATATTGCCCATTACACTTAAGTCTGAATCAAAAAGTAGCTAAAATATCATTCTGTGCATTCACTTTCACATCATGTCCTTGTACTGGAGACATTCTGCAAGTAAACTCTACAGTTCCAGGTGTAGACAAAGCAAGATCTTCATTCCTACTGCTGGGGTCTACAAGAAGTCAGAAGCCAGAAGCTGCATGCCACGCTTTGCTGCCTAGATCTGTTCTTCAGGAACTTGGCTGCAATCAGAGGCAGCCAGGCAAGGACTTGGAGAAGAAAGGTGTAGATGGCAGGTGGGTCTCCAGGGAATTTCATTATCTTCATCTAAACCTCCTTCTAAGGTCCTTTAGGATCACATTTCAGTTTTCTCCTTCTTTATTGATCAGGTGAAGTGTTCTCAAACATGCTTCTTCATTATTTGTTGCTTCACTAGAGATGACAAGGTTCCAGTCCCATCCACATTCAGAAAACAGAGCTCATATTTCAATTCCCTGATCTGGCTGATCCTAGGCACAGTGAAGCAAATATCCTTTCTGGATGGTGAAGCAATGTGACAGATAAAAAATGCACCTTTAATTAATTCCAAAGATCCTAGAAAAAGGAAGCCAACCCTCTAAGACTGCTTCATTTTAAAAAAATTAACTCTAGAGATTAGGGAAAGGTGATTTATCCAACACTTTAAATCCTCTTTGGTTGTCTAGGAAATGCAGGTTTTTGTTGCCTTATTTACAAAATAAAAGAAGCCCTGCAAAAGGCAGTGATGGTGACTATCTCATTATACTTTATTTAGCCTGAAGTATAGAAATTGTGCAGAGAAGTTAAACACAGACAAATATTCTTACAAAGGCATGAAAATTTTTATTTTTCCCAGAAATGCAATACCAAGCCTTTCCTCCCCAACCCACAAATCAAAAATGTTACAGTAAAATGTTTCTTTTAGTGACAGAAGGCTTTCTTCTTTCCTGTAAATGTCCTGTCCATGGTCAAGCAGATTTCTCCAGAACTTAACAGGAAGACCATCTACATCACGACGGAACTATGCAAGGCAAAGCCAAGTTCCAACATGGAGTGCTGGGAAAAGCTGGGCTGCTGAGAGGAGATGACTTCATTAGGGGCAAGAGAGGCTCTCTGAGTCGGTCCACACAGCAGCCAAATGGCTCAGCACATCTGCTCTCGCCCTGGGAGGCTGCTGGGAGCACAGTATCAAAACTGCCATCATTTTTATAAAGAAAAAGATCAAGACATATATAAGGCAATCTAATTAAGTTGAATCAAAGATAGTAGCAGCCTTGCTCCCCTCCTTAGACACTTCCTCAAACTCTTTCCTTTCCCTCCGCACAGCCTGAAAAATATAGGTCACTTTTTATAAAGCATTTGTCTGACGGAACCAAGACGAACTGAAGAACCTGGTTTCTGAACACAAGGAAGCGGTAGAGATCCTAGAATCTACAAGACAGGGCAGAGAACAATGCAGAGATTCTTTTAAGATGCAAAACTTTTGCTGTTTATGTTCAGTGTGTACCAGATGCAAAACAGTTGCTGTTTATGTTCAGTGTGTACCAGACCATTTAGTTAATTAGAGTACAATGGGGCCCAGAGACAATAAGCTTCTTGAAAGCACCATGGATAGTGCATCACAGCATTATTAGTGTCTCTGGGGAGCAAAGGTGGGGAACAAAGGAAGCTCTACATAGTGTGGAGAATGTCTGGAGAACTCCTGTACAGGTATCAGAACAGAACATAGAAGTAATGCGCAGGCACTCCATCTGTGTTCTTCAGCACAAAGAATTGCAGGACTAGTTGAATGTCAGGGACTTTAGGCTCTTGTTGCAAAATGCAAATGAGCACGTTTTAACCCTGAGATGCAAAGGAGATCCACTATTTGCACTAATCCATCAAGAAAAAAAAGGAGAAGAATATCTTCAAGACTTAGCAAATACTTTCACAGGCTGATCTTGATTATATTTCTATTTTCTCTGTTCAATTCAAATGTTTATTGAGCACCTTCTACGTGTATTATTTTAGACCTTAGGCATTCAGGCATTATGGAAAAGCTAAGAACTGTTTCCTACCCTAAAGGAGTTTATAATCTCTATAGAAAAAATTATTCTGTTAGAATAGCCAAAATTATGATTTATCTACATAATGGCTAATGAACTTAGAAGGAGAAAAGTGTTTGTGTGTGTATGTGTCCATAGGCTGGTACATCCAACTCTCTTTTAAAAACATGCTACTGACAACAAATGAATAAGAGAGAATGGTAGCGCAACAAATCTACCTCCTGTACTGGAAAAATCTCTTCCAACCTACCAGCATTGAAACCTGGGCACTAATTTTGTTGTATATGAAGAAAATGTGTTTCTTATTTTCCCATAATAAAAAATAGTTCATTAGGTGATATGTGCTCAGGGCTCATTTTAAGTTTCTGAAAGTCTTCCAGAGTTGATAAATCAAACCAAAATTGAATGGTGGAAGGAAAGCATTAAGTGTCATTCTAACAAGAAAATAAGTTCAGGGAAATTGAGCACTGCAAGAACATGAGGGTTCCTGGTTGCTGGGCATGAGTATCAAACACAGGCATTTAGAAAACCAGGAAAAGAACGGTGTGCTAAAAATTCTTCTTCTAAGTAATCAAAAAGCTGAAATACTTTTACTTTACATATATTATCAAATTTTCAGGCCTCCCTCAGGGATGCAGGCAAGAATGTAATGGCCCTTCCTACCCCCCACTTCTGCCATCTTCTGGGGGCTTGTGTCCTTTTTCTACAGTGGTAACTGCCTGTGAATGCCCCTCCCCTCCCATAGCAACTCATACAATATCCATCTCTCTTTTTTTGCCCAGCTTTATTGAGCTATAACTACCATATAACAGTATGTAAGTTTATGGTGTACAATGGATAATTTGATGCATGTATATATTGTGAAATGTTGACTACAATAAGGTTGGGGGAACACACCTTTTATCTCATATAATTCACATTGTGTGCTGGTGGCGGTGGTCAGAATGCTAACGCTCTACCCTCCTAGTAACTTTCAAGTACACAATACGGTGTTGCTAGCTATAGTCACCCTGCTCTACATCGGATCCCTGGAGTTTATTCATCTTATAACTTACACCCTTTGACCAACATCTCCCCATGTCTCCCATCCTTCAGACCCTAGTCTCAACATAACAGCAAGGCCATACATAACAAG
This sequence comes from Smutsia gigantea, assembly GCA_032199065.1. Taxonomy (NCBI): domain Eukaryota; kingdom Metazoa; phylum Chordata; class Mammalia; order Pholidota; family Manidae; genus Smutsia; species Smutsia gigantea. The sequence continues at coordinate 8,599 of JAVSCE010007326.1, read as the reverse complement.
CCCACAGCTAACATCATGAAAGGCTGACAGCTTTCTCACTAAGATCGGGGACCTGACAAAGATGCCCACTCTCTTCACATTATTCTACATAGTATCAGAAGTCTTAGCCAAAGTGATCAGCTAAAAGAAAGAAACAGAAGACATCTAAATCAGAAAGGAAGAAGTAAAATTGTCTCTGTTGATGACATGATTTTGTAGTATATAGAAAATCCTAAAGAGTTCACCAAAATATCTTTGACCTAATAAACAAATCCAGTAAAATTTCAGTATGCGAAATCAACATAAAAAATCAGTTGCATTTCTATATGGTAATAACTATCTGAAAAAGAAATAAAGAAAACAATTCCATTTAGAATAGCATGAACAACAAAAAGATACTTAGAAATATAACCAAGTAAGTGAAAGACCTATGTACCAAAATCTTAAGACATTGAAGAGGACACAAATAAATGGAAAACTATTCTGTGTTAATGGATTGGAAAAGCTGATATTGTTAAAATATCCATACTATCCAGAGGCCAAGAAAGTCCCTTTCACTGTCAGCTGAGAGATCCAAATCCCCAGAAAGCCAGGGGGCAACTGGTTGCTGTTTTCCTAAGGGGGTCTTAAACAATAACACTGTGAATTCAGTACTCCTCAATGCACATTCTCGATCAGTAGGGTCCATATGATTGTATATCTTTGAAACAAGTATTCTTCTGAGGTCTACCAGAACAGTTTTAACTTAATCATACATAGAGATTAGTGCATCAGGCTGTAGATAAAACAGGAAAGATTACTACTATGGCAAAGATAATTAGTGCACCTTTGGAGGGGGAAGAAGTGGAGAAGAAGATTTTAAGAGTGCTCACACCTAAAGAATAAGCCAGAATTTCCTAAGATGACCCAGAGATGTCTACTGACAATGGAAGTAACAGATGGCAAATAGAAGAATCTGAGAGAGGTCAGTGTTAACTTGGGAACAAGTGAATAGATGATGTTTGGAGAAAGGGAAAAGTAAAAAGCAAAGGTGAGTAAAAACTTAGGTTGCTTGAAAAACTAGGTTATTTTCCAGATTCTATAAAGCGAGGTTAAAAACCAAAACTGTGGAAATTACTGTTTTTCTTTCCTATCACTGCCCGGACTGCTATGTCAAATGACCCCTTTCCTGCTGAATATAATATTCCTGAATTTTGGGCAAATTCCATGACTATCTGCACACTTTTCATTAATACATGCCTGTTTTTATATAGTTTAAAATGCTCCTCTCATATACTAATCAAGCTTTCCTTCCACCAAAACTTCTATGCTGTTGGCTCGAGGGACAGGTGGGGAGGGGATGATATCTGTTTTTTCACTCTTCCTGCTCCTCGCTGATGCTGGCATGAGACAGGGCTGGGCAGGCTGCTCTGGAACCTTTCCTCTTGCTCTTTTTTAGGCTTCAGAATCTCTGCTATGAAGCAGCAGAAGTGAGGGTGAAGGAAAGGGACAAGACCCTAACTGGAGGATGTTATAATCCTCCTTGGGATCATTAAGGCTTCCCTGGATAACACTGGCTGACAGCTGATACCCTTTGTGCAGCACACGTCCCAGCGACAGCCACCCAGAGGAGCCATGTACAGTTTACAGGAGTCTGTAAGGGGCCCCCCGCTGCACAAGCCCCTGTCCTAGGACACGCACTGTGATTCTCCTTTCACCCTCCCCCACGCACATTGGTAGATACTCCTCACGCCCTGATCTGACACCAGCACGGCAGCTATAGTGTAACCACTTTCTGTTCTATTACTTAGCCCATGAAAAATCACCCAAATCTTGATCCTTGCCAGACCAAATAGTGGAAGCAGAGGCTACCTGTGCCCTCTCCCCTTTCGACCACTTCTTTCCCAATACTTTTGCTGCTGTTCAGGTAGGTGCAAGGATGATCAACAAATCCACTTCCTGAGTAAACATGCTGAGCTCCATTTCTTGCAGACATCCTCATCTTCTGTGAATGATATTCTTGGAGACTCCCCTTTACTCCTCCCTTGAGGAGAAGATAGAAAATAGACAGCACTTTTCACCAAACATAATAAAATACAGTGTAGGTGAAAGGGAATGTGTGAGAGATTGTGAGGAGAAAAACAAGTTGCCAGGTTGTCCAAAAATGCAGCACATTGTATCTCACTGGCAAAAAAGATTTGCCTGAAAAAAAAGGCATTATAAAAACTTTTCCTTCAGTCTCCTCTGTTTTTTTCACCTTGGTTTTCTCTCTGTGCCTTGGGTATTTTATTTGTATGTGTCCATGTGCTTCATATCCTAGATCTTATGTCTCATTCATAAACATGTCCAGGTATTGCAGAGGTTAGGCAATCTCAAATCAAATTCCAGGATTTCTTCCGATTCACAGCATTTTGGTAACTCCATGAAGGCAGAAGAGATCTTGCTGTGGTTCAGGAGTGAGGGAAGAGAAACACTGCCAAGCCCCGGGCAGTCCTGAATGAACAGGCTGGGTGCTTGATACAGGGAAGCAATGGGAAGGGGGTCTTGAGGGCAGACTCGGGCAGGGCAAATGCTTCCCATGCCGGGCAATGCTCGATCTGGCTTCAGATGGAGGAATTCAGTCAGCTTTAAGGTCTCAGCACCTAATGACAAACAGAATACAAGGAAGTAGCATAATAGAAAACCTGTTAAAACTGAAGTCACAGGATGGGGGCACAAATCTCAGTTCCACTACGTAAGTTTTGTGAGCTTTAGCAAGCCCATTGACCTGCCTGGGTTTCCTCACTGGCAAAACAGGGATAATGACAGCTACACAATTGAGTTAACACTAGGCTCTGATGCGCTAACAAAACAGTGCACCCAGTACAGTGCTCAGGACCACTGTGCATGCTGCACAACCTGGGCACTATACAGAAGCGTCTGGCCAAGCAAACAAGCAGGGGCTGAAGCATCACCCAGCCCTGCTAGTTAAGCCCCAAGGCTACAATGGACAGGAAGAAGGGACAGACTTCCTTGTACCAAGAGGCTCTGTCTTTCCACAGCTGGCACCTCTTTCTAATTTTCACAATGCCTGTACCACTTGAATAACCACAGATGGATGAATACATGGAAGACAGGGTCTTGTTACTGGGGTGTGGCTCAGGCTATCTTCTTATGGAGGGCAGCTCTCAATAAATCCACAAGAGCAAGCTTCAAGAGACAAACACGTTCAAGTCAAGGAGCATTTGCGACTAGACCAGTGTTTCTCAACGTATATCTTATACTACTGCAAAAAATGATATGGATTTTGTAGCTCTGAAGCCAAAATCATAAGCAATAGAAGAAAACATTTAAAAATGAGACTTCACCACAGTGAAAACTTTTGTGCTTCAAAGGGCACAGTTAAGAAAGTGAAAAGACAATGCACAAAATAGGAGACAAGTTTTGCAAATCACTTATCTGATAAGGAACATGTATCTAGAATATATAAAGAACTTGTGCAACTCAGTCAATGAAAAGACAAACTAATTTTAAAAAATGATCAAAGTGTCTGAATGGATATTTTTCCAAACGAGATATACAAATAACCAGTAAACACATGAGAAGATGGTCAATATCATTAGCCTTTAGAAAAACACAGTTCAAAACTACAAGATACAGCTTCCGGGAAGATGGCGGTGTGAGCAGGGCGGCAGAAATCCCTCCCAACACTATATTTATCTACGAAAACACAGAAAATACATCTATTCTAAGAGAGACAAGAATACACAGGAAAGCGCACAGCATGCAGCTACACCCGAGAGGACTCGGCACCCAAAGAGGCGGTCTTAAAGAGCCAGCTGACATACGTGGCAACTATCAGTGACCAAATTATACAGCCATGAAAAGACAGAGGACTATGGTTCAGACCAAAATCAACCAGACAACCCCAGAGAGGGAGTCTGAAGGGATGGAAATGCACAGTCTTCCTTAAAAAGAATTCAGAATAAAAGTCATAACCATGCTGATGGACCTACAGAGAAATGTGCAAGAGCTGAGGGAGGAAGTGAGGGAACTGACGAAAGACAATGCAGAAATCAGACAAGCAATCGACGGGCTTAACAGCAGAATGGATGAGATGCGAGAGACTGTTAATGGAATAGAAAACAGAGAACGGGAGTACAGAGCAGCTGAGGCAGAGAGAGATAAAAGGATTTCTAGGAATGAAAGAATATTAAGAGAACTGTGTCACCAATCCAAACGGAACAATATTCACATTATAAGAGTACCAGAGGAAGAACAGAGAGAAAAAGGGATAGAAAGTGTCTTTGAAGAAATAATTGCTGAAAACTTTCCCTCGCTGGGGAAGGAAGTAGTCTCGCAGTCCAGCGAAGCTCATAGATCTCCCAACACAAGGGACCCAAGGAAAACAACACCAAGACACATAATAATTAAGATGGCAAAGATCAAAGATAAAGGACAGGGTATTAAAGGCAGCTAGAGAGAGAAAAAAGATCACCTACAAAGGAAAACCCATCAGACTATCATCAGACATCTCAACAGAAACCTTACAGGCCAGAAGAGAATGGCATGATATATTTAACGTTATGAAACAGAAGGGCCTCGAACCAAGAATATTGTATCCAGCACGATTATCATTTAAATATGATGGAGGGATTAAACAATTTCCAGATAAACGAAAGTTGAGAGAGTTTGCCTCTCATAAACCACCACTACAGGATATCTTAAATGGACTGCTCTAGATGGAAGCACACCTAGGCTAAAAAGATGTCACCAGAGAAAAAAAAATCATAGCAAAGAAAGCAGACCATCCAAATACGAACTAAAGGCAAAGAATAAAACACCTATTATAGAAAGAATGGAGGAGGAGGAATAAGAAGGGAGAGAAATAAAGAAACATCAGACTGTGTTTACAATAACTTAACAAGAAAAAGTTAGATTGTTAGATAGTAAAGAAGCAACCCTTGAACCCTTGGTAACCACGAATCTAAAGCCAGCAATGGAAATAAGTACATACCTATCAATAATCACCCTAAATGTAAATGGACTGAAGGCACCAATCAAAAGACACAGAGTAACATAATGGATAAAAAAGCAAGACCCATCTATATGCTGCCTACAAGAAACTCACCTCAAACCCAAAGATATACACAGACTAAAAGTGAAGGGATGGAAAAAGATATTTCATTCAAACAACAAAGAGAAAAAAGCAGGTGTTGCAGTACTTGTATCAGACAAAATAGACTTCAAAACGAAGAAAGTAGCAAAAGATAAAGAAGGACATTACATAATGATAAAGGGGTCAGTCCAACAAGAAGATATAACCATTATAAATATATATGCACCCAACACAGGAGCGCCAGCATATGTGAGACAAATACTAACAGAATTAAAGGAGGAAATAGACAGCAATGCATTCATCTTAGGAGACTTCAACACACCACTCACTCCAGAGGACAGATCAACCAGACAGAAAATAAGTAAAGACACAGAGGCACTGAACAACACACTAGAACAGATGGACCTAACAGACATCTACAGAACTCTACACCCAAAAGCAACAGGATACACATTCTTCTCAAGTGCACATGGAACATTTTCCAGAATAGACCACATACAAGGCCACAAAAAGAACCTCAGTAATTTCAAAAATATTGAAATCCTACCAACCAACTTCTCAGATCACCAAGGTATAAAACTAGAAATAAATTTTAGAAAGAAATCAAAAAGGCTCACAAATACATGGAGACTTAACAACACTCTCCTAATTAATCAATGGGTTAACGACCAAATCAAAACAGAAATCAAAGAATATATGGAGACTAATGACAACAACAACACAAAGCCACAACTTCTGTGGGACGCAGCAAAGGCAGTTCTAAGAGGAAAGTATATTGCAATCCAGGCCTATTTAAAGAAGGAAGAACATTCCCAAATGAATAGTCTAAAGACACAATTACTGAAATTAGAAAAAGAAGAACAAATGAGGCCCAAAGTCACCAAAAGGAGGGACATAATAAAGATTAGAGAATAAACAAATAAAATTGAGAAGAATAAAACAATAGAAAAAATCAATAAAACCAAGAGCTGGTTCTTTGAAAAAATAAACAAAATAGATAAACCCCTAGCCAGACTCATTAAGAGAAAAAGAGAATCTACACACATAAACACAATCAGAAATGAGAAAGGAAAAATCACGACGGACCCCACAGAAATACAAAGAATTATAAGAGAATATTATGAGAATCTATATGCTAACAAGCTGGAAAACATAGAAGAAATGGACAACTTCTTAGAAAAATACAACCTTCCAAGACTGACCAAGCAAGAAACAGAAAAACTAAACAGACCAATCACCAGTGACGAAATCGAATTGGTAATCAAAAAACTACCCAAGAACAAAACCCCTGGGCCTGATGGATTCACCTCTGAATTCTACCAGACATATAGAGAAGAAATAACACCCATTCTCCTTAAAGTTTTCCAAAAAATAGAAGAGGAGGGAATACTTCCAAACTCATTCTATGAAGCCAGCATCACTCTAATACCAAAACCGGGCAAAGACCTCACCAAAAAAGAAAATTACAGACCAATATCCCTGATGAACGTAGATGCAAAAATACTCAACAAAATATTAGCAAACCGAATTCAAAAATACATCAAGAGGATCATACACCATGATCAAGTGGGATTCATCCCAGGGATGCAAGGATGGTACAACATTCGAAAATCCATCAACATCATCCACCACATCAACAAAAAGAAGAACAAAAACCACATGATCATCTCCATAGATGCTGAAAAAGCATTTGACAAAATTCAGCATCCATTCCTGATTAAAACTCTCAACAAAATGGGTATAGAGGGCAAGTACCTCAACATCATAAAGGCTATATATGACAAACCCACAGCTAACATCATACTTAACGGCGAGACGCTGAAAGCTTTTCATCTAAGATCGGGAACAAGACAAGGATGCCCACTCTCTCCACTGTTATTCAACATAGTACTGGAGGTCCTAGCCACAGCAATCAGACAAAACAAAGACATACAAGGCATCCAGATTGGTAAAGAAGAAGTCAAATTGTCACTATTTGCAGATGACATGATACTGTACATAAAAAACCCTAAAGATTCCATTCCAAAACTACTAGAACTAATATCTGAATTCAGCAAAGTTGCAGGATACAAAATTAACACACAGAAATCTGTTGCTTTCCTATACACTAATGATGAACTAACAGAAAGAGAAATCAGAAAAACAATTCCATTCACAATTGCATCAAAAAGAATAAAATACCTAGGAATAAACCTAACGAAGGAAGTGAAAGACCTGTACTCTGAAAACTACAAGACACTCCTAAGAGAAATTAAAGAGGACACTAACAAATGGAAATGCATCCCATGCTCTTGGCTAGGAAGAATAAATATTGTCAAAATGGCTATACTACCTAAAGCAATCTACAGATTCAATGCAATCCCTATCAAACTACCAACAGCTTTCTTCAATGAACTGGAACAAATAATTCTAAAATTCATATGGAACCACAAAAGACCCCGAATAGCCAAAGCAATCCTGAGAAGGAGGACTAAAACAGGGGGAATTACACTCCCTGACTTCAAGCTCTACTACAAAGCCACAGTAATCAAGACAATTTGGTACTGGCACAAAAACAGACCCACAGACCAGTGGAACAGAATAGAAAATCCAAACATTAACCCAAACATATACAGTCAATTAATATTTGATAAAAGTGCCTTGGATATACAATGGGGAGATGACAGCCTCTTCATCAGCTGGTGTTGGAAAAACTGGACAGCTACATGTAAGAGAATGAAACTATACTACTGTCTAGCCCCATACACAAAGGTAAACTCAAGGTGGATCAAAGACTTGAGTGTAAGTCATGAAACCATAAAACTCTTAGAAAAAAACATAGGCAAAAATCTCTTGGACATAAACATGAGCAACTTCTTCATGAACATATCTCCCCGGGCAAGGGAAACAAAAGCAAAAATGAACAAGTGGGACTATATCAAGCTGAAAAGCTTCTGTACAGCAAAGGACACCATCAGTAGAACAAAAAGACATCCTACAGTATGGGAGAATATATTCATAAAAAACGTATCTGATAAAGGGTTGACATCCAAAATATATAAAGAACTCATGCACCTTAACAAACAGAAAGCAAATAATCCAATTAAGAAATGGGCAGAGGACATGAATAGACACTTCTCCAAAGAAGAAATTCAGATGGCCAACAGGCACATGAAAAGATGCTCCACATCGCTAATCATCAGAGAAATGCAGATTAAAACCACAATGAGATATCACCTCACACCAGTGAGGATGGCCAACATCCAAAACACAAACAACAACAAATGTTGGCGAGATGTGGAGAAAAGGGAACCCTCCTACACTGCTGGTAGGAATGCAAATTAGTTCAACCATTGTGGAAAGCAGTATGGAGGTTCCTCAAAAAACTCAAAATAGAAATACCATTTGACCCAGGAATTCCACCCTAGGAATTTACCCTAAGACTGCAGCAGCCCAGTTTGAAAAAGACATATGCACCCCTATGTTTATCGCAGCACTATTTACAATAGCCAAGAAATGGAAGCAACCTAAGTGTCCATCAGTAGATGAATGGGTAAAGAAGAT